>SJYW01044458.1:239935-266232 GCA_006410735.1 Raphicerus campestris | reverse complement strand
AAAAAAAAAAAAAAAATTTAAACACAAGGTAAAGATGAGCTTAAGTGGCAACAGGTGATGGAGGAGATGAGAGTCCTTTGGACTGCAAGGAGATCCAACTAGTCCATCCTAAAGGAGATCAGTCCTGGGTGTTTACTGGAAAGACTGATGCTTAAGCTGAAACTCCAATCCTTTGACCACCTCATGCGAAGAGCTGACTCATTGGAAAAGACCCTGATGCTGGGAAAGATTGAGGGCAGGAGGAGAAGGGGACGACAGAGGATGAAATGGCTGGATGGCATCACTGACTCGATGGACATGGTTTTGGGTGAACTCCGGGAGTTGGTGATGGACAGGGAAGCCTGGCATGCTGCAGCTGATGGGAGCACAAAGAGTCGGACATGACTGAGCGACTGAACTGATCTAAGGAAAGAACTGTGTGGCAGGAATGACGTTTAGCAAGCACCCCAGTATTCAAGGGAAGTGGCACCTCGCAGGGGCATGCTGACCAACAATTTGGAGACTGAGTTACTAGTGAATCCCTTAAAGTGACTGAGAGTCACTCTGAGGACAAAGCTGAGATAAATGCACCAATGAGGGCATCAGAGGGATGTAGGGTCCCTCCCCGCGAGCCTAAAGGATAGCACGCTGATCACACGTGATGAGTCTGCACAGGCAAGCACAGCAGACCCAGTCGCTTTTACGGAGTTAATTCTCTAGGATGAGGGCCTGCAAGTCAGGCAGACCTGGTTTGACTCTTCGGTGCATACCACTTCCCAGGAGCAACTCGGTGGCTCCTTTTTTTTAAGGATGATCCTAGTTCTATTTCTAAAATGTGCATAGGACAAAAAGACTCAATGGAGTATGGCAGTACTCTGGACACAGGGGGACGGGGTGGTTGGGAAAGGCAGTCTTGCTGTGCGGCTGCCGTCACTTCCACCTTCGGGCCCCTAGACTTTCGAAGAGATCCAAGGGAGGGCCCTAACCTCTGCGGTCCGTGGGAAGATTTCCCCACTTTTGGGGGGAAAACAAGTGGAAGCTACTAGCTGTGAACTTTGTAGCCTGGATCTGGATTTGCTGACCTTTATAGCAAGACACTCATGACCTGAAATATAATCCGAGAGGGAATTCCCGGTGGTCCAGCAGTTAGGACTCTGCGCTTTCACCACTTAGGGCCTGGGGTTCAATTTCTGGTTGGGGAAGTAAGACCCCAAAAGCTGTGTGGCATGGCTGGGGACGGGTGGGGAATTCAGGAGATAGATATGAGGGGTAGCATTTTAAGAGGTGCAATCTCTTTGAAAAAAGGATCAAACTCTTGAACTCAACATACTAGATGTTTGTAAATAAACTTTAGTTATCTTTTTTGCAGAGGACAAGATTAACGTTCCCCCCCCCACCCCGACGGCACCCCACTCCAGTACTCTTGCCTGGAGAGTTCCATGGACGGAGGGGCCTGGTAGGCTGCAGCCCATGGGGTCTCAAAGAGTTGGAAACGACTTAGCGACTTCACTTTCACTTTTCATTTTCATGCATTGGAGAAGGAAACGGCAACCCACTCCAATGTTCTTGCCTGGAGAATCCCAGGGACAGAGAAGCTTGGTGGGCTGCCATCTATGGGGTCGCCAGAATCGGACATGACTGAAGCGACTTGGCAGAAGCAGCAGCCACCCCGATACAATTTCTTTTTCTTAAGTATTTTTCTTATTTTGAGGGCCATGCCATGTGGTGCGCAGGATCAAACCCATGCCCTCTGCAGCGGAGGCATGGAGTCTTAACCGGTGGGTCACCAGAAGTCCACAGTCCAGTTTCTTTTAACCTCAGTTTTCCCACCTGCTAAGCGGGGATGGGAACAGTAGGACCCCCCAAGGGTTATAACGACGAGAGCGTTTAGTGTGTCCATTGTTCCCTGCACTAGGATGGCAGTCAGCGAACGCGAGCTGGGACAATGACTGCATAGACACTTGGTGGGCTAGCACTCAGTACAGCCCACTGAGGCAAACACTACTCCGGACCCACCCCACACAGAGCCAGTCTGATGAGAAGGCTGAGGCCTGGCCCACCTACCGGCCAGAGCTGCTTGCAGGCCCCTGCACAGGTGCCAGCTTCACGAGGACGGGCCTCCCAGGGGAGTGAGGCTGACCGCGGTAGGAAGGGGCAGACAAGCTCATGCCTCAGCCAGGGGGTGAGCTTCCCGGCCCAGGGGCTGACTGCATCCGCAGTTCAGAGGCAGGAGGGGAAGCCTCGGTATGGGCCTCACTCGGAAAGTGATCTGGAATTACTGAGAGGTGAACCCAAGAAATCCTAGAAATGTGACCTTGTCCTCGGTCAGAAAGAGGGGAAGAGGAGCCCTCGCACTTTGGTCTGGAGGGAGGAAGGCCCGGCACGGCTCCTCGGTGCTCACTGGCTGCCTCCTGGGGCAGGAGCCCCGCAGCCAAGGACGGGACCTGCACTCACAGGCCTGGGCCGGCCCTGCAGGGAGGCGGCCACCGCTGGCGCTGGGAGAGGCACGTAAAGGAGGCTGCCAGAACGCGGTCAGGTGCCTCCTGGGGAGTGGGTCCGCTGAGAAGAACGCAGGGTCCGCACAAAGGCACTGCTCTGGAAGAAATCCTGTTCTTTCAGGGGTGGTCCCATTGGACACTAACAGGCCCATCAAAGCGGAACCATCCCAGAGTGCCCACCCCTTCCTCAGGAAGGCCACCCCCGCCCCCACAATCAGTAACACAGCAGACAACAGCAGTTCTTCTCAAACAGTTTAATAGCAAATAAACAAAGGAAGGTACCACACTTGGCAGATACAAAATGACTTTTTGTCCGTGTGTCTGTGCAATTAAAACAGATTTTAGGTTCCCCTTTGGGACAAAAGGAAAAACACACAAAAAAGGAAGATTTCCTTTTAAACACATACTCCCTTGCTCCAAACTTGTAACAATTTTTTTTTCTTTTTTAATCCACTACACAAACTCTGTGATCAGGTCAGAAAAGCTACAGGGGCTCTTCTTGCCTTTTTTTTTTTTTTTTAACCATTAAAGTAAAATCCATAATTTTCTACATAGTACAACACAAGTTCACACAAAAAAGACATTTTCTTTTGCAAATCAAAACAGGAAAGAAAGGAAAAGCTCAAACAAGGTAAAGAAAAAGCATTTCTACGGCTGAATCACGACTTTGAGTTGATTGAATCCCGTTGTTGCTGCAGAACAGACTGTGCGTTTGGTCATAGTGGCAATTTTTTCTCTTCACATTGTGAAATCACTTTACATTGTTTTCTAGTAGAAAAGGCAAAAAACTGTACAAAACCCCTAGTGTTAAATACAACGTTTGTACCAATAAAAAACTCACACAGGTTTGTCTCCAAAATGTAAAGTTTTTTTTTTTTTTTTTCTTTTTAAATTATTCACAAAAAGCAGCTGGAAATCAGAAAGGCAGCTGCCGCTCCAGGGTCTCAAATCCATTAAAACCACCACAAAACAATTAAAACAATCAGAGAGAGAAAAAGGAAAAGGAAACAACGTCCAACATTTGGCATTTGGTTTTATCCACAGGTTTTCCCAGAGCTCCTCTTGGAATTGAAAGCAAAATATATTGGCAAACATGGGTTCTGAACACACAGGAAGGGGAGCCTCGGCGGCTTCTGCCCACAGAGGCCACTCTGTGCAGTCAGACTGTGGGGTGCGCGGCGGTCTCGCTCAGGCTGGGGTTCCTGGCCTCCTTCCATCCACTCACCCCTCTGAAGAAATGAAGCAGCCTACCATCCACTGGGCCTCCACCTGGCCACCCTCTCCTCTGGGTAAGGGGCCCCCAAGCTAACACTAGGCTGCCTGCCCGGTCCCGGGGCAGAGACGCTGCCGAGACCCTTCCTCATCACCTGCAGGATGACAGCGAGAGGATGACTCAGACAGCGCTTCTACCTTCCCCACCCCGCCCCTCCCTGGACAGCCCTACTTCCCAGCTCGCTCGCTCGCCCACCAGCCGCTCAGGCCTGGGTGGAAGCTATCCCAAATGCCACCCCCTGCAACCTCTGACCTCCACAGACCCACCCTGCGACCTCACGTCTCCTCTGGCCTCGCCCTTCACCATGCACATTCTCACTCAAGTCCCTGCAGACCCTGAGGCTGGATGGTGCCCCAAGAGAGGAGGGCAGGCTCCCCTCAGGGAACCAAGGACCGGGGCTTGCCTGGCACCCGGGGACAGTAGCTATCTGGCTCTTCACCCAGTTAAAAAAAATAAACACAAAAACCCGCCCCGACCCCCACTCCAACAGCTAAGCAAGAGCAGAGCTGCAGTGAAGAGCCAGAGTGTGGCGGCCGGGGCCGCACAGCGCGCTGGCAGGGGCACCGGCGCCTGGCGCAGACAGGGCCCGCCTCCAGGGGCTCAGGGCACGCTCCACCTCCGGGGGCGAGGGAGGCCCGGGGCCCCTGGCGCGCTCAGCCCCCCCGGGGTGCTCTCTCTGCTCCCGTGCCTCTCTGGACCCTCTTCCCACCTGTCTCTGAGCAGAGCAGCCGGCCCCGGAGCACCCCCGAGGCCTGCAGGCCTGGTGGGGAGACAGTCTAAGTGCACAGGCGCGCGCTCTAAGGGCGAGAGGAGAAAGCTGCCGCTTCAGAACAGAACAGTACAACCCTGGAAAAAATCACCCCACAACAATTTAAAACAGCTTCTTTGAAACCCTTTTAAATCGGTCACCTTTGCACAAACTATAGAAAACAGTGAGGTGGAGGTGATAAACACAGAGGTGTGAGGAACAGCAGGAAACACGCAGAGCTCGGGTTTCTGGGCACAATCTTAGCAGGAAGGGAAAATTCAAAACAGAAACACAACAACAATGCAAAACCAGAAAAACCCGAAGCGTCACATTTTGCTGTGGAGACGGCAGGCCCAGGCGCAGGACCAGGCGCGGGGCGGGCGCAGCGGCGCCGGGGCCGCAGGCTCCCCGCAGGGGCGCTCCCGGCAGGGCCACAGGCGGCGGGGGCTGCCTGGGCCCAGCTGCAGCCAGTGGTCAGAAAGGAAAAAGGGTTCAGGGGCTTTCTGCAGTTGCAAACTCAGAAAAAACAAAAATAGGAACACATGCGGTCTCCTCAAGCCCTACAAACTGTATCAGCAAAATGTGCTCAGGAGCCTCAAAGGTTTTAGTGACATCTTTTATTTCATTGTTTACTCCAAAGTTGTCTTTAAAACTAAACACACCGAGAAACAAAGCCTAGAAGCGGACTGGCTGTGTGTTCACAGAAATACAAACACCACGCGGTATGTGCTAGTAGGGCTGCTCTGAAGACAATTACAAAGAATTGGAATCACAAAATCAAGTGGTTATCTTATGAAGTTCTAGAAAAATAGATTTTTTTATATTCAAATGCAAGTTTAAATATTTCCCCTTCAGCAGTCGTTCTAGCAAAACCAATTTGGCAGCACAAAAGAAAAAAAAAGGAAGAAAAAAGAAAAACAAAGAAAGAAACAAACATGATAAAAATACACATCAGCATCAAAGGTCAACACAAGGTCAAAGGTGAGAGTTCAAGCATCAGAGAAGCTGAAGAGACAGGGATTTGGACGATGTACTTGACGCCACATCGACATGCTTTAGGCACAACGATGAACAAACGGCAGGAATCTAGAAAAAAAACAAACCAGAAAGAGGGAGACCCACTGAGTTACACAGAGCAATACATCCAAACAAAGAGAGAGAGAAGAGGAACACTCACTGTGTACAGCCCTGAAATGAGGAGGCGGGCAGGGGAGGCTGGGCAATGACGGAACTCTTGCACATGCTAACGATGGACACGGGAAAGTCAAAAAGGACATGGAGGACACCAAGAAACATCCAACTGCCAGAGACACGGGGAACCTAAGGCTTGGATTTCCCCAGGAGCGCCCAAACGCATCCGAAAAGCAGCGTTCGGGCACAGCAGAGCCTCAGCCTCCCGTCGAGACTCAGGGAGACAGCTGGAGCTGCTGGCTTAGTTGGGGGAGTGCGAATTCTTTGGGGGAGAGGGCCAGAATTTCTCCCCCTTCCTACAGGGCTGGCCCTCTGTTGCCAGAAATCCAAGCTCTTAGCTTCCACAAGGGCCCTGGCCACTCCCGTGGGACCCAGGAGGCAGTGTCGGGCTGCATTCAAGGCAAGTCAATTTCATGATGAAACCCAAGGAAGAAAACAAAGCTACAGCAGAAAACACGTTTACGTAAGTGAGACCCCCGCAACAGAAAAGGACTGCTTAAGACCTGACTGCGAGTCTCCCCTCTCCGAGCTGAACCCTTTCACACCGTGAGACTTGTAGGGGAGCAGCTTCTCCACAACACCGCCTTTGGCCCGGGGAGAGAACTGTGCTCGAGGGCGGTGCTGCTGTGGGGATTCGCAGGGTTGGGGCAGCCAAGGGAACCCACAGCAGGTACGAAACCTGGGGTCTGGTAGCAGAGGCAGGCTGATTACACCTTTAACTTTCATGCCAATAGCAAGGGGTTCCAGAGCCCAGGACAAATAGGTATGCAAATAACAGTGAAATGGGGGAGGAGGAGGGACAGGGACAAAGGTGGGCATAGAGTGGAGTTCAGGGCTTTGGAAAACCCCACACGGGCCAAGGAGGAAGACAGAACAGAAGGTGAGACCGGCAGCAACCTGGGGAGCACAGCTCTCTCCTCCGCCAATTCACAGCGTTAACGCCTCCCCCTCGGGCAGATTAGCTGGGCTGCAGACGGCCACAGAAAGTCAGTAGTTTCAATCATACACAGCACCCTGTGTGTACAACAATCACATTCTGGATTCTACAAAATCCTGGCCTTTTCCAGAGATATAATTTAGGTAATAAATATTCTCCACCCCGGAGCTGTATAAAACTTCTATAAAAATAGAAACGACATTCTTGGTTCCAGCTGGTTGGGATTCAGAACAGCGCCTCCCCAACCTAGCATTTTTTTCTTTTTTTTTGTTTTCTTTTTTCTTTTTTATTTTTATTTTTTGCATTTATTTAAAAAATCCCATCATGACCCTGGAAGCCTTTGGAACAGTTTTATCCTTGAAACACAGGACACATTTCTCCCAGTGCGCAGAATTCAAGTTTACGTGGTTCAGCTTAAGAAGTATGTTTCATGTCTTTTAGAGGACAACAGACCCAAGTTATCACTACGAGAAGGGAACAGCTGTCCCAGCTTCAATGGGATAATCCACCACCACCAACTACCTGCTCAACAGCAAGCCGGTCAACGCTCGTCTGAGGCCCAAGGACAGCACGACGAGGAGAGCGCCCCCGTCTGACTGACAGCAAAGCAAGCCCTGTGATCTCGCCTCTGCCGCCAGGAGGCAGGGCTGGCATCTGTGAGGCTGAGGACCCCAGGGGCGGTCCCTGGCCTTGGCTGCGGGTCATATCCTAACAGGGCCACTTCTGCCCAGGGACACATTCCCGACAGCAGGTCCTTCCCGGGCCTCCCCACTACCAGCGCTTCTTGGAGCAGGGGCAGAGCCCGGAGGCTGTGTGGGTCACAGGCAGGAGTGAGGCCTGCGGGAGGCAGCAGGGAACTGACTGTAAGCACGAGGACGAAAATGAACAGGGTGATACTGAGGTAAATGAACACTGAGCCCACACGGAGGCTGTAAACGTCCTGCTGTCTCCTTTGTCACCAAGAGCAGAGCACGGGGCTGGAGGGGCAGAAGAGGGGCCTGTCTCCATCCAGACGCCACGCCTGGGCCATCTCAACCAAGGAGGCAACCGCGGACTGCTTAATCCTTTTAAGAACTGGGCGCTGGGCACCGGGAAATGCAGCACTGGCTCAAAGGGACCCTAGGACTCAGATACACTGAGATGCAGGCTCCTCCCCCCAGGCGACGGCTTTCAATCGCTCTGCTCAGGAGAGGTGCTCCCTTCTGCCAGATACCATAAGCCCTTCCTGGATCTACCCTCACGAGAAAACTGTGGCTGGGGGTGGAAGCGACATTCCTTGCTGTGGTCAATTCCAAAACAGGAAACCCGACAGTGTCTTCCCGAGAGGCCTTCTTTAAAGGGGCCTGGTAAACATGGGCTGTGGTCTAGCGGTCTGGTGTTGAAATAAACTATACACGACCCCTTCGACTGGCTGCTTCTTCCTAAGAGCCACCAGCCAGGAAGGAAGGGCTGGTCCAGCACCAATGGCTGGCTGGATAACGGATGACAAATCCCTGCTTTCTGCATGTTAGGCTAATTTAATAGGTGCATTATTTCCAGAGACTTGTCACCCCTTCTTAGGTAAGCGGGCAGAAATCCTAGATGAGAATCTAAAAAATCGCTGGCAAGAATGCAGACTTTCCAGTGAAGGCGGTTACGGAGGAGTTTCAGCCTCCAGCTCCCAGGGCTGCCGGGTTTCAAGTCACTCTCCTCCAAAGCCAACCCCACCTGCTATGCCCCCCGAAGCTCTTGGGTGTCGGTTCTCGCGCCGCCCACTCTGGTGCTCAGGAAGACTCTGGGGGCCCACTCTCGTCTAACTTCGTCCTCTTTCTTGGGATAGTCTGGGGCCAATTCTGATCCTCTTTATGTTTCTCCATTTCCCCTCCTCCCCCAGGGCAGTCTGATGTTGGTCCTTCTCAACACACACTGGTTACAAACACAGCAAACTTTTAAATAAAGGAAAAAAAAAACTCAGGATATGGCACCTAAACTCCAAAGTAAAACACTGGAAACCAAAGCACAAACTTGTCCTCTGTACGAAGCGAATTCCCACAGAAGGCAGCAGCTGAGTCTTCAGGGCAAGCTGTGCCTGCGAGAGTGGCAGGGATCAGGGTCCAGGGCTGCCAACACACAGCCTCAGGGCTTCGAATCGTTAAGGGTGCTCCTCCCCCACTTACCAGAAGACCCTCTCACTCCAGTCTCAGAGGGGAGCACGCTCAGTAGGGCTTGCTGTCGTTCTTCGAACGTTTGAGCTGCACTTTAAGCCGCTTCATGCCAATCTGAAAGCCGTTCATGGACTGGATGGCAGCCTGAGCCGAGACAGGATTGTCGTAACTTACAAAACCTGTGTGTCCGAGCAGAAACCCAGTGAGGGGCGCGAAGGGGCAAGGACAGCCTCAGTCCTCCTTATGCAGCAGGATCCTTACATGAGCTGAGTCTCAAATCTCAATTCTCCTCAGCAGGAAGACTTCTTGAAATTACATCACAGTAAACAAATCAGGTTCCTAACAGTATCAGCTGACATCCACACAGTATCCCCAAGTATTTTTTTGGCCAAGACATTTTCCATACATTATTTTTACCTCTGGAGCGACACTGTGGGTACAAATCGCCATTCCCACCAGAGAAATGAAAAAATAAACTGAGGCTCAAAACGACGTAATGTAATCTACTCAAAGCAAAGTCAAACTCAGCTCTTTCTGCTGTCAGCCCCTTCTCTTTCTCACTCACTGGTAAGAACACTCAACCCTCCCCACACCAGAAGAAACACCAACATACCGAAACACTTGCTCAGGTTTGTCTGCTTGTCTATAAAAACCTTGGCAGACACGACATTCCCGAAGGGCATGAACATCTGCAGCAGGTCCTGGTCTCCGAACTCCTGGGGCAGGTGGTAGATGAACAGGTTGGCTCCTTCCGGACCTGCAAGATTTCCACTGACTGAAGCGGCATCAGGGTCAGGCACACTCTCCCCCGCACCACCTGAACCCCAACTCCACCCGTGTTAAAGCTCAGCACCCTGAAAACACAGAAACGTGTCTGGAGAACTAAAAAGATTCTCCAAACACAAAGCAGGGAGCTGAAGGGCAATCTCTGAAACAGGTTCCTGCCCTCTTTCCTGTTCACCATTCTCACGCTCTGTCTCACCAACAGAGGGCAGAATATGACCCTGTGGGAGGATGGCATGCTGGGACAGTAGCAGGCATTTTGCATTTGGAGCCAAAAAAAAAAAAAAAAAAAGTAGAAAGAGATTGTAAGTAAAATGGGTTTCAAGAGTGCCTAGAAACTAGAGGGCCAACAAAGAGGTCAGTAGCTGCCAGAGGCAAGTGGGGCAGGGACTGATTAGAGAGACAGGAGGAAGTTTCTAGGGGTCATGGAGATATTCTCCATCTATGGTGGCAGGAACGTGACAACATGTGCTTGTCAGAGCTCACAGAGCTTTATTCACCAAAGGGTGCATTTTACCGTAAGTAAATTGTGCCTCAGTAAAAATGCATTTTTAAAATACATGCCTATGATAAATAATCAGGCTTCCCTGATAGCTCAGTTGGTAAAGAATCCACCTGCAGTGCAGGAGACCCCGATTCGATTCCTAGGTTGGAAGATCTGCTGGAGAAGGGATAGGCTACCCACTCCAGTATTCTCGGGCTTCCCTTGTGACTCACCTGGTAAAAAATCTGCCTGCAATGCAGGAGATCTGGGTTTGATCCTTGGATTGGGAAGATCCCCCGGAGACGAGAAAGACTACCCACCCCAGTATTCTGGCCTGGAGAATTCCATGGACTATATTGTCCACGGGGTCGCAAAGAGCTGCACACGACTGGGCGACTTTCACTATATATGGTAAATAACCAAAGCTCAAAAACAGAATATGTTTTCTTCTTCAATTCAAGGACTTCCCAATGAAAGAAAAGCTTTAAAAAGTACTTTCACCGGAGTATAACTGATCTACAACGTGGTGTTAGTTTCTGCTGCGTGGCCAGGCAGACCAGTTATACGTACGCACACACACATCCACGTTTTTAGGTTCTCTTCCCATACAGGTCCTCAGAGCACTGAGCAGAGTGCCCTGTGCTACTCAGCGGTCCAGCCTAGTCTGTGTCTCAGTGTGTATATCTCAATCTCAGTCTCCCTATTACCTTTCCCTCACCCCCTTTCCCCCTTGTTAACACGTTTGTTTTCTATATCTGTGACTCCTCCTGTTTTGTAAATAAGTTCATTTGTAGCATTTTTTAAAAGACTCCCCATAAAAGCAACATCATATTTATCTTTCTCTGCCTTAGTTCACTTGGCAGGAGGATCTCTAGGGCCCATCCATGTTGCTGCAAATGGCACTACTTCATCCTCTGTAACGGCTGGGCAACAGCCTGCTGTGTCTATGCACCACATACTAAAGGAGAGTTTTATTACAATGGCAGTCCAGCCAGCCTCCAGGCGCCCCGGCCTCCCTGCTGTCGTCAGATTCCACGGCACGCGCTGCCTTGTGGTCTCTGCACTTGCTGCCCCTCCGCCCCATTTCTCTTCTTCCTTGAGATACACACGTGGCTCGCTCCTTCCTTCCCTAAGGTCTGCGCTTAAAACGTCAATTTGGAGAAACCTCTATGTAAAAATGCTATCTTTCTGGCACTCTATTCCGCTTTCCTATGCGTTATTCTTCAGAGCACCACTGGAACACCTCACGCTTCTGCTCACCGCCTGTCTCCAGGGTTCCAAGAGCTCCCTGTCAACACAGCCCAGGGCAGGTGGTATATGTCCAGCTCAGAGCAGGGAGGGCGTGCTGCACCGGGGCTCCTTGGGGCTAAAGCAAGAGAGGATGCTTGTCTTTTCCTACATGAATGCTTAGATCTTGCCAGCTCCTGGCTATGAAAACTCATCAAATAAGAGCACAGAGATGTCAGCAGGGTTTTCTACTCACACAAACCACTTTCAGGCCTCTTTCTGCTTAGAAAGCCTCTCCTAATTTAATACCATTTGTGTCAAAGCACCTACTCCCCACTCCATCAGCCCACGGGCTGTGACTCTGTCTCATCGTCCTTCGGCATGTCCTCAGTAAGGAAAAGCACAGACGAGAAAGTGAGGAAAATGCCAAATGACAGGGTTAAGGGGACACCTAGACAGAAGGCACCCTCTAGCAGGCTTCTAAGAGGGAAGACTTCCTCTCAGAAACAGGCTGCCAGACGGCACCAGACACAGTGAGGCCAGTATGTTTCCTCGCCTGAAAGCTGCAGCCCCATTTGAGGAGGGCGTACAGAGGTTCTGAAATGAGCCACAACCAGGACACATTCCGGTGCAGAGCACAGTTTCTCAGTCCACCCCTGAGAGCGCCAAAGAGCAGTGCTGCCCTCACCACCGCAACGGCTCTCCTGGGCTTTGCCCACCCTTCAGCGCTGGGGCAGAGCGTGTGCCCACCCCGCCCTGACTCCAGTCCCCCTACACTCACCTTCCTTCTGGCTCCCAGCGGCGCCGACACTCTGCTGTGTCAGCAGGCTCTGGTTGTACAGGGTGGGGAGCGCCGCGGCAGCATACTGCTGGATCCCCGAGTAGGCCTGCGTGAGGGCCTCCATGGTGCTCCCGGTGCCGTTGGAAAGGCCGCTGCTACCCAGGCCACCATTTAAAGCAGCCATCCCTTGGTGGGGGTGGGGGTGGGGGAGGAGGATGGACAAATCGGAAAGATTCAACTGATGCGAAAGACAAACGCCCAAGTAGACCCTGTCATCGCCTCCTTAGCTTCTCCCTGAGAAGGAACAGCCATCTGACGGGTCAGGTTTCAGGACAGTCACCAGGGCCCACGGCTAACAGGGACATTCTAAACGGCCACACCCAGAAGCAGCTCATCCTCCAACCTGCACAAGAAGCGATACCACTGACACGTGACCTGCCCCACTTCTTCTCTGGATTCGCTGCTATTTTCTCCTAAGAATGGAATGTGGTAAAACAGCAGTCCCAGGCCTGGGGCCTAAAACGAGTGCATACATCGTATGACAGATGTGGGCGAATCCCATCATCAGGACAGCTGCCAACGTTTACTGCGTGTACCACGGTCAGACGCTGTACCAGGTGATGTGTTCAGCACTGCACTGGGTTCTCATTTAACCTGACAATCCTCAGAGAACTCGAGTCCCACTCCACAGATGAGAAAATGCCCTGGAAGGTGGTCTTCAGGGGCAGGGCCAGGTCTGACTCAGAGCCCCACGATTGTTCCTAACTCCACTGGCACCCCCGTCATTCCCTCTAAGTCTCCCACCAGACAGTGTAAAATGTGCCACCTGCACAGAGCGACTGATGGCGTCCAGGGACTGGCCCTCACCTGCCAAAGAGCTGACGTTGAGGCCTGCCGTTGCTCCAGCTAATGTCTGCAGGGCTCCAAGGGAGGCGATGGGGTTGACGGAGCTGCTGCTGCTGGAGCTCGGTGAGGACCCTGCTGTCAGACACCCACCAGTTAAACGCAAACCAACANTGCACACGACTGGGCGACTTTCACTATATATGGTAAATAACCAAAGCTCAAAAACAGAATATGTTTTCTTCTTCAATTCAAGGACTTCCCAATGAAAGAAAAGCTTTAAAAAGTACTTTCACCGGAGTATAACTGATCTACAAAGTGGTGTTAGTTTCTGCTGCGTGGCCAGGCAGACCAGTTATACGTACGCACACACACATCCACGTTTTTAGGTTCTCTTCCCATACAGGTCCTCAGAGCACTGAGCAGAGTGCCCTGTGCTACTCAGCGGTCCAGCCTAGTCTGTGTCTCAGTGTGTATATCTCAATCTCAGTCTCCCTATTACCTTTCCCTCACCCCCTTTCCCCCTTGTTAACACGTTTGTTTTCTATATCTGTGACTCCTCCTGTTTTGTAAATAAGTTCATTTGTAGCATTTTTTAAAAGACTCCCCATAAAAGCAACATCATATTTATCTTTCTCTGCCTTAGTTCACTTGGCAGGAGGATCTCTAGGGCCCATCCATGTTGCTGCAAATGGCACTACTTCATCCTCTGTAACGGCTGGGCAACAGCCTGCTGTGTCTATGCACCACATACTAAAGGAGAGTTTTATTACAATGGCAGTCCAGCCAGCCTCCAGGCGCCCCGGCCTCCCTGCTGTCGTCAGATTCCACGGCACGCGCTGCCTTGTGGTCTCTGCACTTGCTGCCCCTCCGCCCCATTTCTCTTCTTCCTTGAGATACACACGTGGCTTGCTCCTTCCTTCCCTAAGGTCTGCGCTTAAAACGTCAATTTGGAGAAACCTCTATGTAAAAATGCTATCTTTCTGGCACTCTATTCCGCTTTCCTATGCGTTATTCTTCAGAGCACCACTGGAACACCTCACGCTTCTGCTCACCGCCTGTCTCCAGGGTTCCAAGAGCTCCCTGTCAACACAGCCCAGGGCAGGTGGTATATGTCCAGCTCAGAGCAGGGAGGGCGTGCTGCACCGGGGCTCCTTGGGGCTAAAGCAAGAGAGGATGCTTGTCTTTTCCTACATGAATGCTTAGATCTTGCCAGCTCCTGGCTATGAAAACTCATCAAATAAGAGCACAGAGATGTCAGCAGGGTTTTCTACTCACACAAACCACTTTCAGGCCTCTTTCTGCTTAGAAAGCCTCTCCTAATTTAATACCATTTGTGTCAAAGCACCTACTCCCCACTCCATCAGCCCACGGGCTGTGACTCTGTCTCATCGTCCTTCGGCATGTCCTCAGTAAGGAAAAGCACAGACGAGAAAGTGAGGAAAATGCCAAATGACAGGGTTAAGGGGACACCTAGACAGAAGGCACCCTCTAGCAGGCTTCTAAGAGGGAAGACTTCCTCTCAGAAACAGGCTGCCAGACGGCACCAGACACAGTGAGGCCAGTATGTTTCCTCGCCTGAAAGCTGCAGCCCCATTTGAGGAGGGCGTACAGAGGTTCTGAAATGAGCCACAACCAGGACACATTCCGGTGCAGAGCACAGTTTCTCAGTCCACCCCTGAGAGCGCCAAAGAGCAGTGCTGCCCTCACCACCGCAACGGCTCTCCTGGGCTTTGCCCACCCTTCAGCGCTGGGGCAGAGCGTGTGCCCACCCCGCCCTGACTCCAGTCCCCCTACACTCACCTTCCTTCTGGCTCCCAGCGGCGCCGACACTCTGCTGTGTCAGCAGGCTCTGGTTGTACAGGGTGGGGAGCGCCGCGGCAGCATACTGCTGGATCCCCGAGTAGGCCTGCGTGAGGGCCTCCATGGTGCTCCCGGTGCCGTTGGAAAGGCCGCTGCTACCCAGGCCACCATTTAAAGCAGCCATCCCTTGGTGGGGGTGGGGGTGGGGGAGGAGGATGGACAAATCGGAAAGATTCAACTGATGCGAAAGACAAACGCCCAAGTAGACCCTGTCATCGCCTCCTTAGCTTCTCCCTGAGAAGGAACAGCCATCTGACGGGTCAGGTTTCAGGACAGTCACCAGGGCCCACGGCTAACAGGGACATTCTAAACGGCCACACCCAGAAGCAGCTCATCCTCCAACCTGCACAAGAAGCGATACCACTGACACGTGACCTGCCCCACTTCTTCTCTGGATTCGCTGCTATTTTCTCCTAAGAATGGAATGTGGTAAAACAGCAGTCCCAGGCCTGGGGCCTAAAACGAGTGCATACATCGTATGACAGATGTGGGCGAATCCCATCATCAGGACAGCTGCCAACGTTTACTGCGTGTACCACGGTCAGACGCTGTACCAGGTGATGTGTTCAGCACTGCACTGGGTTCTCATTTAACCTGACAATCCTCAGAGAACTCGAGTCCCACTCCACAGATGAGAAAATGCCCTGGAAGGTGGTCTTCAGGGGCAGGGCCAGGTCTGACTCAGAGCCCCACGATTGTTCCTAACTCCACTGGCACCCCCGTCATTCCCTCTAAGTCTCCCACCAGACAGTGTAAAATGTGCCACCTGCACAGAGCGACTGATGGCATCCAGGGACTGGCCCTCACCTGCCAAAGAGCTGACGTTGAGGCCTGCCGTTGCTCCAGCTAATGTCTGCAGGGCTCCAAGGGAGGCGATGGGGTTGACGGAGCTGCTGCTGCTGGAGCTCGGTGAGGACCCTGCTGTCAGACACCCACCAGTTAAACGCAAACCAACACTTGCCTTCCCGTGTCAACAGGAGCCAAAGCACAAGCCGTGTCACTCAACCCTTCATTCTCTATGGGGAGGCTCCAGTCTCCCGCCCTCGGCTCGCCCCAGTGAATGATTCTGGCAACAACATGCTCCTGCAGCACACAGAGATCATGACCACAACTGACTGACAGCCACCAGAGTTCTCTTAATTCGGAAGAAGATATCTGACACTTTACTGTTCATGATCTGACCCCTTTGGAAATGGGTGTTAACTATTCTCCAGAACAACAAAATCCTCACGTGGGATTCTGCCCAAGGCCCACAAGGGCCCCCGGCCGCTGCCACACGCTTACCTGAACTGGTGAGTACGCTGAGGGGACTGCTGGAGGTGGTGAGCGCGCTGGTGCCGCTCGGTGTGTTCTGAGCCGCGCTGGCTGCAGCAGCCAGTGCAGCCAGGTTCTGCAACTGCATTGCATTTAACCCTGCAACACCCAAAGCAAGCCATCAGCCAGCAGACAAGAGTGCCCTACATCCACTCTGGCAGTGACCATGCAGACTGGCAGAAGGCTCATCCCAAAGTGGAACCAGTCTAGGAATAAGCCTTACAGGCAATACTACAGAGCTCCAAAAAGACTCAGATACCATTCAACTCATTCAGAGACTGGACATTTCCTCAGATAAGACGTGTCTGATACAATGGCAGGCCAGCCCAAGTGAGTGAGCGTTAATAAACGTTAATAAACAGCAGAGAGAGCAAGAACCACCACCTGAACAGCAGGCTAACCATCAGAAAAACAAGAGAACAAACTCCGAGGAGAAGACCTCCAAGTGGAACCTAGCAACATGGCAAAAGGAGAGCAAAAAATCTGAACTGCACCAACGTGCGGCAAGTGACTCGCTAGACAGTGGAAAGGCAGACGGGCGGGGGCCGGGGTTACAGAGGACAGAGAGGCCGCAGCACAGATTTACAGTCTGGCAGCTTTCTGAAAGCACAGCCGCCTTTGAGTCCCTGGGACAAGAAATGAGTCCATCAGGCTTCCCCAGCGGCATGCTGCACCCCGCTGCCGGGGGCGGGGCGGGGCAGGGTTGGAGCGGCCCTGTCCCTGCCTCAGGTGTGTCTGTGGAGCCGCTTTTGTTAACAACTTGGGCATCTGTCAGTTAAGTTTCTGGTGTTTGTTAACACCAAAAATAGTAATTACCTAAGGAATAACATGTACCAGACACTGACTTTCAAGGTTCTAGCAGCTGCAGGGCAAGCCACACACACGGAAGCCATCTTAGATTTCTCTTCTGAGAATCACTGGAAAAGTCACTTTATTGTGGAAATAATTCCTGCAATTTTCTCCTTATCAAGGGGGCTGCAGACAGTCCGCAGGTACCAACAGCTCCTCTTACTGGAGACTCGCAGGGGTGGGGAGCAGCCAGCTGCAGACCAGCGTGACACCAGTGACTGAGCGGGCCGCCTTCGAGGGAGGAGGCGTGAATCCCAGGGTGTTCATCTTATGTCAGGTTTATGTAATGAGTGGGAATTTTTTTTTTTTCCCCCTGCACGAACAGTAGAAAACTCTCAAGACTGTTGTTAGCTGCGTCTGTTGGCTTGGCTGCTGCTGCTCCTCCGCAGCAGTGAAACACTTACCTCCCATCGGGTGGAGGCTGCTCAGGGTGTTGAGGTTCCCAGAGGAGGCAGTCTGCTGAAGGAGCTGCAAATAAAGCTAGACATTACACCAAAAAACAGAACAAGAGTGAGAGTGAGGGCTGGTTCTGCACCTGGGATAACTCGACAGCACAGCAAAGCGAGAGTGCAGAGGCCCAGAGAGAAGAGAGTCGAAGCCAAGAGCCCAAGCAACACAGCAAACACACGAGGCTTACGACAGCACAACCTGGCTGAAGCCCTGGCGCAGAGGACAGCCGTGTCCCAAGCCAGGCCCGAGGCCCCGGCGACACAGCGCAGCGGCAGAGGGCAGAGTGGGAGGGGAGACCGGGCTCAGCTCAGACCATGCAGCCCACTTCAGGAGCGCCTGCAGACGAGCGACCGCCACGTCTAACTTCTCTCCCAAATCCTCCTTGGTCAGGTCCACGTATCTTATTTTGTAGGCTGTTCCCATCTGGAGACCTAATTTCTACTTTAGCCGACTACTTAAAATACCAAATGGGACCATTTCAGGCTCTTTCTCAGAGTATCCTTTAGCAGCCACGATGAACTTGTGACTAGATCAACCTTGTCGTGACTAGAATACTTCGCATTCATCTGGCCCCATGCATCTCACCGTTGCAGATGACCAAATGATGGCTCAGGCTGCACTCACCCACGGAACATTCTCTTTCAGTGAGTGTTCCATAACAAATACAACGAGAGGGCCTGTCCATAAGCTATGACTCTCCACGGCCTTACCCTGTACCTAGCAAACTGGAACCCTGATCTAAGCGACCTGGGGGAACCTTTTGTTCCATTTAAACCCAATCACTGAATGGCTGGTATTCTTGCTTCTGGATCCTTTGTTCAATCTGTTACCCATTCCTAGAAGCATCTGACCTGGCTCCTCTGTCATCATGAATCGCTCCAGTCTACAGGCATTTCAGGGAAGGTCACAAACTTCCAGAAGCTGCTACCACTTCCGCAGTCCATCAGCTCTCACACGTCTTTATTTCTGTCTTCTTCAATATCCTGGCCAATGGGCTCAGTCCCAACTAGTGGGCTGTACATACTGTACTTGGCACTTCCTCCCTAAATGAGACCAGCCTGAGCGCGGGGATCATGTTTAACTGAAACAAAGAGGCCCCAGCTCTCAACATATACCATCATGTGCCTGCTAGATGTGGCAATGACAACAAAAAGGTGAGTCTTCCCTAAAAGAAGGCGCCAAACTCTCTTAAGAAAAGCAAGCACACACCACGGAGATAATTTCCAAAGCATTTTCATTCTGGCAGAAGACGAAAACCTCTGAATTTTCTCAACTTATAAACAAGGTTCTAGCACCAAGGAACACTCTAATCTGCAGAAACAGAAAAACCATCTAGGCTTTCTGATTTCAGAGAAATACCAGCAAAGATAATTCTTCTAATAGTTTAGAAGCATGGAAACCAGAGGGCATCAAATTAGCCAAAACCTGGCACCGAGGGCAGAAACCACTGCCTTTCTTCTGTTTCCATGTAAAATAATATTTTAAAGGATGAGGAATGAATGACTATACTTCTGTGTGTATTGTCAGACTAGCCACACTAACCTAGTGGTTTCACCATTTATTTTCCTTCTTTGGTAGCTTCACAGATGACTTGTTCTTTCTGATTCAGAGATGAGACAGTTTTAAGGGTCTTGTGCCATCTGTGAGTCTTCTGAGGGTTAAAGCAGTGATCATCCCCTGCAATATACACTGCAGACCTAATACATCTAACAAATTAGAGCCTGCTTTTGCATTATATGACTCAAACTTGACAAGAGAGAATTCAAATTAAAGGAAATCTACTTACTATTTAGTGAACTCAAATAGACACCTTGTAATACTCATTTGATAATGTCCATGTTAATCTCTGACCTCTCTGTCAATGGGAAAATCTACTATCATACTCTTCATGGAAGGCTCAGGAAGAATTTTAATGATGGCCTCTACACCTACTGAAGAAAGAGATGGAGAGAGACACCTGGTAGCTAAGAATTCCCCAGGAATTTTTTTTCTTGGGGGCAGGGACACATGTTTCTAAATCTTTGTATTAGGAAACTAGGATTTCACTCTAATTGGAGCAGAAGCTCAAAATATAACCAATGATGTGTGACGAGAGAGAGCGAGCCAGTGCATACGCGAGACTAATGTGACAAAGAATAGCGTGTTGCCTGGATTTTCTGGTAAAACTTGGATATGCTAAAAGTTGTGAGTGCTATTATATATGTTAGCTAGGGACAGCAGAAGAAGAAACAGTTGGGAGCTTGCACAGCCTGCAGAAAGCAAACCACAAAAGACTCACTGCTAAATACTGGGGTCCAAGAGTATTTAGACCAGCAAGGTTTCCCCACACAGAGGCTGCGCTGATTTGCTGCATCTGCTGCTGGAGCTGCTGGGCCATTCTCTTCTGTTCTTTGTCCTTCTGTGTATCAGCAAATTTTACCACCATGGGGGAAGAGCAACCCTACGAAAACACCAAAATCAAAGGGTCAAATTCCTCATTCTGGGTGAAGGGAAACCCTCCTTTCCAGTGCCCCATAGGCTGCATTCTCATTTTATTCAGTGCCAAATGATTCTCCTCTTTGATAGACACAAGTGCCAAAAGGTAATTTAAAAGGGTTAACTAGTTGCGATGTGCTAAGTTTAAAGAAAGCACCAGTGTCTCAGATGTCTGACTTAACTTTCAGGGCTTCCCAGGTGGCACTGGATGATAAAGAACCCACCTGCCAATGCAGGAGAACTAAGAGACCCAGGTTCGATCCCTGGGTTGGGAAGATCCCCTGGAGGAAGAAACAGCACCCCACTCCAGTATTCTTGGCTGGAAAATCCCATAGACAGAGAAGCCTGGTGGGCGACAGTCCACGGGGCTGCAAAGTGTCACCATGACTGAAGTGACTCAGCACACAGCAACTTTCAGGGCAAGCAAACGCCGCACATGCTGCCGGGCTCTGCAGCTCTGGTCTTAGCGCGCGCGCTCAGGAGCTCTCCCTCCCGCCATCTGCCCCCACCTCCATGGTCTGCGCTTGGTGCATCGCTTTGATAGCTGTCTGCGCCATGGCTCTCGTTGTAAAAGTCACAAACGCACAACCTGGTGAGAGAAGAGTCAACAGCTCATCCATTCAGTTAGTGGTTTATCTGACCGACACTGAGCACCTACTATGTGCCCAAGTGCCATGCTAACAATACAGACGTCATTCCTGCCTTTAGGAGTTCATGATCTAGCGGGGAAGGTGATGTGTTACAACCAGGCGATACACGCTTCAGGGAGAAGTCAGGGAAGCACAAACAGGAGAGCAAGTGCTTGAGAGAGAAAGGAGGAATCACATGCTCTAGTTTCTCTCATGAAAGGGGTGTTTGCACTTTGGCATAGAGTCTCTCCAAGGACAGAAACAGAGAATTTCAATGCATGACACTTAAGTGCAGAATGTAGATTCCTTGGGGGAACTGGGATCAATTGACAGGCATCATGACAGGACCTAGAAACACACCACCATACTCAACCCTCTCCATCTTGACAGTATGATTCATGGCAGCTGGAGAGCACTGGTTTCCACTGATCCAATGAAAAAGAACTCCAAATTTAAGATGAGTACTTTTAAAGGTACTGAAGTTACCTTTAAAAGTTAAAAGTGTACCCACCTCGGCTCAACCCATCAGGCCCCCTCAGTATCCGGCATTCTTCAATCTGTCCAAACGAAGAGAACATGACTCGGATGTCATTTTCAGTGCACTTCTTGGATATCATACCGATAAACAGCTTCCTGTCTTCCACTGCTGAGAGAGCAGACACACGTGCTTGGCCGTCACTGCAGGAGGCGGTGCGGCGCCTCCCCACCCACCACACTGGCTTTAGGCTGCGCTCTGTTTCACAATTCAGCGCCTGCTCTTTCAAGTCGTAACTGGGAGCACTGAGATGACACACAGGAGCTCCCGGATCTTAGGAAGCCACTCAGCCACTCTGTGCCTGTCTCCTCGTGTGGTCACTAGAGGAAACTCAGTTTACCTCCGAGGTTGCTGTAGGTAGTAAACACCAAGTACTCAGCATCCTGCCTCGTACTTAGCGAAGTCTGCTCTCACCAGCAGCACTGTTGCACCAAACGATGAGTGTTCACACTTAACTGATATGACCAAAGAGGCAGAACACACATTCAGTGAATGTAATGGTCCACTTTCATATTTTGGTTATCTTCTTGAGGACTAAGCTTTTCTTCCTGATTTTTTAGGGAGGGGATTTCTACAGTTCCCCTCCTTACTCTGGTTGATAAGGAACTATACAGATTAAAGGCATTCCAGTTCATTCTCAGATGTTCTTGAAATGTTTCCCTGTCAACTCCATTTATCTCATCTATTTACCATGCTCATTTTAAAGAACAATTCAGATGACAGATTACTTATAGCACTGAATCACTATCTTCCACCAGACACAAAACTTAACTCAAAATGCATTAATTCTGAGTAAGTAATAGATTAACTGAAACCATGAAACTCCTAGGTGAGTTGGGCTTGGTAAACTTCTTTACATGAGTCTTGGCAATGAATTTTTTTTGGATTTGACACCAAAAGCAAAACAAACAAAAAAACCAAGTGGTGTCACATCAAATGAAAAAGCTTTTGTATGTATAGCAAAAAACAAAAAGCCATCAACAAAGAGGCAACCTGCTGAACAGGAGAAAGCGCTTACAAGTCATGTATCTGGCAAGGAGCTGATACGTAAAATGTATAAGGAACTTAAAGAGCTCAACAGTAAAAGAAAAACAACTTGATTTAAAAATGGGCAGCTTCCCTGCTGGTCCAGGGGTTACAATTCCATACTTCCAACGCAGGGTCAACAGAGACGCAAGAGATGCTCAATGTCACTACTCATCAGGGAAGGGAAATCAAATCAATGTCACTACTCATCAGGGAAGGGAAATCAAAGCCACAGCGAGATATCATCCCATATGTTAGAATGGTTATTATCGAAAAGACAAAAAAGAACAAGTGTTGGTGAGTGTGGAGAGAAGGGAACCCTTGCGCACTGCCGGAAGGACCTATGCGGCACAGCCACTGTGCCAAACAGCACAGAAGTTCTTCAAGACATTAAAATGATGAAGTTCCTGAAAACGTTAAAATGATGAAGTTCCTGAAAACGTTAAAATGAGTGCCGCCGTATCATCCAGTGACTCCACGCTGGGACACTTACCTGAGGAGCATGGAAACACTTACTTGAAAAGATCTATGTACACCCATGTTTATACAGCAAAGGTACAGAAGCAACCTAAGTATCCATCAACAGATGAAGGGATACAGAAAAGGGGGTATTTTACACACCCATGATTATTCTTCAGCCACGAAAAACAAAATCTGGACATATGTGACAACATGAATGGACTGTGAAGGCATTCTGTTAAGTGAATTAAGTCACAGAAAGATAAATACTGTACTGCTCTCATTTAAATATGGATATTTCAAACANGAAAAACAAAATCTGGACATATGTGACAACATGAATGGACCGTGAAGGCATTCTGTTAAGTGAATTAAGTCACAGAAAGATAAATACTGTATTGCTCTCATTTAAATATGGGTATTTCAAACAAAAAACAGCTGAGCTCATGGAGAACAGACTGGTGCTTGTCAGGGGCAAGGGAAGGGAGGCAGGCTAAATGGGTGAAGGGGGCAAAGAAGTATCAGTAGGCCGATTACACACGGCCTTCCAGTGCAGAGTGCGTCCTGAGGGGGCGTGGCGACTACAGCTACGCTGCACTGCACGTTTCCACGCTGTCAAGAAAGCAGACCTTTAAAGTTCTCATCACAAGAAGAATGATTTGGTGACTATGTATGGTGACAGATAGCGAGACTTTCTGCAGTGTCATTTCACAATACATACAAACACTGAACCATCATGCTGCACACCTGGAACTGACATATTATATGTCAATTATACCCCAACAGAAGGTTAATTAGTGCACAGTGCAACCCAAATGCCATGAGGACAGCAAACACACCAGCAGAAACCATATACGGAGAGGACTCGCTCACGTGCTTGCTTACCGTTGTTCTTCTCGCTGTCGGCAGGCTTCATCTGAATAGGATGATGCATCTAAAATGGAAGACACGTGAACAGTATGATTACACACACTGAAGGCATTCAGAAACACAAACGAGGACTCTGAAGGAAATACCCAAACTGAGCTTTACGAGGTGTCTCTGGGGACCTCCCTGGTGCTCCAGTGACTAAGAATCCACCTTGCAATGCAGGGGACGTGGGTTCAGCTGCTGATCAGGGAACTAAGATCNGATGATGCATCTAAAATGGAAGACACGTGAACAGTATGATTACACACACTGAAGGCATTCAGAAACACAAACGAGGACTCTCAAGGAAATACCCAAACTGAGCTTTACGAGGTGTCTCTGGGGACCTCCCTGGTGATCCAGTGACTAAGAATCCACCTTGCAATGCAGGGGACATGGGTTCAGCTGCTGATCAGGGAACTAAGATCCCACATGCCTTGGAGCCACTAACCCCATGCGCCACAACCAGAGTCCTCACACTGCAATGACGCAACCAACCGAGACCCGGCGCGCCAAAGAAAGGAAGCGCCGTCTCTGAACGCACGCCTGCCTCATTATCTCTCCTCACCAGAATCTCAAAATAGAATGTGAGTCAACAAGTCAAAATTCTCTTGGCTGAGAACCACTTTCAATCCATCTTCTCTGAAANCCATGGACTGGGAACCTACCAGACTCCTCTGTCCATAGGATTCTCCAGGCAAGAACACTGGAGTGGGTTGCCATTTCCTTCTCCAGGGGATCTTTTCAATCCAGGGATTGAACCCGGGTCTCCCACACTGCTGGCGGATTCTGTACCGAGTGAGTGAGCTACAAGGGGAGCTCAAGATGCGGTATGCATCAGTGAGTAACGAGAACATGGGGTGTTTCTTTGGAGCACACAAAGATACAATTAGACATATAAGTGCCAGTATCAGCTAGAGATAAAAAAGAGAAAAGCAATCGCATACGTATGTAGTAAGCAGCCACAAACTTCATCATCAACTGTTATTGTGTCTGAAGAGATGATCAACAATGNAAGATACAATTAGACATATAAGTGCCAGTATCAGCTAGAGATAAAAAAGAGAAAAGCAATCGCATACGTATGTAGTAAGCAGCCACAAACTTCATCATCAACTGTTATTGTGTCTGAAGAGATGATCAACAATGCTCTTCCGTTCTCAACCTTCCACACATACTTCTAGGCCTTAGAAGGACACATACTTGTCCTTAGAAGTAACCACTACTTAAAAAAGTCACCTGGGGACAAGACTCCCAGTGTGACACGCCAAGGAGCCCACAATATCCAGATATGGCATTTACTCTGCACATCACCTACTACATTCTCAAATTTGTGTCTCACCTGCCCATTGACGGAGAGCTCCTCAGAGTCAGTAATCATAAATTAAACATATTTATTGCATTCATTCAAGAATCAATGAATTCCAGAAACTCCCTGGAGAAGTATCTATAACGTCCCTGTCATTCCTAAGAGGCCGGTCAGTGGAAATTCCTTCTTATCTTCTGTGGAAGTACTGCCAGCCGATGAAGTATTGACTGGGGAGTGGGGTGGAACAGAGGAAAAGCAGGCCTGTGGCAGGAGGGGAAGAAGGGAGACGAGAAGGCAGCCAGTATTTCAGGAAAGAGGCATGGTATCTGCTTCTTTTTATGTTTCTGGCTCTGGCAGCAACTCGCGACTCATTAAGAATGAGAAACTAGGAGGGATCAGGACNAAGAAGGGAGACGAGAAGGCAGCCAGTATTTCAGGAAAGAGGCATGGTATCTGCTTCTTTTTATGTTTCTGGCTCTGGCAGCAACTCGCGACTCATTAAGAATGAGAAACTAGGAGGGATCAGGACAAGAGGCTGTCTTGTCTACCTGGTTCCCAATGGAACCCGCCACAGAAAAGGGAAACAACCAGTCTGGAAGAGGCGCGGCGGGGAACCGAAGAGCTGTGTCGCCAAAGCACACTTCCATTCAAAACCCTTCGCCCCTGTCTTCACCTTTCCCTGTCAAAACTCCCAGCTCAGAGGGCAGTTAATGTTCTAGCCTACTTTTTTTCCCACCCCTTGCCCCACCGATGACGAGACCAGGAGGCGGATCTTAACCCAACAAGCTGGCCAGAAACCCAAGACTGCATCCTATGCTTAAAACAGAAGCACAGGCCGGCTAGGCAAGACCCTACAGCTGCCCTGAGCAAGACAACAGCCACCAGCCACGTGTGGCTATTCAATTTTTAAAATCCAGTTTCTCAACTGGCACTAGCCACATGTGACTAGTGTCGACCACAAGGATATCAGAGACAGAAGATGTTTTTTGGGGGTAGGGACATGCCATGCGGCTTGCAGGATCTTAGTTCCCTGACCAGGGATTGAACCCAGGGTCTCAGGAGCGGAAGCCTGGAGTCCTAAGTACTGGACCAGCAGGGACTACTCAGAAGAACACTCCTAACATCACAGGAAGTTCTGCTGCCCAGGACTGCTCTACAGAACCTGGAACCCACTGACAGAAACAGCAGTCAGTGATGAAGCTTCAAGAGGAAACGCTGCAACTCAGGATAGCATGAGCTAAGCTGAAAGGGCAGTGGC
This sequence comes from Raphicerus campestris, assembly GCA_006410735.1. Taxonomy (NCBI): domain Eukaryota; kingdom Metazoa; phylum Chordata; class Mammalia; order Artiodactyla; family Bovidae; genus Raphicerus; species Raphicerus campestris. The sequence continues at coordinate 240,268 of SJYW01044458.1, read as the reverse complement.
AAGACAAAACGGGAGTCATGCTACAATACAGCTGAAGCTTGAAAACATTAAGGTAAGTAAAAGAAACCAATCACAAAAAGTGACATACTGTGTGATTCTACATCTGTGAAATGAACAGGAGACAGAAAGTAGGTTAGTGCTTGCCTGGGAATGGGAATGAGAGGTGGGGAGAAAGGGAGGGAATGCTCACTAAAGGGTACGGGATTTCTTTGGGGGGTGATGGAAATGTTGTTGGACAGTGGTGATAATCACAGAACTTTATGGATACAGTAAAAAATAAACTATAAAATCACCGATACTGTGCGCTTTAAAAGGGTAAACTTTGTGTTGTGT
>SJYW01044458.1:198190-235013 GCA_006410735.1 Raphicerus campestris | reverse complement strand
TTTTTTGTATATTGTAGATAGGAGTCTTTGGGGGGCTTCTGAAATAATATTATGTATGTAGTTCTCTATTTATAATATTGACAATGTCCATGCTTTCATGCACTGGAGAAGGAAATGGCAACCCACTTCAGTGTTCTTGCCTGGAGAATCCCAAGGATGGGGGAGCCTGGTGGGCTGCCATCTATGGAGTTGCACAGAGCTGGACACGACTGAAGTGATTTAGCAGCAGCAGCAGAAATAGAACAATTGCTCTCCTAATGGAATTGGCATTGAGAAATGCACTCCATATTAATATTTGTCTTTTATGTCACTATATAATATTCTCCAGGTAACCATATTTCTACTTCCCTGGTGGCTCAGATGGTAAAGTGTCTGTCTGCAATTTGAGAGATGTGGGTTCAGTCCCTGGGTTGGGAAGATCCCTTGCAGAAGGAAATGGAAATCCACTCCAGTATATTGCCTGGAAAATCCCATGGACAGAGGAGCCTACAGTCCATGGGGTCGCAAAGATTCGGACACGACTGAGCGACTTCACTTCATTTCAACCATATTTCTAATATTTGTATTTCCTTTTTTGCAAAAATGAATTTTCTCATGATATTTGTGTCATATGTAATAATCACAAAAGAAATTCTTAAATGTTAATAAATTATGCTTTCTATAGATATTGATACTTGTAGCATCCAGTTGCATAACTAGTCTAATAACCAATAAGTGCATGAAACAATGCAACAAAAATTATCTTGCTAATATTATCAGTTACTACCATAAGGGGTAAACTAGTTTATCTTATGAAAATTGAGAAATATTTCTATTTGATTCATTTTTTACTTCTTTTAGTTAACTTGTTAGCTAATATGAATATTTATTAAGTAAAAACCTATTCTGTGTGACCACTTTATACTTTCTAACTTGTATGGAGTAATGAAAAATAAAAATTTGAGGATATTTCAGCCTAGTTACTTCTATTATTTTACTATTGTTTTGGGAAATTTGATGATTTCTATCTTCCTTCAGGACTTAAATTTCTCTGTAAGACTTCACCCAAGGGCATAAATCTTTTAACAAATGTAATTTTAGAGCAAGTAATCATGCCCTTTTTCTCTGACAATTATGAATTTTCACATCTCAGATATGACTACAAATCAATGTTTCCAACTTGCAAAGCCATATCAGTAAGAAGTCTTATTGTTCTAACACAGGAAGTTCTGCTACCTTTTAACAGGAAGTCAGCAAGATGTGTATAAGAGACAGGGAAGAGCCTTTCACATATACTAGCTTGAGTGGAATCTGTTCCTTGTAGCCAAATAAGCTGGCAAATACTACCTTCACAACTGTTCAAAAATCATTTCCAAAATCTTTAATTACTCACTTTTCCCCCTCTCCCCTTCTTATTACCTGCTGAACTCCATTTGTTCATTATACAAGCAGAAAAATTTCACATACTTACTAATCCCTCCACCTCCCCAGCAGGCATAAACACTTGATGCATCCCAATCTCCAGACACCAGTGACCCCGACCTGATCCTCTGGCTCACAATGTGCACAGAACATCAGTATGAAGAGGACCCAGAAACACTGGCCTAAGTTACTTACCAGCTGTTCTCTAGGGGAATGAGGCTAGGCACACAGAACTCAGGGGACATCAGGGGACAGTCGTAAAGATCTGAGAATCAGAGAAGCACACCAGTGCCCCCTTAAACAACAGGGAAGCTAAGAGGTCAGGGCTGAGAGATGACCCCAGCCTAGAGAACACCTCTGTCCCAGGGCGCAAGCCAAGGGCTCCTCAGCTTCCCTGTTCCTCTATTATACAGAGTAAGTATCGGCAACACCTCTTACCATAAACAAGAAAGGGAGCTATGGAGCGGGTCCCCTCAGCCCTTCCACAGCTCCTCCAGCAATTTTTGTCTGTTGTAATTTGAAATTGTGGAACAGATACATTGCTAGGTCATATTCCCAGGCAGTATCACTTCAGAGAAAACTAGTGGTATTGAGCCTACTGCTAAAGCCATGTGAGTGAAAAGAAGAGCTGAGAATCCAAGAGGTGACAAGCGCCCACCATTCTCCAGAACATTGTTCTTTCCACTCTGTGGCTTGGGCGTGGGGTGCCCCTGGGAGTGGGCCAGAGGGCTTGCAGTCATGAGAAGAGCTGATGACAACTGCTTAATGACACCCGAGGAAGCCAAGTCCAGCAGGCAAGGAACAAAGAGGCTACCATCAAACTTGTATTTTAGGCCCAAGGTTGATACCAACTGTCCTCAGTCCAGTCAGCCACAGCCTCTCTCAGCTGGGTTTCTCATCTGTAAAACAGGGGCAACAGCCTATGCCCAACTAACCTCACCAAGTTTTTGTGAAGATGGATGATTAAAACAAAAGCAAATGCTCTTGGAAAAAAATAATCATGTTAACAGAGTACTCTCTTCTACTCAGAATGAGCACTGTACTAAGTCTATTAGTTTTCATACTTCAGTGTACATAAAACCACATGGGACACTATTAAAATAGATTCTTGGGCCCATTCTAGCATGAGAATTATCTGCGCATGGGTCCAGAACCTGCATTTTTAATTCCAGGTGACTTTTACAGAGTGGTCCATGATCCAGATCTCATGGGATACTGAATCAGGCCGACCTAGTAAAAGATGAGCAAACAGGCTGAGGAGAAACACTGGACTGGAGGGCTGGACGCTAGGCAACGGTGACGACAGACAGCGGGCGGCAATCCGGGCCAGCAAGGCCTAACTCTCAGGGTCGTCCATCTGGTATGTGGGGACATTTTTATTATATGTTAAGTTTTTATGACACCATTCACTGTGATTTCACCTGTAATCCAGTGCTAAAGTTTTATTTTAGCAGTAAAGAGAACTCTCATAAAAACACACTTCTAACTTACCATTATTTTGGAGACTACAGAGAAAGCACAGGATCCATTTCAAATGAGCAAGCCAACTCTGCTTGAGGCCCCCAAAACTATCCCACAAAGAAGTGTTGAGAATCTGCTATCACCACACTTGTTAAACCAAATCCCAAGGCAGATCTGCACATGGAGGCCTAATGTCAAAGACTTGCACTCCCCCTGTGATCGAGGGGGGATTCTCCCATTTAATACTCTTGGCTTTGAATGACTTAAGTCTCTTTCACTTAGGTTACAAGGTACTCTGAAGCCTGATGAAAGTAACTGAAATCAAGGGTTAGAAGTGTGCTCTTTAATACAGAGCCCAGAATTCAGGCCCCCTACAGGTACAACTCAGAGCCAGGCTGGCAGTTTAGTTGCATACAACGGTGAACAATAACGCAGACCGATTAGGCTTCTCACTTTTTACATTCAGAATTTATTTAGGCACTTTGCCAATCAAGATAGATCCCGCTTGCCCTCCTTGGGGTGGGCACATCCGATGTCCCCAGACCACACGGTGTGTCGCATGCTCAATCAGCTGGTGGGGGGAGGGTCAAGATTCAGGGTTAGTTTACACATCAATACAGTATTCTGTATACACTACTAAATACACCCTAGCTATCAGTCTGTGATATGAATATAAAAATTTGATTAGAAATAAAACATACATAAATAAATAGCTTCCCAAAAGATTATCTGAAATTGTATACCCAACCCAAAGCAATAAATCTAAGGTTTAAAAAAATACCTTAGAATCTATCAGATAGGAAAACTACATTGAAGGAATTAAGAGCCCAGCAAACTTGCGCTGATGTCGCTGGGCATGTATCAAATGCATCCTTATGTGCAAAACTTAGTTACAGCTACAGGAAGTCAGCAGCAATGAGCGCATCAGACCACAACAGCAAAGTAACAATAGTGTGGACTTGGCTTCCTCACCCGATATGTTTCTTCCCTCTTTTTAAGGAAAGGGACTCATTTTATCAAGTAACAAAGAAAACAGCCCAAATCTTCTACTTATGATAAATATTAGACAACAAAAATACTTACACAGGACTGGAATTCAAAGAGCAATGATCCACCATCATTTCTGGAAGGAAATCCAACTTAAACGCAGCCATCACCTCACTCTCCCCTTCAGAAGCCAATGATATTAACTTGCTGCACTTGTCTGATCCACAAATATACACAGCTTTAGCTTCCTGGGCCCCACAAAAAACACAAAGTGGAAACAGGAGCTCAGGGACGCCAGCAGTGAGTGCCACAGAAGCAGGCAGGACTGGGGAAGGGGCAGGGAGCAGGGGATTAAACAGGGGATGTGAGCATGTGGAGGGAGGCTCAGCCCCGCACACAATGGAAGTGCTGATGCGCCAGGCTGGTTTTGTGCGATTTTCCCTGGCGAAGCAGTACTGAGCGCACCGTCAGATAAACAGTGTCAGGCCCATGAGGAGAGCGGCGGCTAACAGAGCAGAAGAGACACAGACTCGCTTCCATCTTCCAAACTCCTCCCTGCCAAGCGGTTTCTGAGGAACCCCCCAAGCTTGAAACTACCTGAGCACAAGGCGGGGGGCCCGCGGTTTATGTCATGTAGTCTGAAAACACTTTAGAAAGAACTGGGTGGTTAGCCTTGGAATGAACGCACTGTTTGGGTTCCAAACTAACCTCCAAAGAGTCATTTAAGGAGTTCCTTAAATGACCCATCAGAAGCAGGCCAGAGGCAAGCTGGCAGAAGAACTGGCCACCAGAAACATATTGCTCTTATATTAATATTACCTTCTGCGCTGGACCAACTTTCTTGATCTTTATCGCAGTGAAGGGCTTTAAAAATTGCTGCTGCGGTGGCATTCATTTAGGGAGCACAAGGCAAAACTTCTTTAGGAACTCTGAATCTTAATTTGTCAGAAAATGTAAAAACCAAAAAATAAAAATAGTATATTCTGCCTCCTGACAGAGTACTAAGAAACCGTTTACTCAGTATTCTGACCTTTCGAGAGAAACAAAAGGAGAACAGAAGTCAGCACAGTGAAGACAGCGAAGAGGAGCTGGGCCCACCAGGGGCGAGCGCTCCACCACGGAGAGGGGCAGGGAGGAGCGCAGAGCAAGCCTCTCCACTGCCTGCCCTCTTTTAAACTGGTCCTAAAGCCAAGATTAATGAATGCGCACATAACAATTCCATTATGGGTGAGCAGCAGAGACAGATATACTTAGCAGTCAAGGCAGCTGTGGTACTCTCATTCTCAATTTAGCACCACATCCCTCCAAACAACAAACGGTGGCATTTCAGTATTCAGGCAGTGACTCCAAAACTATCTCTGAAGGCTCCCAAATTTCACAGGACTTCTTTCCATTTTTACCATTAGAGTTGCCTTACCTCAAAGGTTTCACTTCACTCAAGCTCAGATCACAATACAGGGAACTTTGAAAAAAAGAAGTTATGTAAAGAGGTAAACAAATGAACTAAAGATACAGAATGACGTTAAAACAAAAATAATGAAAGGCAGTTATGTCACGGCACAGGTCTAAATGTTCTAGTCTGTCTAACAAAGGCTGACACCTGTCTACATCTAACTGAGAACGGCAGAAGCTGTGTCTTCTGTCCAATATCCAGACATAACCACCCAAAATTTAGAACTAAACTAGCAGGTAACTGCTCTTGCTGTTTTGTCAGAGACCCTGGCCCACCTGATCTCCTAGAGAGACAGAAGTGACAGGAGCTCTCTGCCACCCTATTAACAGAGGAAGCAGAACCAGGCTGCCAGTGAGGAGCCTGCCACCGGCACCCAGAGCTCACGGAGCCCGCCTGCCAGAGAGCGCGCGGGCGGCCCCAGCTGGGGCTGGCGGAGCGACTGGCCCGTCTGGTCCGTTTCTAAGAGCACTGGAACCGATCACACGCCTCTTCCTAGGGCGCACCTGACTAAGGAGTAACTGTGTGAGGTCGGTTAATCAAATTAGATATCCTAGTTCCAGGATTCCTTGAGAAATGAACCAAGTTTTCAGGAAGTCCACTGGGTGCTATGCTTTTATTATTCACCAAAAGTGCATGACTCCTAACTGCATCTCTATTTTAATCAGAGTCGTAACTATAACGAGAGTACTGCCCAGTGTATCAAAGGATGTGTACTCCTCATAGTAATTTTTACCAAGTCAAAGGTTGTAATGTTTTAAANTCACTTGAAGGAGGACAGTGCGAAGATTAATACACAAGAAGGTGTTTTCTTTAAAAAGCTCTGTCATTCCAGTTTTACTTTTCCTACATTCTGTTGCCTTGTCTATAAAAGAACAGAAACGCTTTGGGGAGACATGAAAGCTACGTGGAAATGAAAAGCTTCAGGTTTGAGGGACTTTTTAAACTGATATTCGTTTCTTTCTTTCTTTTGGTATTTATGCACTTACCTGGCTGTGCTGGGTGTTAGCTGTGGCATGAGAACTCTTAGCGGAATCTAGTTTCCCAACCAGGGATCGAACTCGGGAGCATGGAGTCCCAGCCATTTGACCACCAGAAAAGTCCCTAGGTTTGAATTTTCTACATCTTTAATTTATGTAGGGAACCAAACAAAATGCATTACAAACTGGGAGGAAGCCTGAACAGCCTTTGCTCTATGCTTCCCTGGGGCTCCACAGTCTGTTTCCATTAACATTATCTTCATAGTCTCNATTTTCTACATCTTTAATTTATGTAGGGAACCAAACAAAATGCATTACAAACTGGGAGGAAGCCTGAACAGCCTTTGCTCTATGCTTCCCTGGGGCTCCACAGTCTGTTTCCATTAACATTATCTTCATAGTCTCAATCACCACGTGTGGAGGCACAGAAGTAGTCTCAAAGAAGGGTAGAAAAGAAGAGTCAAGGGAGAAAAGGAGCCCCCAAAGGTGGGTGGGGTTGGGGTGAGGGGGCAACAGACAAGGATGGGGGCAAGACGGCACTGAGGGAAACGCAGGACTGTCTGCTTGTGATATTCACATGTTCAAAGCATGACCTGCTCAAATTAAAACTATACTTTGCAAGTCGATGGGACAGAGGACTCTGAAAGACACAATCTGGAAAGCATTTATATTTGGTTTTGGAATATATCTTGCAACTTTTATATGATCCTGACATATTTCAAGGATGCAAGAGCGAATGAACAGTATCTCCTCTCACAATGAGATCTGATAGGAAAGGCCTCAGATCTCCTATACACCTCCCATAGTGTAGGCAAGGTAATGAACCTTATTTCTTAGATTTCTGCTGGCCTGTATGTTGAAGAACAGAACACAGTCCTTCAAAGGAAGACAGTCAACTGACTCAATCTCCAACAGCTCTTACACCGTGCGCACTGAGGCAGACTCCAGATACAGAGGCTGGCACCCGGCTCAGTGGTGCTCAGACCTGCAGGAGGCCTGAACCCATGACTCCAGCCTCACCAGCATGACTCTCTCACTAACCACTGCGAGCAAGTGCTCTTAACAATACCTGGACATGATTAATATGTTAATAATACAGCAGGGAGCTAAAGAAGAACAGAACAATGATCCAGATGAGCGGCTTTTGAAATGTTTTTAAATGAAGTGTTTTCCCTATAAACATAAAGGTAAAGCTATTCAGGTGGCTGGCAGACAGATCCAACCTGTTTGCCTATTCTGGCCCTCAGGGTAACCCTAGGTCTCCTGGGAAATTTGATTAACAGGCCTGGATAATTCAAAACAACAGATAATTCACCAATTTTATGTCCAGCTTTGAGATTAATAGTTTCTTGAACAGATTTTTCTCTTTGAATCTAACAGGTTATCACAAATCAAGGAATTTAAGATGCCATCAACAGCAGTAAGTGTGCGCATCCTCAAACCAATGGGATATGGATTTGGAATCTGTACACCAGAAAGTAGGGAGAAATGTCCAGTCATGTACAAGAGGCTACAATTACAAAAGTTAACACGTTTTGAGTAGTTACTGTACACCATGTGGTGCTTTTTGGTCCTTTATATGCTTAATCCTCCTGCCTATTCTATCTCCATTTACAGACAAGACGAGGCACAAAGGAACGTAGTAACTCTCAAGATCACATGAGTCCAGGCAGTAACGGAGCTGGATGGAATATAAAGAGAGGCGGCTGGACCCTTGACTGAAAGAAAGCCTGACAGACACAGTGAAGCCCATCGTCGATTCTCGTCTCCAAGTCCTGTCTTTCCCAGAGCCTCTCCTTCACTGCAGCTGTCTATAAGGAAGAGCCTGTGCAGAAACCACAGAAAAGGCTGCGTAAACGCTGAGCTCCCTGAAGCCAAATCTGACCTAAGCCAAATTTGACCTAAGGCAAACCTTAACCTTGTAAGTAGGTAAATGTCCAAAGTCTCAATGGTCCTGACAGATTTGACTGGGGTTACCAAGAGTACTGGAGTACTCTTGCCTGGAGAATCCCATGGATGGAGAAGCCTAGCGGGTTGCAGTCCATGGGGTCGCTAAGAGTCTGATACAACTGAGCGACTTCACTTTCACTTTTCACTTTCATGCACTGGAGAAAGAAATGGCAACCCACTCCAGTGTTCTTGCCTGGAGAATCCCAGGGACAGGGGAGCCTGGTGGGCTGCCATCTGTGGGGTCGCACAGAGTCAGACATGACTGAAGCGACTTAGCAGCAGCAGCAGCAGCACAGCAGTGAAACCTTCCTGTTACTCAGGAGACGTGTGACTGATTAAGTTCATTAACATCTCTTAAGGGTCAGTTTCTCCCTGTAAAAGAGAACTTAACTTTACCCCCTCTCAAAAGGAATCAAATAGATGCCCACAATATAACCAAGTCATTGTACAAGTCTCTAAGTGGAAGAGGAAACAAATAATAGGAATGACTTATGAAAATTGTGCTCCTTTAAAAAATGTCTGTTACTTTTTAGATTGCATGCAATGCCCTCCTGTCCTCCTTTCTGCTCCTGTTATGTGGCTGGCTCAGTGAGAACGCTGGGCTTACTGCTTTGGAAAACTGCATGTTCTTCCACTCCTATACCCTAAAAAGCCAAATAGCCAGATAAAAGGATTAACTCTGGAAGCTGTCCTACCTAACCAAGCTCTTCCTGATGCCAAACCCCACTAGGATTAGTGCTAAAGCCAGCGGGGTTTGCCCGGATTGGCCGCTGTTTTCCTCAGGAACCTGTAGCAGGGGGACGGTGGTTGCCACCAGATCCTAAACCAGGATCTTGGGCACACATGCCACAACCAATAGTGAGTAGAATCCACCTCAGTGATCTGAGCATTCAATGAAATAAAATGTGTAGAAGAAGTCAGCAGCAAATAGGCGGACACAAGACTGAGAACGATTTAACCACTGTTTCGCTCATCTGTAAAACAGAGGCGATTAGGTACATTAAACAGATGCACTGAATCACAAAAAAATGCCCCCCTGCCACTCTCCCCACTCCCAGAGCATCTCCTTCCACAAAGCAAACTGCTTCACGTTAAACAGCTCGAGTCCCGCACTGTATCAGGCCTAGTGCTGAGCTGTCTTGGTCAGCAGGGATAAACTCGACACTTTCTCTGTGGGGTGCATAAAAACCGTTCCCCGCCTATGACACTTGCTCTGTGGCTACTATTTCCATGATTCAGACTCGAGTTTGGGGTTTCTGATTCTTTACTGACTGAGTCATCTGTGTGTGTCCTCTCTATGACCCTAGGAGAGAAGTTTATAAACAGATCTCAACCTCATCTCCTTCACCACTGGCCAGCATGCTCATCTTTTCTTTAGAGGCAACAACTTTTCTCCAGCTTAAGAGAAAAAAAATGTGGTAAAAAATACATACACAGGGACTTTCCAATGCAGAGGGGCATGGGCTCAATCCCGGGTCAGGAAACAAAGACCCCACATGCTGTGAGGTACAGCAGGGTCAAACAAAACAAAACGCTTACCACCTTACCATTGTTTGGTATACAGTTTAGTGTTTACACTATTATGCAATATAGCAACACTTAAAAAAAAAGGTAGTTATAAACATTTTCTTGTGAGCAGCACTTATTTAAGAATTAAGAGTCAGAATTGGTATAAAGCCTGACTTTGCCAACATCATCTGTATGTAGAAATCAATAAATATAACATCTATTTGACAAAGCCTACTGATCAAATCTTCTGAAACTGTTAGAAAAAGTAGTCCACAAAACAGACCGGTGCCAAAACAAAAAAAGTTAAATGGTGGTGAGCGGGCTCTGTTCTTCCTTTCCCCTGTCTGCAGCTGGAGTCACATGATCTCTTCACATGATTACATACACATGGAAACGAGTTCACCTCCATTCCATTTTGGAGGTGCTCTGGTGAGGCAGACAGGAAATGCAAAATACATTAAAAAAAAAAAACCCCAAACACACCTCTTCATACTTCCTCCCCAAGTACCTCTATCTCTCAGTAATTCTCAATCCCCACGAAGCACTCCCCTCTCCCCCTACCCAGCTCTGTCTGGGGAGGGTGGGGCAGTGACTAAGAATCTCCTTCCGCCTTCAGCTCCTCCTGTTTCCTTGGCAGCACTGTCAGTCCTGGCCCACAAAACTGCCTGATGGAGCAGGAGCAACCAACATATGGTGGGTAAGCTTACGTGTAGCTTTCTCTGGGCAGAACTGCTAACTCTTCTACGTGTCTTTCTAGTTTGAACCCGATGTTCCAGTGATAACAATGTTAAATATGTGCCTAGTGGCTTCTTCACCATCTCAGCCACCAGGGAAGCCCCGAATGGTTTCCACCTCCAAAGACACAGCAGTCCGAGGCAGCGCAGGGTCCCCACCGTGTGGAAGAAGTCGGGGCACTGGGGAGAGAGGGCCTCGGGGCCTGAGCCACTGCCGAGCGCCTAATGGCGGGGCCCAGCCCTCCTGCCCTGGAATCCTCACGTATCCTCTGCTGAAATCTGGCATGTTCGGAGACTACCAGCCCCGCCTCGGTCCCCTGCCCTGCCGTAAGGCTGTAACTGTCTCATCTGGTGAGTCACTGCTGCTCCTCTCTCCAACTGCATCTTGATTCCAGCCCACTTGTGCAGCTCACCAGGGCTGTGCCATATGTTAGTACCACGGAGGCAGAATGTGACTGATTTTTTCCCCCTAAAACACTGTCAGAGTTGCTTTTTAAATTACCTTATAATCTTGATGTCTCTGAAGAGTCATTTCTGTAATACACAACCTTCTGGAGATGACTTTATAATTATTCTTCTGAGTGCTCAAAAGAGATTCTTCAGCATTTTTAGTCCCATTTTCCAGATGAGGGAACTAAAGTGAAGATACCAGATTGAGTGATGCAGGTTCCACAGCCAGCCAGTGAAACTTTACATTCTGGAGTCACAGGGCTTTATTTGGTAAAATACACCCCCTTGCAAAATGTGCTTTTTTTGTGGGGGGAGGGGGCACACTCAAAATATTAGTTTGCTTTTATTTTCTGAGGTGATTATTAAACTTGAGGAATAACAACTACTTGGAATTTACTGGCTGATTCTTGTGACTGGTCTCATGACATCCACCTGAGTAGGTGCAAGAGAAAAGGACTGAATGAGATATGGACCACAAGTGTTTTTCTAAGGCAGAGATCATAAATGGGTGAAACTAACATTCTGAGAGTAAAAGAAATATATCTGGCTTACAGATTCAGCTACCATCACCACGCTCCCTAAAACTTTAAAAAAGGAGAGGCTACACCTGCCTGCTCTAGGCAATGTGGCTCTTCTCCAGCAATAATGGTTGCTGGTTTTGACAGTTCAGCTTATCTCAGGATGGTCTCTTTAAATCTTCCCTTTCAGGTCACATGCTCTTCATTCCAGTAATTGTCTGGGCTGGCGGTGTGACTGCCAGTGCATTAAGATCCTTCTACTCTGATAAACAACAAGGTCCTACTGTACATAGCACAGGGAACTATAATCAATATCCTGTGATAAACCATAATAGAAAAAAATATGAAAAAGAATATATATATATATCACTTTGCTGTACAGCAGAAATCAGCACCACACTGTAAATCAAATATACTTTAATAAAAAATTTTAAAAATCTTTCTAGTCTTCAACAGACATCACTTGCAAAATATAAAATATGATCTTAAGTATGTGTATCAATATTGACAACTGTACTTGCACTTTGAATCCAGCAACTCCAGTTCTAGAAATACAGCCTCCAAATAAACTTATACTTGACATACACAAAAGGCCATTCATAAGGACACTGTTTATAACAGCAAAAAAAGGAAATACACACGCCTATCAGTTGGATCCTGGTTAAATAAACTGTAGTGAAAGTGAAAAGTGAAGTCACTCAGTCATGTCCGACTTTTTGTGACCCCAACCAGGCTCCTCTGCCCATGGGAATTTCCGGGCAAGAGTACTGGAGTGGGTTGCCAGTAGTATAGAGACACAATACCTCTGTAGCTATTAAACAGAAAAAGGTAGTTCCAGTGTACCACTAAGTACTGATCAGGAGGGTGTATTTATACAGGAAAGGACTGGGAACTCCTTTGTGTCCAGTGGCACTTTCACCGCCAGGGCCTGGGTTCAATCCCCGGAACTAAGATCCCACAAGCAGCGCAGTTTGACCAAAAAAAAAAAGAAAGAAAGAATAAATAGAATATTTATAAAACAGAATAGAGTATCTCTCAAAAGATAAAGAAACATTGCTAGCAGGGTTGCAGCAGTGGAATACTGATTGAATCACCCACATACGGACACGTTGTATCTATTCTCCAGAAAAGAAAACTCTGGNAGCAGTAAGTGTGCGCATCCTCAAACCAATGGGATATGGATTTGGAATCTGTACACCAGAAAGTAGGGAGAAATGTCCAGTCATGTACAAGAGGCTACAATTACAAAAGTTAACACGTTTTGAGTAGTTACTGTACACCATGTGGTGCTTTTTGGTCCTTTATATGCTTAATCCTCCTGCCTATTCTATCTCCATTTACAGACAAGACGAGGCACAAAGGAACGTAGTAACTCTCAAGATCACATGAGTCCAGGCAGTAACGGAGCTGGATGGAATATAAAGAGAGGCGGCTGGACCCTTGACTGAAAGAAAGCCTGACAGACACAGTGAAGCCCATCGTCGATTCTCGTCTCCAAGTCCTGTCTTTCCCAGAGCCTCTCCTTCACTGCAGCTGTCTATAAGGAAGAGCCTGTGCAGAAACCACAGAAAAGGCTGCGTAAACGCTGAGCTCCCTGAAGCCAAATCTGACCTAAGCCAAATTTGACCTAAGGCAAACCTTAACCTTGTAAGTAGGTAAATGTCCAAAGTCTCAATGGTCCTGACAGATTTGACTGGGGTTACCAAGAGTACTGGAGTACTCTTGCCTGGAGAATCCCATGGATGGAGAAGCCTAGCGGGTTGCAGTCCATGGGGTCGCTAAGAGTCTGATACAACTGAGCGACTTCACTTTCACTTTTCACTTTCATGCACTGGAGAAAGAAATGGCAACCCACTCCAGTGTTCTTGCCTGGAGAATCCCAGGGACAGGGGAGCCTGGTGGGCTGCCATCTGTGGGGTCGCACAGAGTCAGACATGACTGAAGCGACTTAGCAGCAGCAGCAGCAGCACAGCAGTGAAACCTTCCTGTTACTCAGGAGACGTGTGACTGATTAAGTTCATTAACATCTCTTAAGGGTCAGTTTCTCCCTGTAAAAGAGAACTTAACTTTACCCCCTCTCAAAAGGAATCAAATAGATGCCCACAATATAACCAAGTCATTGTACAAGTCTCTAAGTGGAAGAGGAAACAAATAATAGGAATGACTTATGAAAATTGTGCTCCTTTAAAAAATGTCTGTTACTTTTTAGATTGCATGCAATGCCCTCCTGTCCTCCTTTCTGCTCCTGTTATGTGGCTGGCTCAGTGAGAACGCTGGGCTTACTGCTTTGGAAAACTGCATGTTCTTCCACTCCTATACCCTAAAAAGCCAAATAGCCAGATAAAAGGATTAACTCTGGAAGCTGTCCTACCTAACCAAGCTCTTCCTGATGCCAAACCCCACTAGGATTAGTGCTAAAGCCAGCGGGGTTTGCCCGGATTGGCCGCTGTTTTCCTCAGGAACCTGTAGCAGGGGGACGGTGGTTGCCACCAGATCCTAAACCAGGATCTTGGGCACACATGCCACAACCAATAGTGAGTAGAATCCACCTCAGTGATCTGAGCATTCAATGAAATAAAATGTGTAGAAGAAGTCAGCAGCAAATAGGCGGACACAAGACTGAGAACGATTTAACCACTGTTTCGCTCATCTGTAAAACAGAGGCGATTAGGTAAATTAAACAGATGCACTGAATCACAAAAAAATGCCCCCCTGCCACTCTCCCCACTCCCAGAGCATCTCCTTCCACACAGCAAACTGCTTCACGTTAAACAGCTCGAGTCCCGCACTGTATCAGGCCTAGTGCTGAGCTGTCTTGGTCAGCAGGGATAAACTCGACACTTTCTCTGTGGGGTGCATAAAAACCGTTCCCCGCCTATGACACTTGCTCTGTGGCTACTATTTCCATGATTCAGACTCGAGTTTGGGGTTTCTGATTCTTTACTGACTGAGTCATCTGTGTGTGTCCTCTCTATGACCCTAGGAGAGAAGTTTATAAACAGATCTCAACCTCATCTCCTTCACCACTGGCCAGCATGCTCATCTTTTCTTTAGAGGCAACAACTTTTCTCCAGCTTAAGAGAAAAAAAATGTGGTAAAAAATACATACACAGGGACTTTCCAATGCAGAGGGGCATGGGCTCAATCCCGGGTCAGGAAACAAAGACCCCACATGCTGTGAGGTACAGCAGGGTCAAACAAAACAAAACGCTTACCACCTTACCATTGTTTGGTATACAGTTTAGTGTTTACACTATTATGCAATATAGCAACACTTAAAAAAAAAGGTAGTTATAAACATTTTCTTGTGAGCAGCGCTTATTTAAGAATTAAGAGTCAGAATTGGTATAAAGCCTGACTTTGCCAACATCATCTGTATGTAGAAATCAATAAATATAACATCTATTTGACAAAGCCTACTGATCAAATCTTCTGAAACTGTTAGAAAAAGTAGTCCACAAAACAGACCGGTGCCAAAACAAAAAAAGTTAAATGGTGGTGAGCGGGCTCTGTTCTTCCTTTCCCCGATCTGCAGCTGGAGTCACATGATCTCTTCACATGATTACATACACATGGAAACGAGTTCACCTCCATTCCATTTTGGAGGTGCTCTGGTGAGGCAGACAGGAAATGCAAAATACATTAAAAAAAAAAACCCCCAAACACACCTCTTCATACTTCCTCCCCAAGTACCTCTATCTCTCAGTAATTCTCAATCCCCACGAAGCACTCCCCTCTCCCCCTACCCAGCTCTGTCTGGGGAGGGTGGGGCAGTGACTAAGAATCTCCTTCCGCCTTCAGCTCCTCCTGTTTCCTTGGCAGCACTGTCAGTCCTGGCCCACAAAACTGCCTGATGGAGCAGGAGCAACCAACATATGGTGGGTAAGCTTACGTGTAGCTTTCTCTGGGCAGAACTGCTAACTCTTCTACGTGTCTTTCTAGTTTGAACCCGATGTTCCAGTGATAACAATGTTAAATATGTGCCTAGTGGCTTCTTCACCATCTCAGCCACCAGGGAAGCCCCGAATGGTTTCCACCTCCAAAGACACAGCAGTCCGAGGCAGCGCAGGGTCCCCACCGTGTGGAAGAAGTCGGGGCACTGGGGAGAGAGGGCCTCGGGGCCTGAGCCACTGCCGAGCGCCTAATGGCGGGGCCCAGCCCTCCTGCCCTGGAATCCTCACGTATCCTCTGCTGAAATCTGGCATGTTCGGAGACTACCAGCCCCGCCTCGGTCCCCTGCCCTGCCGTAAGGCTGTAACTGTCTCATCTGGTGAGTCACTGCTGCTCCTCTCTCCAACTGCATCTTGATTCCAGCCCACTTGTGCAGCTCACCAGGGCTGTGCCATATGTTAGTACCACGGAGGCAGAATGTGACTGATTTTTTCCCCCTAAAACACTGTCAGAGTTGCTTTTTAAATTACCTTATAATCTTGATGTCTCTGAAGAGTCATTTCTGTAATACACAACCTTCTGGAGATGACTTTATAATTATTCTTCTGAGTGCTCAAAAGAGATTCTTCAGCATTTTTAGTCCCATTTTCCAGATGAGGGAACTAAAGTGAAGATACCAGATTGAGTGATGCAGGTTCCACAGCCAGCCAGTGAAACTTTACATTCTGGAGTCACAGGGCTTTATTTGGTAAAATACACCCCCTTGCAAAATGTGCTTTTTTTGTGGGGGGAGGGGGCACACTCAAAATATTAGTTTGCTTTTATTTTCTGAGGTGATTATTAAACTTGAGGAATAACAACTACTTGGAATTTACTGGCTGATTCTTGTGACTGGTCTCATGACATCCACCTGAGTAGGTGCAAGAGAAAAGGACTGAATGAGATATGGACCACAAGTGTTTTTCTAAGGCAGAGATCATAAATGGGTGAAACTAACATTCTGAGAGTAAAAGAAATATATCTGGCTTACAGATTCAGCTACCATCACCACGCTCCCTAAAACTTTAAAAAAGGAGAGGCTACACCTGCCTGCTCTAGGCAATGTGGCTCTTCTCCAGCAATAATGGTTGCTGGTTTTGACAGTTCAGCTTATCTCAGGATGGTCTCTTTAAATCTTCCCTTTCAGGTCACATGCTCTTCATTCCAGTAATTGTCTGGGCTGGCGGTGTGACTGCCAGTGCATTAAGATCCTTCTACTCTGATAAACAACAAGGTCCTACTGTACATAGCACAGGGAACTATAATCAATATCCTGTGATAAACCATAATAGAAAAAAATATGAAAAAGAATATATATATATATCACTTTGCTGTACAGCAGAAATCAGCACCACACTGTAAATCAAATATACTTTAATAAAAAATTTTAAAAATCTTTCTAGTCTTCAACAGACATCACTTGCAAAATATAAAATATGATCTTAAGTATGTGTATCAATATTGACAACTGTACTTGCACTTTGAATCCAGCAACTCCAGTTCTAGAAATACAGCCTCCAAATAAACTTATACTTGACATACACAAAAGGCCATTCATAAGGACACTGTTTATAACAGCAAAAAAAGGAAATACACACGCCTATCAGTTGGATCCTGGTTAAACAAACTGTAGTGAAAGTGAAAAGTGAAGTCACTCAGTCATGTCCGACTTTTTGTGACCCCCAACCAGGCTCCTCTGCCCATGGGAATTTCCGGGCAAGAGTACTGGAGTGGGTTGCCAGTAGTATAGAGACACAATACCTCTGTAGCTATTAAACAGAAAAAGGTAGTTCCAGTGTACCACTAAGTACTGATCAGGAGGGTGTATTTATACAGGAAAGGACTGGGAACTCCTTTGTGTCCAGTGGCACTTTCACCACCAGGGCCTGGGTTCAATCCCCGGAACTAAGATCCCACAAGCAGCGCAGTTTGACCAAAAAAAAAAAGAAAGAAAGAATAAATAGAATATTTATAAAACAGAATAGAGTATCTCTCAAAAGATAAAGAAACATTGCTAGCAGGGTTGCAGCAGTGGAATACTGATTGAATCACCCACATACGGACACGTTGTATCTATTCTCCAGAAAAGAAAACTCTGGGAAGTTATGAGGGACAACTGTAAAGAAAAATCCTAACTCAATCTGTTACAAACCAAGCATTTTGTTTTCCTATTTTTTCCCCTGCTTTCCAGAAACGTGTGGCAACAGCCAATGTCCAGGTGAACCAGCAGTATACCCAGCTTGTGTGAGCTGAGGAATTGTACCATGCGGAGGTTATTCCAGCAACTTAGCTGACCGCAAACCTTATAGCCGGCCTATTTACAAAGTCTGGAGCTATTTTCAATCACACAGCTGTATATATATATGTACATTTCTTCAATCAATCCTTCCTGCCAGGCAGAGTGCAAGATTAGCTGGGCTCCAGTAAGAAAGCTAGGGACAGGGTGAGATAGTATGTCAAAACAAGTTCTATAAATACAGCTTTTGGCCTAGTATCTCAAAAAGGGATCAAAACACCTTCAAGCTTAAATAGAAAAATCCTACAGTCCTGCAGGAGAAGACGGGAGGAGAAGGGAATGACAGAGGATGAGATGGTTGGAGGGCATCACCAACTCGATGGACATGAGTTCGAGCAAGCTCCAGAAGTTGGAGGACAGGGAAGCCCGGCGTGCTGCAGTCCATGGGGTCACAGAGAGTCGAACACTCCTGCCGTACCTTACCTGAAGTCTCTAGAGAACAAGCGAGGCCAGAGATCTGGAATCCTGCTTCCCACACTGTATCTCGTTTCCTTCTTCCTAATCTCAGGAGGTTAAGATCAAATTTGAGGTATCATTTAAGTCAGCGTCTTCCTATCTCTTCCCTTATCTTACCCCCACGTTCCCAAATACATCAAGTCTCTCACTGAGCTCACTTCAACTCTTAGGCAAACATCCCCAATATGTATCACATTCAATGGTCCTTCCACAGCCTAGCATGTAACTCCTACCATCTCCAAAATCCCTGATCAAGCGGCCAGGAACCCTGCCTGCACCACCAGACGCAACCTCAACCTCAGCACGCGGCGCTCGGCGCTGGCCTCGTCTCGGGAGGCGTGGCCTCGTCTCGGGAGGCGTGGCCTCGTCTCGGGAGGCGTGGCCTCGTCTCGGGAGGCGTGGCCTCGTCTCGGGAGGCGTGGCCTCGTCTGTCGGAAAGCAGGAAACTCTGCTCAGCCTCTTTCTGTTAAGGTCATAATTCTACGGAACTAGAAACCACCTCATTCCGTGCAGATGCTTCCTGAGATACAAAAATTACACCTTTGCTTCAGCCAATCAGGGCATGTGTTCAGCAAGGCTTGATTCATCCCAAAGGATGTGCAGCCCTAGGGCAAATTCTAAATCTCTCTTTAATACTGTTACTTTAAAAAGTGACTTCAATTATCATGCTTTCATCACTCTCAAACTGCGCTCCTAAAAGTGCTTCTCACATTTAAACACCCATTTATATGATCTCTGTCACCTCCTTCAAATCACTTCTAAAAAAATCCCACTGTTCCACAAAATTGAAACTTGTCAGTGCTTTGATTTCATTTTTACAAAAACAAGCTCCTTACAAAATGTGAGAGCTATCCATCAAAAAATGCACATAGAGAAGATCTAACTCTCGAAGCAGAGGGGGTACAAAAAAGGCCCAATCCTTGTCCTTGTTCAGAAGACAAGATTTATGCAAACAACAAACCCCGGACAGCATATATGTAAGGGAAAAGCGTATATGGTCAGGGGAAATCTGTCATCAATTCAAGAGAGACAAACACTGCAGGAGAGCGGGTTCCTCCTTTGCTGTCTAAATCAAACTTCTGCGCTAATCACACTAAGATTAGAATAACATTTTTGCTACCCTCCACTGAAATTACTCTGCCTACCAATAATTCTACCATCATCATTTCTTTTAAATATATTTATTATCCTGTTACCATCACATAGATTACAGCTAATGGATCGGGCAAAATTTGCCAGGCTTCGTTCCCCATGCTCCCCTACGAAGGCATCTCTTAAAGACGGGTAGTGTAGGGCCCCAGAGTTAAAGAAGCTAAAATTAACTCGGCTTTCAGTATCTTCAACACACAGTCTGGCACTAGCAGAGATAAATTAGTAATCTTGGGTATGCTTTGCAGGCTCACTACTTTACTTGCCTTCCAGTTTCTTATCAATAAATGAATTAGCTGACAGTGACCTGCAAAACCAAAGTCATATATCGTAGTCATTTTTAGAAGGAAATTCTAACATGAAACGGGTTAGATGACTCATGATTCAAAAATCTCCAAATAAAATTCAGAATGTTAATAAAATTAATAGTCAAATATGGACTACGAGCCAGTAATACACCTTACCCTCAAACTCTGGAGTCACACCACTGCTTTCTAGTCCCAATTTTGACCTTAAAAGCCACGTTTAGCTTTGGGTAAGTTGCTTAACTTTTTTATAGGTCACCTCATCTGGCAAATGGTCACAGCAACTGTATCTACTTTAGAAGATGTTTGTTTGAATTTAAAAACCCATGTATATGCAGCATTTAGAACCATGCCTGGCACACACAGGGTACTCAATAAACTTCTGCTACCATGATTACCCCAGGCACTGAGGCTGGTGCCTATGGTAGGACAGGACTGTTTCTCTTCAGAATTGAGCACCTGAGATATTTTCTATTATTTTTCAAATTCTTTTTCTATCCAGTTTATTACAGAATATTGAACAGAGTTCCCTGTGCTATACAATAGATCCCTGTTGGTTATCTACTTTAGATACAGCAGTGTGCGGATGTCAACCCCAGGAAAATGGAGCACCTAAGATTATACAGAAATACCTGTTAGAAAGAGAGGGAGGGATGGAGATACAAAGGCAAAGACTGGCAGTCAAATCTTCAAATCCATCTGTTAAGAGTCCAGTGTAAGTGTAACCTTCTTTACAAAAGACTGAACCACTTGTTCTAAAGCACTTACTTATTTATAAACATTTATTTATTACCCTCATCATACCAAAAAGGGTTTATGGAAGCATACAATGAAAAAATACCAACTAATAAAACGAGACCAAGGAAATTTATAAAAGTTTTTAAAAGATCAAGAACGAAGGAAAAGCTGAAATAAGAGATGTGCTAAATCATGGTGTCCTTTACTGAGACTGACCTCTAAAATCTGAGAGCTGCCACTGATTTTAATCTCCGGTGACAGCCCCTAAAGAGAGTATACAGTGACTCACGGTATAAACGAGAAAACGTTAGCAGAAAGGTAAAATGAGACAGGGACTAAGAGTTGCCAAGGAGAAGGTGCAGTCGACTTAACGACACACTCAACAGAATTTCAGAAAGTCATTAAGTAATGGGACCCATGAGAGACTTAGTACCAGGTCCTAGGCCCTACACAAACACACACCTCTGAAGCCAACAACGGACAAGTCACAGGACAACAGACTCCTGAGTGACTGAAAGGCAGACTGCATCAGGAAACAGGCACACGGCACCCTGCGACCACCCTACACGGCCGCCGGGGAGGCTGCCTCAGGGAGTGCATTTCCCCAGCATTTAAAGCCCTTTACCCTCCTCACCAGCCAGCTACAAATATGTGCAGAGAAGTGTCTCATCCCTACTCAGCTGACAAGTTCTATTCCCAACTTGGCATGCTTCTGACTCATGGGGGGCGGGGGGAGGGGAGTAAAAGGCAAGTGTAAAACAAAGAAACCAACTTGAATTTAGACTTGAGTTGACCAAGAATGAGGTATGTATTCCTGGCTAATCAGAATACCTTACAACAAAGCAAGAGAGTACTTCTTAAATATATAACAAACCCAATACTCTTTGGAACAACCTGAACTCTTATCTACATGTCATATCCTTAAATAGACATGACACCAAAAAAATATCACGAGCCTTCTGTAAGGCCAGACTAGACAAAGCCCTCTGAACCGTGCAAACAGCCTCGTCACTGCGAAGCCCAGAGAAACGGGGCACTTCCCAGTTCTTTTTCCAGGAAAAGGTCAAAGGAAGAGGCTTAGCCCCTACTTATAAAAGTGCAAGTGTCAGTCGCTCAGTTGTGTTCAACTCTTTGAGACTCCATGGACTGTTACCCGACAGGCTCCTCTGACCATGGGATTCTTCAGGCAAGAATACTGGAGTGGGTAGCCATTCCCTTCTCCAGGGGATCTTCTGGACCCAGGGATCAAACCCAGGTCTCCTGCACTGCAGGCAGATTCTTTACAGTCTGAGACACAGGGGAGCCCCTCTTACAAAAAGATGTGTATGAGATCATTTCATAAGGAGGTAGATGTCTCAGCCTTTTTTACTCAATTCTTATATCAGGAAATTCACGTGCCAGGAAAAGAATTCACTTTCACCCCAAGAACCGGGCTTTGTGACTAGTGAAAAACAAAAGGGAAAAAATGCTACTACTTTAATGAGAAAAGTTTCTAAGAGAACAAAGCCACTTCTGACACTACGTTTATCAGTCTGGCATCCTCTCCCTAATATACTTTGTTAAATAATACAAATCTTTCCTCCTCACCCCACCCCCAAGATTCTGAAACATTTTTTACCATTTATAACTGACAAAACAATACAAGGCAAACCGGCACCTTTCAGATTAAAGGCACCTCTCAGATTAAAGGCACCTCTTTAATCTGAAACCTCAGTCCCCGACAGAAATATACACAGACAGATGCACGCAGGTAAGAGCACAAACTGCAAGCCGCGGCTGGGCCCTGGGCCGGCCCGAGCCAGGAGGGGCCGCCCCTGCCGCGGCGGGACAAATATAGAAAGCTGAAAAGCAGAGCAGCAGCTTCAGCAGAACAGATCCTGCACCGGAGGGAGGAGCAGGGACCTGAACAGCTTTATCCATACATGGCTGCTGAAAGGGGGCCGCCAGTGAAAGCCGAATTGTCTCACACACACGCACGGTGTTCACATGCTCCAGACAAAAAACAGAAACACACAGGCTGCTACTTGAAGAAGGTTTGAGATTCTATTTCAGCCAAGGAACCTCTCAATAATTTCAGTCACTTATATATCAAGAATCCCTCTGCCACAGGAGACAGGNCCAGGAAAAGAATTCACTTTCACCCCAAGAACCGGGCTTTGTGACTAGTGAAAAACAAAAGGGAAAAAATGCTACTACTTTAATGAGAAAAGTTTCTAAGAGAACAAAGCCACTTCTGACACTACGTTTATCAGTCTGGCATCCTCTCCCTAATATACTTTGTTAAATAATACAAATCTTTCCTCCTCACCCCACCCCCAAGATTCTGAAACATTTTTTACCATTTATAACTGACAAAACAATACAAGGCAAACCGGCACCTTTCAGATTAAAGGCACCTCTCAGATTAAAGGCACCTCTTTAATCTGAAACCTCAGTCCCCGACAGAAATATACACAGACAGATGCACGCAGGTAAGAGCACAAACTGCAAGCCGCGGCTGGGCCCTGGGCCGGCCCGAGCCAGGAGGGGCCGCCCCTGCCGCGGCGGGACAAATATAGAAAGCTGAAAAGCAGAGCAGCAGCTTCAGCAGAACAGATCCTGCACCGGAGGGAGGAGCAGGGACCTGAACAGCTTTATCCATACATGGCTGCTGAAAGGGGGCCGCCAGTGAAAGCCGAATTGTCTCACACACACGCACGGTGTTCACATGCTCCAGACAAAAAACAGAAACACACAGGCTGCTACTTGAAGAAGGTTTGAGATTCTATTTCAGCCAAGGAACCTCTCAATAATTTCAGTCACTTATATATCAAGAATCCCTCTGCCACAGGAGACAGGAAAGACACTTTAGCAGGGCAACGTCTTACCCGATCAGCAGCAGCCACCACAAGGTTTAATTCATCATTTAAATTCTGGAGTTGAACATGCAAAAAAGCTTATTCCACATCTGTGTGAAGGCCCCTCAGCTGGTGTCTTCAGCATGAAAGTCTCATTCCAGCTCTCAGACTACATTTCAGGTCTCTTGTGCTCTTCTGATTTACAAGTTAAAATAAATCCTGATATAACTTTTACAATGTATAACTTTTAAAATGTATTTCCCAAGATGCTGGCTTATATAATCAAACATCAAATGTTTATGTTCTAAAAATTATTCTACTTGGAACAACTCATTCACATTCATCTCAATGTAAAGTATATATGAAAAGCTTCATTTGTGGCCAGAGTAAACTCTCCACAGATAAGAAATGTATGGTTTAAAAAAAAAAAAAGGGCCGGGGGTGGGAGTGGGGGGTGGCGGCCAGAGAATGAAAGAAATGCATTGTTGATGGCCTCAAAAGATTCTGTACTTTAGCTCTCAATGAATCAACCAATACTTAGTGTGCATTTTACTATCTTTGATGACAAAACACTTGCTAAGTCGCCCAGTCATGAAGGGGAGCTCTGGAGAAGACAGCACTGCCTAGCTGCTCTCTATCACTGAAATGCCTGCTTTACATGTGTGCACAATCCTCCAGCTTATGGGACATAAATATTCAAACATACTGGGTAGCACCCCAGCAAAATGCTTTCCCTGAAACTCAAAAAAGGAAAACCTTTCAAATCCTTAAAATTAATTGGTCCACCGTAATTATTTACTTTACTGTATTTCATAAGCAAACTAATCATTTGAAATCTTCTCTGTGCTTTTTGCACATATTTCAGTACTGATGAGAAAAAGGCCCAATCACAGATAAACTGATCTCTCAATCCCACCTCCTGGACCCCCTAGTGCAAGGCAGAGCCTTGTCTACACCCTGTTTGATGTGCTTGCAAAAGAGCACAGCAGGATTCCAGCAGTAGAGGCAGTCCAAGCATGTCCCACAAAACGCAGATGTGCAACTGTTCAATGTTTTATTAAAAGCCTCTTAGCTGTGTTGGTGGCTTATACACTTAATTTATTCTGATCGGGCCTATTATAGCAACTTTGATTTCCCGAAATGTATCATACTGTGGACTAATATGCTACTTTCTAGATGACATCACAACTTTAATTATCCATTAAGATTACTTATGTAAAAATAAACACAATGCAAAACATCACAACTATATATACCAAGGGTGATTAAAGTATAACCACAAAATCAACATGGCTAAACACACCTATAGTTTGGCCTTCGGCAAGTCATTTCTTTCCGGATACCCACATTCTCAGGTGAAAAATGGCATTGGGCCAGATCAGGAGTCCGTGTTTAGGGTCCACAGACCTACAGAATTCCCGGGTATTTCATGGATTCCATAAACTTTATTATGTGCAAAATTTTACATATATATGTAAAAAAATTTATGCACTTAAATCGCCATTTGTAGGGAAATAGTTCCGTAGCTTTTCACCAGATTATCAAAGGGGCTATGATGCAGAATAGGTGTAAGAATCACAGAGCAGACAGTGCATAGCTTGTTGCAGCTAGCATGCTGTCACCTCCTCTCCTTCTTCCTAGTCCAAAAAGGAGGGAATCTTCATGACTAAACTTAGTCAAGAATAAACAAGTCACCCCGGCCAAGAAATTATTCAAAATAATATATTCCAATTCAAGGGGAATCTGAATTGTTTTAGATGACAGACTAACATCATAATTCTTTTTAAAAAATTCTCCAGCTACTGTAAATCAACTATACCTCAATTACAAAAAAAAAAAAAAAGTCTAGTACGTTGGTTCAGGAAAAAAATTTTTTCCCCTTAAGCAAATTTTACCACCACAGCTTATCACAGGAGGCTTGCGTGAGAGTGGAACTCGGTCGATGTGCTTGGGGTTGTCCCACTAGACAGCTCCTCTCTTACCAGGTATACTGTTTTTTCTAAGAAGGCAAGGCTTCCAGTTTCCTACTTCTAATTCTATCCTGTAGCAAAGTAATAGGAGACAGACAGGGAAAAACTAGAGCATGGGAGACTGGAATAAAGGAGACTGAGAACAGAGAAACAAAGAAGCCACTCATCCTGTCAGCAAGACGTGACACCTGAGAACAGACACTGACTGATATCCCAATTTGTAAAGAGTGCATTAGACCAAAGAAAAAGCTAGCCCGCCTCAAGACAATGAAAGAGAAAACTGTGTCTGTTACTGAACCATTTAAGCCTAAAATTTTTAGGTTCTCATGGCAACCAAAGTCATCACACTGCACATACTGTATATAAAGCACATATTTAGAGGCTTAACTAGTAAACTCAAAATGTGACATATGTGCAATGTGGGCGACAACATTATTCTGGGAACTTTAACTTTAAAATCTTCCAACTTTTATTTTGCAGCCTCAAAGATGATATAATCGAGTCAACTATGCAGAAGGTGCAAGCTCAAGAAAGAGGCACAGAGAACATAAATAGAAGCAAAGAGATGAAAGACTAGAAAAAGCAGGCTATCAGAAAGTTTCTGAACATGGCTCTGCCCCTACTGTGAATCAACCTGTAAATGGAGGCTCAAAAAGCAAGACTGCTAGCAAGGACATACACATCAAGACGGCATTTGGGACAGGCTTTAATGTGGGCCCAGTCAGAAGAGGACACGGCCATAGGGCAGACCACTTGGTGAAGCGGCACTGACTGCAAGCCAGCCAGGAGAGACTGGCCATCTCTCTCTCTCTAGGAGCTCGTGGAAGACAGCTGTTTAGGATTAAGTGATGCCACAGCCAAGAGGATGGCTGTGGGCCTGGGAGCAGAGATCAGGGCCAGACCTTAGGAAGAAGGGAGAAAGGGAGACAGAAGCCTTTCATGCCAAACCATTTCTCATAAGGAACCAAATAAAGATGCAACTTCTCGTTTTCTCATCTAGTAAATGACCCGTGGGAGGGTTACCCTCACTTATNATTAAGTGATGCCACAGCCAAGAGGATGGCTGTGGGCCTGGGAGCAGAGATCAGGGCCAGACCTTAGGAAGAAGGGAGAAAGGGAGACAGAAGCCTTTCATGCCAAACCATTTCTCATAAGGAACCAAATAAAGATGCAACTTCTCGTTTTCTCATCTAGTAAATGACCCGTGGGAGGGATACCCTCACTTATTTGCCCACAGGAATGCCATACATTTCTTTGCAAAGACCTGAAGGTGCTATGAATGCTGCTGCTGCTAAGTCGCTTCAGTTGTGTCCGAGACTCTGTGCGACCCCATAGACAGCAGCCCACCAGGCTCCGCTGTCCCTGGGATTCTCCAGGCAAGAACACTGGAGTGGGTTGCCATTTCCGTCTCCAATGCATGAAAGTGAAGTCGCTCAGTTGTGTCCAGCTCTTCAAGATCCCATGGACTGTAGCCTACCAGGCTCCTCCATTCATGGGGTTTTCCAGGCAAGAGTACTGGAGTGGGGTGCCATTGCCTTCTCTGGCTATGAATGCTACTTACCTTAAAACCATTACTTCCATGCCACTTCTGTTAGGGTTAAATTAAATTACTCCTATTTTTTAACAAGAAAACAGGTAAAAACAGCTTAGGTAAGGTACACAAACAATATCTTGTCAGAGCAGTTCACAGATACGCCCATTTTCCCCCTTAACTCAAGGTAAGAACTTCTAAAATGAGACACTGAACTTACATGACTGATTAACAATTTAAAATTTACTATCACATGAAAAAGAGTGGTTATAAAAATAAATTATTTCATTATTTTTATGAGTCTGAGCCTCTAAAAGCAAGAAAAGCAAAGGAAAATGGCACGGAATTTGGGGCGTGAACTCAAAGTCCCGCCCTGACCTACCACTTGATAGCTGGATACACCAAATAAGTCACCCTCCTCATGAGGTTCCCAACACAAGTTGTCTTGTCTACAACTCGGCACAGATGCAGCCATCTCTCCTTCTCTCTGTCTCATCCTTCTCTTCCTCTCCTCCCTCCTCTTTCATTCCTCACCTCCCACCCAAAACACGAGGTCCAACAGCTTAGGCTCGATCACTACACTGTAATCCAGCATACTTTATTATCAAGAAAAACTGTATGATGAACTTTCAGGCAAAAACCCATGGGGCGAATTAAGAACCAGAACCAACAAAAATAATATGTTTTGGAGTAAATGAGGGAAAAGGGCACTGGGTTGAAGCTGGGACTAAGTATGTCTCTCAGAGCCAGGCCGCACCTGCTAATGACTAAAATGTCTGATTACCGTAATTATCCTGGCTGCATAACCAAGAGGTGCTGGTGGTCATGAAATTCCAGAATACTAAACAGCCACATTTTCATCATAGCATTCTCTACTGTGTTGAAGTCAAGACAGCAAAAGACTGCCAACAGCATTTTCACTTTAATTTTCTGGTAAGACAAAAAGAAAAACTAACGTTGGAGCCAAATTCTCCATTTTTAGACATGCTAAATTCTTCGAGGAAAAAATATCCATGGTTATAAGAAAGTGAAATCATTTTTGTATACTTTATTAGAAAATATGCATTTATGCTTTGCTTTTTTAAAAGGTATTAAAAAAAAACAAAACCTCAGGCTAATAATCTTAAATGTTTACCTGTTACTACCCTTCCAGTAGTTAGGAAAGAAGCTGATGGGACATTAAATGACCGGCATATTGAGCAACAATGATATCCAGAAAACAGACCTAAAAAAATCCTTTTTTGGTACATGCAATTAATAATTACCAAAATAATGTTGGTTTTGAATCCAAAACTCACTTCTGTGTAAATGAATCTACTCTAAACAATGACAGTAATGGTCACGAATATACCACCAAAACTCCCCACAAAACACCTTGCCTATTTAGCTCTTGATTTTGCTTTTAAAATACTTTGAGGCCTCTTCCGAGAACAGCAGAACTCTTCAGCTCACCATCATTTCATCTTATTAATAAGCATATTATAAAATCCTTTAAGCTGAATATAGCATTTATCATCTCTTCCTTCCCAGCTGTTAAAGGACTAGCTTGTTCCAAATATGGCATTATCTTTTCCAAGTTCTACAATTTAGGCACGACATAATTCTTCAACAAATTATTCTGTCTTGTCATGACTGACAAGATGACTTAAGTGGAGATAAACAGGCTAATGAAAAACACTCAGGTCTGATTTTCAATTGCTATTTTGTAAGGTAGAAAAACAAAGCTTATAGCTTTAAAATGAGAAAGCCATGTAAAACTATCTTCTCTTTTAAGTCAGAAGTGGGGTTTTTGCTAACTGGACAGGTAAACCCCAGCTGAGGGGAGAGGCAGAGACCACCTGCTCAGGATGCTGTAGGAGGGATTCCTCCACTGGGTGGAAAATTTCCCTGCATGAACTCTAAGGTCTTTTCCTAACCTCAGAAACTGAGACTGGGTTTTTGAAAAGTAGAAGCAAAGCAAGTGTGATTTGTAGGCAGAGACAGCAGAACAGCGCTGGAAAATTAGAAGCCACGGGTTGCAATCCTGCTTCCACTTCTATGTGAACTTAAATAAGGCATTTCACTTTCCTCTTTCAAAATGAAAGGCTGAGAGAAGAAAATGAAGATCCTAACATTCTGAGCCTACGGCTTCCTCCTATGCCTGCCTCGGCCACCCACCACCTTCCCACTACTGCACCTTACCATAATTAGGCAGCTTTTTAAAGCATCTAATTAATGGAACACAGAAATTAAAACCTTTAACTTTCTATTTCTGGCTTGCTGCAAATGTGCAACAGCATTTTACCAAGGAGTAGTCAATGCCACACAGTTCTTGATATACTGGCTTTTCTTGAACTCCAGTGACAGTTACAGTGACAAGTTGTAAGCAAGGAGGTTGTTACCATGGGGACCCATTAGGATTCCCGGGGGTGGATCCAGCAGGCTTTCCCCCCTTTTGGTCAGAGCATTTTTTGATGGTCTGGATCTACCAATTCAGAAAGCCTGATCTAATTTTTCTTCGGCAAGCTGCCTTTAAGAAATGTAGCAGGTCTAAAAGGGTTATTTTTTAAGAAGTTTGCCAATCCCATCACCACAATCTGTAATCCAGATTAATTCAGTAGTTTGCAAGCTTTAAAAAGAGAGTGGGGGTGGGGGTGGGGTCCTTCCCTGATGGCTCAGTGGTAAAGAATCAGCCTGTCAGTCCAGGAGACACAGGTTCAATCCCTGATCTGGGAAGATCCCACAGGCCGTGGGGCGTCTAAGTCCACGTGCCACAATCACCAAGCCTGTGCTCCAGAGCCCAGGAGCTGCACCTACTGAAGCCCAGGACCTTTGAGTCCAGAGCCCCGGCTCCAGAGCAGGAGACGCCACCAGAGTGAGAAGCCCCTGCACTGCAACGAAGACCGTGCACAGCCACAAAGAACACACGCTTCTAAAAACGGACTTGTAAATGTATCCAGAGGCTCCTGAACACGGCACAGTAAGAGCAACAGCGATAAGGGAAACACTGATGTCTTTCTGTGATCATTTCCCAAGCGGTCTACCAATCTGACAAAATACTAACTGTTTTAATGATACTCTTATGACTTATATATATTCAAGTTTTAATCTCTCTATTCATACAAGCAAATAAACACAAGCCCACTGAAGTCTCAATGACCTGTGTCTGCTGTCATTTCTTTTCAGATCACCACACCGCGTGAGCTGTTATTTAGTGTTTT
Source organism: Raphicerus campestris (assembly GCA_006410735.1). NCBI lineage: Eukaryota > Metazoa > Chordata > Mammalia > Artiodactyla > Bovidae > Raphicerus > Raphicerus campestris. Next base: position 205,161 of record SJYW01044458.1, on the reverse strand, counting down.
CCCATCAAGACTTCAAAGTTCTCCAAATCAAGATTCTCCTCAAGAAATTTCAGCTTCCCTACACGATTATGTCAGAAATACATCACACAGAATAATTATAAAAATAAAACTTATTATAAAATAAATCACACTGTCAGACCAGAACAGAGTTTAAATTGCAAGTCTGCCTCCAAAACTGCTGTGTATGGACAAAGGGAGATGAACTGTCACTCCCAGCTAAGTGTGTGCTGGGGCTCAGGTTCCCCCGAGACCCATTCTGTTAGAAGATACCTTAAGAAAGAAGATCATTGACAAGGCTAATCTGTGGATCTGGTTTGATCAGAGAAGTGGAGCCGCCAGAATTCAGAATAAAACATTTCTCTATGCCTTACTTAGCCCAAAGCAAAGTTACACCAGACAAATTAACATTAATAAAAATAGCACTTGATTTCACAGTAATAGTCTGAAACTGCACCTACCCGAGGCCTGATGCAGTTATCCTGAGAGCCACAAGGTACTTGGAACAAAGCCGAAGACGTGTCCCTGTACTCACAAAAATCTTTCCTTGATCTCACACTAATAATTATTAAAAGACCTAAATATAAACACCAGTAAGATAAAATGTGTTGAAACAGAATTCATAACCTAAAAAACAAATCACAAATTTACAAGTCTAAACAGGGGGAAAAGAAAGACCTAAGGAGACAAGCCACACCATCGACTGAAAGTGAGCAGCAGGCACCAGGGTATTCCACAGAGACACTCCACCCGGTTCTGATGTACTTACTCACCCAAGCTTTCCCAGAGCAGGTCCAAGAGGGTTATTTTTAAGCAGTTTCCCAATCCAATCTCCACAATCTATAACTCAAATTATTTCAGTAAAGTTTGCAAGCAAAAAAAAAAGACTTGCATCCAGAGGCTATTGAAGAAACATGGCATACGATACAAACAGTAATGAAATAGTAAACATGGCGTCTTTCCATGATCGTTTCCCGTAAACTTTAAATTGGAAGAAAAAAGACAAGCCCAAAGCAGAGTGTTGACACATGAGTTTACTATTAGACATCCAGACACAGAAAGAGACCCAGGTCACAGGACTTGAGAAGAGGCAAACTCCTGGGTGCTTTATTTGTTTTTACTACTGGTTTACAATTTCCTTCATTTTATTTTTAAATGCATGTCTTGGCCCAGAAAAGCAAGAGAGCATAGACTGCCAACAGTATCAGATTCTCCTTTTCTTATTTTCTGGAGCTACAGAAAACAGAGCCAGAATCCAGGCTGTCAAGGAGCCTTCTGATTCTGTCCAGGCAGTATACGGTGTGAGGTTTTAAGATACACAAAGGCTTTTATAGTACAAATCTCAGCCAACTTAATGTTCTTTCAATGTAAAGTGGCTTATATCCCCCCGCCACCAGAAAACTCTCTGGAGCTTTAAGGTACTGACAATTTTCAGAAGACAATGATTTAAAGAAATGGAGTCACAGAATTTCAGTCTTAAAAGTTTCCTTCCTATTTCTAATCCTTAGTACTGAACTGTCTCAAACATAAACCTGTCATTCAATATACAGTATTTCAGTATTTACCGACTACCTACTTTGTGCAAGGGCCCTGTACCAGGAAGCACTCTGGACTGTAAAAATGTAAGGGTCTTCTATGAGCAGCGCTCGGTCCATACTGCACGCACGCTGCAGCACAGTGCGAAGGCACAGCGCTACTGAGGCTGCATTCCCGACAATCTGGGTGTCAATGTGAAATGATGGCTTTCAGCTTTTCCTACCCTGCACATCTATATACCTTCCTGGCTGTATAGAAATCCACATTTCTTTTAAACTCCTGTTTCAACAGTATAGAGCAATGCTACATTTCTCTGGTGTAAAGTCTTTCAACTTAACAGAAACCAAATGATCGCAGAAAGAAAAAGAAATCAAATTAGAAGCATTAAACTGTCTCTCTCAGAGCTTCCCTCTCCCCCTCATTAACATTTCTCAAACAGAAAAACACCACTGTGATGCTCCCATTACAGACCATTCATGAAGTTCCTAACTGAGCTGAGACCAGACAGACTCCATCAACTGGGCACACAGCCACTCACCATTACCCTTTGTTTAGAGTCTCAACTGCCATTCAACCCACATTATTGTGTTCCACTCAAGTCCATCAATTTTCTCAAAAGAGAAAACAATCAGGAAACAAGCAAATGTGTTATTTAACTAGAAAATGAATAAAGGATCTAATTCATATGCCTCACAAAAAACTCTTTAAAAATGATGGCTCACTTTAAATTTCCTATCTTAAATAGCAGTATTACTTTATTACCAGTCTTACACGCCTAAGAACGAGTTATAAACAAATAATCATTAGAAACTTGTTTTTAAAAAAAGCCCAAGGCCTCCATCTTGAGCCGGCAAAGCATGAGAGAGAAGCACTCTGCACTAGAAGGGACAATGCAAGTGCATGTCTGCACCACACAGGTGGAGAAGAAAAAGCCCCAGGCAGCCCGGGGGCGCGGGGCGGGGAGTGCAGGGGCAAAGGCAAGACTCCAAAGAGCCATGATCCTAGGCTTGACTATCCTAAAATTCAAATGACTTTAAGAAATGCTAGGCAGGGCTCTGCAATAAGCATCTTAGTCAAAGCTCTTTTGGCTGTAATTAAGGAGAATGTCCTCCAAACTATCTTAAGCGAAAAAGGCACCAACTGAAAAGACAGGACCCAAAGGCAGGAAGTGTAAGAGGGCCACCCCTGGAAAGCCTTTATACGCCCAGGCTTCTCTCTCCAGGGCTGTACCGCTCAGCAGCGCTTCCTTCTGGATAAATCTACTTACTTCTCCCTCCCTGTACTGGCCGCCTTCCCTGCTTCCACAGATATAAGCCTGTCTCTCTCCAGAGCTGTACCTCTCAGCAGCGCTTCCTTCTGGATAAATCTTACCCCCACCTCCCCACCCCCTGTACTGGCCTCCCTGCTTCCACAGATTAAGCCTGAACTTGGCAGTACCCTGGCATCTGCTTATCTGTTTCAAGTTCTCTGAACTCAGGTGGACCTGCTTGTTCCCTGAAGGCATGCGTCTCAGCTCCAGTCTCACATTCCCAGGAGCAACCGATGTGCCCAGCTTGGGCTGAGTGCCCGCGCGGTCCAGTGAACTGTTAGGAGGCGAGCTCCGTCACAGTGTGGGGACCGCGCCGGCCTCCTCAGAAGACGTGCAATACACTAAGTAAGCAATAAGGCAGTCTGCATCCTCAAAAAAGCTTAAAATCGCACTGAAAAAATATATTAATAGTAAATAATATCCTATGACACAACATAGAATGAACGGACAGGAACAGCTTCACGACAGACCAGCTGTGCACTAAATGACAAACGGAAATGGAACCGCGTTCAGGGCAGGGCTGAGGAGCACAGAGCGCAAAGCCCGCCCCTCTCACTCTGGCGATGTATCTGAGAATTAGGAACCTAAGGAATAAACAGTCTTTTACCACATAAATATCTGCTGTGAAATATCCTAGTTGAAAGCGTGCTGCAAGGTTTAAAAGGACTATATGGCTACAAAAGAGTCCTGCTTCCAAGTGCAGCAGTAACCCGCCAGCGGCCGATGGGGGGGTCGCGCATTTTCAAGGCGCCTGTCACCACCACCCTGACTTCCTGTCACCCCCGGGACCCCCTAGATTCTGGCTCAGGCAGCCGCTAGGGCAGCACAGGGACCCAGCCCAGCACGGTTGCCACGCAGACGACTCAGGCTGAGCTGGATGACAGTGGTGTGTGGGGAGGGGGCTGGAACAGGCAAGAGGAATGTTTCCCACATGCAAAAGCTATAAGCACAGAAAACTGGGAAAAGCCCAAATTACTTGTACAAAACAGAAACTACCAAAAACTTAACAGATGTCCAAAAAATACGGGGTTAAACGACAGTCTAGTCACAGTAGACTATTAGTCACCCTACATCATCACCAAACTACCACGCATTCCCACGTGCCAGCGCTCGCTTCAACCTCACAAGACACAGAAAGGTTAAAACAGCAATGAGGAAGCGGTGCTGGCTTCTAATCCACGGGCGCCTTCGGTGGAGAGTAACAACGTCATGCGAACGAAAGCTACAGACCTACCAAAGTTAAATGTCTAACACTGTAAAATCAAACAGCTTTAGAACCAAAGAACTTCATTTTGTATAATCCCCACACTGAAGACATTTCCCAATCTGGGGATAAAATTTCAATGGAGTTTCAATGTGGGGGGAGGAAGTGACATTTAACTCCAGTTTCTCAAAGATGAACACAGCCATGGAGGTCAGAAAAAGCTAGCCAACAGTTCTTTCTAAAGCCACACCCCTAGCCTACAAACACATCCCCAAAGAGGCATATTAAAACCAATTAATTGAGATCCACTAGATCTCACTGCCGCCTCCAAACCAGAACTCACCATTCCTCTTCATATTTTCTGCCACATTTTCTAAGTGACGTAAAAGAAAAATCAAAATGTTACAACTCAAATGCTGTTCTAAAAGTGAGTCCATTTCTTGTCAAGTGGGGGAAAGGTAGCTGATTGAGGGTTACATCAGAACTTCACAAAGTTCTAAGAATTAAAATGCTTTAAAATCATTTAACATAACGTATCTTATACTCAGTCTCCCCAAACTAGACTTTCTCATCTCCTGAGCATACAGTCTAATTTTAATGTAACTTTTATGAAATTCATGTTCTCTGTATGAAAATTTAAAAACAATGGCAAGTATGAAGAAAAGAAAAACTGCTCATGCTGCAATCCCCAGAAAAACCTTTGGTATTTATCCTTCTAGCCTGTGAGGTAACATTTCTGAAGAATTAAAAGATTTCCTTAGCAGAAAGAATGTGTTAAGTTAATGGGGAGTTCATGGATAGAAAACATTCTTGAAAATTTTTACAGGTCTGGAACTCGAAGTTAAAAATAACTTTATGCTCACGGCTTCCACAGCGTAGCAGGTTAAACAGTAACTACAGAGCACGGGAGTTCCCTGGCGGGCCAGTGCTTAAGACTCAGTGCTTCCACTTCAGTGGGCCCAGGCTCGATCCCCGGTTGGGCAACTGCAACTAAAATCCCACAAGCTGCGTGCATCCCCCAGAAAATCCAAACAAACTGCACAACAGTTCTGTTGATTAACTCTGTTAGGAAACCAGTATTTTAAGGAGACTTTGCCAACTGCCAATTTCAAGGCAAGGACAAGTTACAATTACAAAGATCTCATCAAGAAAACTGTCTTCAGTAAATTACAAAGCTCAGATAGGGATTCTTGATACAATAGTTTACTAAGCAAATAGCTACAACCAATTAACTCTTTCATCTCTTCATTCAGCCGCTCAGCTGTCTGACTCCTTGTGACCCCATGGTGTTGAACACACCAGGCTTCTGTCCACCATCTCCCAGAGCTCGCACAAACTCATGTCCACTGATCGGTGATGCTGTCCAAGCATCTCATCCTCTGTCATTACAACTCTAAATGTTAGAGCCTACCCTCTCCACAAGCCTAAAACTAGCTATCTATAACCAGGTGTCCCTAGAGCAAATCCAGTAATACACTCATTTGTATTTTTCAGTTTTCTATGAACACAGAAGACTCTCTATTAACAAACTCCATGTGAAGTACACAAAGTGAAGATGTCAGGGAACCACATTACCCAAGCATTCCACAGGGAACAATGAGCTGAACGTTTCCATAGGAAAGGACACTCTTCCCAGCAAAACAATCCAGATGCACAAATTAGGCTTTAGGAAACAATCTTATCCCTAAGCCACAATGAACAAAGCAAAGTGTGCAACAGAACACACCTGAAAAGGGGGAAAGGCAGGAACACCGGCAGTAGCCTCTGTCCACGTGCGGCACGCCCGTCAGGCTGCCTGTGCCTTTCATTTGGCTTAACTGCACCCCTGACCAACGAAGCAGCAGCAGGCCCATTTTTACAGATGAGAAAAGGAAACGGCATTATCAGCACTGTACCAGGCACTACTCAGCGCCTGGCCTAAGTTATCTCAGTCAATCCTCACGTTACCCCTCCAGGTGATCTCCATTTTAAAGATGGGGGGGAGAGCCCAGAAATGTTATGGTCACAGTGATATTACCAATTTAAGGCCCAGAGCAAGAGGTGTCAAACCTACCCCTGCCAGGCTCTGCTCATAAACCCTATTCAAGTCACATCATTCTTTCAAATCACAGACTTCAAACCAATTTTAAAAACTCAAAAATCCTAGAATCAACTTTCAATTATGAGATTAATTCTCCATGTTTTGTTAAAATTTTTCTTGTTTTGGAATACAGTCAATATTTGATAACTATAAATGGGGTAAAACCTTTAAAAATTGTGAATCACTATGTCGTACATCTGAAACATATAATACTGTAAATCAACCATACCTCAATTTAAAAATTAGTATAAAAATTGTTTGTATTTTACTTGCTCTTTGAACATTTCAGCAGGCCATGGCACCTCTAGGAAGAGGTGTGCAGGTAAATACAAGATTATATTAATAGCAATCAATTAGCAGAATTTGTAAGTTCTGCTAAGGCGGCTTACATATAAAGTTAATTCTTATTTCAAACATATAGTGAAATACTTGAACTTCCACGATACAGTCTACTTTTAACTATTACCAAAAATAATCAAGAATCAAGGAATAGTTCTGAACAACAACAAAAAAATGGTTCATATTGTTTGAAAGAGAGGAATGTAAGGGGCTTTCCTGGTGGTTAAGTCATTAAGAATCCGCTTTGCAATGAATGGGACACCCGTGTGATCCCTAGACCAGGAAGATCCCACATGCTTCAGAGCAACTAAGCCCATGCACCACAATTACTGGGTGCTCTGGAGTCCGAGAGCCAAAACTATCAAAACGTGCGTGCCCAAGAGACCACGCTCTGCACTGGGAAAGCCACTGGAACAAGACGCCCACACACCAGAGTTAAAGAGTAGCCCTTAATCTCTCCAACTAGACAGCCTGAGCGCAGCAACTGTGACCCTAAATAAATCATT
>SJYW01044458.1:178539-197964 GCA_006410735.1 Raphicerus campestris | reverse complement strand
AGACTTGTGGACACAGTGGGGGAAGGAGAGGGTGGGAGGAGAGAGTAGCATTGAAGCATATACATTACTATATGCAAAATAGAGAACTAAGGGGAAATTGCTGTATGACACAGGGAGCTCAGCCCAGGGCTCTGTGACAACACAGAGGAGCAGAGTGGGGTCAGGGGTGGGAGGGAAGTTCAAGAGGAAGAGGATATATGCATACCTGTGACTGATTCACGGGCTGTATAACAGAAACCAACATAATATTGTAAAGCAATTATCCTCCAATTAAAATGTTTTTTAGAAGTCTGAGTCAACAATTCAACAACATGTCATTTTTTAAAAATCGTTTTTAGTGGTTTTTCTACAATAGAAAAGTATATAAGCTTTATTGTACAAGTTTATTACACAAATATGTGTTCATCTTAGGAAGTATAAACAAGCAACAAAATCAAAATGAAATCACCCAGAAACCACCCTCCATTAAAAGAATACCTTTACCATGAGGTAGCATTGTAAATGTATCATTCTAGACATTACTGGATGCATATGTAGACAAATGATTTTGACTTAACAAATATGGATCACATTTTGCATCCCGTTTCACAATCTGCTTCTTTACTGACATATTCTGAGGTCACGAAGATGTTCATGCTTTCTGAAGTCATCCCTAACCTGTGTTTCAGCCACCGGAGAGCAGGCTCGCAAGGCGCATAACGAGCAGAGACACAATTTTCCTCTGGAACCATCTCTCACTGACTTTTCCAGCTGGCTTAAACAAGTGGCCAATCAAAAAACATATTATTTTATTTTTTAGATGGTAGTTAATATATCTGAGCATATGGAAAATAAGTTAACATTAATATACTGAATATAACTGTATTCAACATAGTGAGTTGTTTAATTGTTTAAGATCCACTACAATACTGGATTTAAACTTTGTGGATATGGCATTTCATCCCTGCTTAATAAATTTATATTTTTTAATATTTATTTTTAATTATATCTATGTGAAAGATTTTTCCCCAAAATTATGGGAGATGTTTAACTTTCATGAGAGAAATTTTCAAATGTCACCAATCTGCACTTCTCTCAGAAGCAAGACATCATCACTTCTCCAGGCATGTGTAGCTTGTCCCCATGTTATAAACACAAGGGAAAAAATAGCATCTACTTAAGAGAAAGCCCTGATGATAGGAATGAAAGACAGCATGACCAGATTTAATGTTAAAGGAAAACTTAAAACTCCAGGATGGTACTTAAGCGAGCGTGATGGGAACGTACTGTTTCCTTATAATGATTTTAAATGGAAATTACAATTCAATCACAAATAAAAGTAAATTGTAGACAGTGAGGCGAACAAATCGGTTTCACTCGGATTCACGGTGATTATCAAATTAGCAGCTACTCATTCACCGCTAACCGTTTTCAGTCCTCTTGTTCCCCCTAACAACGCTGAACCGCAGCTTCGTGGAGACTGCAATGGCGGTGGCTCATCAGGGCTGTGTTTTCACTGTGCTTCTCCCTTCCCTGTTTTTCCTTCTCATTGCTTGGCAAGGTAAGGGGCAGAGGAGAAAGCATGAGAGGAATGCCAATGCATGTGTGCACTTGTTTGAAAAGTTGTGCAACACCAGTGGAAGGCCTAACATCTGGCTGCCAGCCACCTCCTGACCCATCTCCCCTCATCACCACCACCCCAGCCACACTCATTTTCTTGCTGGTTCTCCATACCAAGCACACAGCTGTCTCAGGGCCTTGGCATCTGCTCATTCCTTTGGTAGAACACACTTCCCGTGTACATCTGCAAAGTGTACTGCTTGGCTTCAACAGGGTCTAAGTTCAGATACCTGCTCCTTGGAGGGGCTGGTCTTCCCTAATTGCCCTTTTCTGAAATAGCCCTTCCTGTCAATCTCTACTCCCTCATTCTGCTTTTTTTTTTCCTTCCCCAAACATTCATCACTACTTGACATGGCATTACACACCCATTTTATATTTCTTTATTGAATGAACACAGTATCACACAGGGAATTCTGATGGAGAAAGTCCAACGTGAGTCTGGGAGGACATACATTGAGAAACTCACCAGGAGATTAAAATGCATAGCCTGGTTAAGAACCACTGGTTTAATGGATATTATAGTTTTTGGAGTCAGAGATGGTCTGGGTTTAAATTCCAGCTTGCCAAGCAGGACAACTGTAGTCCCCATGAGAAGTGAGAAACACAGTAGCAATGATCCCCAACACCAAGGGTTGTTGTACTCAAGATCATACCAGGAGCAGAGTTAGGACAACCTCTTGAACTGGAAAGTTTGATAAAATATGTTTTCATAACCTGTTCTCTGAAGGTGAACTACTTATATTTTAGAGAAAGAACATTCTTTTAAAAATTAATGAAACTATGTTTAATTACAAGCACAATCTAACTGAATCAGATTGTTCCTTTCTTGTAAACTCCAAATTTGTATATCCAATTTTATCCCCGGAGGCAGTGCAAAAGACAAACGAATGGAATTTGGCCAGTCCTCATAACTAATGCAAATAATTCCAAATTCTGAAATTCAAAATTGCTAGCAGTGACTTTACTTGCATTAGTCCATAGAGACTGCCATGAAGAGGGGATCTCCCCAACCCCCACCACTACCCCAGCTCTCCTGGGCTGAAAGGTCTCTGAACGTCCCCATTTGGGGGCTCACTCCGTAGGGGAAAGAGGCTCAGGGCGCGCTGGTGCCCAGGAACGCGCGGAGATGATGGTCGCATGGAGTAGCTGAAAGTGCTGTCTGCAAAGACTGGGAGACAGCACTTCCGGAAGCAGCAAGCGGAAATAGGGCCTTTTAGAAACATTTGGCTCTCATAGTCCACTGTGATCGCCAAAGCAGCTGGGTCCAGTGTCATGAAAAGCGATGGATGAATTGAGGAAGCTCCAACTGAAGCAGCCAGGCTGCAGCTCCACAAAGTCTCAGAACAAACCTCTGTGATTGGAATGAGTTCTCTGAAGAATTGATATAGGGTCCCCTTTTATGACAGAAGTCGCCAGCAAAACACTTAAGAACACACAGGTGGGGACATTTTGTTATGCATTTTTACGTAACCAAGGAAAAACCTTAAACATACTTGGTTTTATGAACACCGTTAGCCAGGTTTAGTTGGATCAAGAGTGACACCTAGTGGACAAGCTCTGGTAACCTCTATTTTCTGTTCCCTCTAAAGCAATTTCGTTTCTAAAATTATATCACAGTAGAAGGAATGATGCTAAAGCTGAAACTCCAGTACTTTGGCCACCTCATGCGAAGAGTTGACTCATTGGAAAAGACTCNTACTTACTTCTCCCTCCCTGTACTGGCCGCCTTCCCTGCTTCCACAGATATAAGCCTGTCTCTCTCCAGAGCTGTACCTCTCAGCAGCGCTTCCTTCTGGATAAATCTTCCCCCCACCTCCCCACCCCCTGTACTGGCCTCCCTGCTTCCACAGATTAAGCCTGAACTTGGCAGTACCCTGGCATCTGCTTATCTGTTTCAAGTTCTCTGAACTCAGGTGGACCTGCTTGTTCCCTGAAGGCATGCGTCTCAGCTCCAGTCTCACATTCCCAGGAGCAACCGATGTGCCCAGCTTGGGCTGAGTGCCCGCGCGGTCCAGTGAACTGTTAGGAGGCGAGCTCCGTCACAGTGTGGGGACCACGCCGGCCTCCTCAGAAGACGTGCAATACACTAAATAAGCAATAAGGCAGTCTGCATCCTCAAAAAAGCTTAAAATCGCACTGAAAAAATATATTAATAGTAAATAACATCCTATGACACAACATAGAATGAACGGACAGGAACAGCTTCACGACAGACCAGCTGTGCACTAAATGACAAACGGAAATGGAACCGCGTTCAGGGCAGGGCTGAGGAGCACAGAACCCAACGCCCGCTTCTCTCACTCTGGCAATGTATCTGAGAATTAGGAACCTAAGGAATAAACAGTCTTTTACCACATAAATATCTGCTGTGAAATATCCTAGTTGAAAGCGTGCTGCAAGGTTTAAAAGGACTATATGGCTACAAAAGAGTCCTGCTTCCAAGTGCAGCAGTAACCCGCCAGCTGCCGATCGGGGGTCGTGCATTTTCAAGGCGCCTGTCACCACCACCCTGACTTCCTGTCACCCCGGGACCCCCTAGATTCTGGCTCAGGCAGCCGCTAGGGCAGCACAGGGACCCAGCCCAGNCGGCCGATGGGGGGGTCGCGCATTTTCAAGGCGCCTGTCACCACCACCCTGACTTCCTGTCACCCCCGGGACCCCCTAGATTCTGGCTCAGGCAGCCGCTAGGGCAGCACAGGGACCCAGCCCAGCACGGTTGCCACGCAGACGACTCAGGCTGAGCTGGATGACAGTGGTGTGTGGGGAGGGGGCTGGAACAGGCAAGAGGAATGTTTCCCACATGCAAAAGCTATAAGCACAGAAAACTGGGAAAAGCCCAAATTATTTGTACAAAACAGAAACTACCAAAAACTTAACAGATGTCCAAAAAATACGGGGTTAAAAGACAGTCTAGTCACAGTAGACTATTAGTCACCCTACATCATCACCAAACTACCACGCATTCCCACGTGCCAGCGCTCGCTTCAACCTCACAAGACACAGAAAGGTTAAAACAGCAATGAGGAAGCGGTGCTGGCTTCTAATCCACGGGCGCCTTCGGTGGAGAGTAACAACGTCATGCGAACGAAAGCTACAGACCTACCAAAGTTAAATGTCTAACACTGTAAAATCAAACAGCTTTAGAACCAAAGAACTTCATTTTGTATAATCCCCACACTGAAGACATTTCCCAATCTGGGGATAAAATTTCAATGGAGTTTCAATGTGGGGGGAGGAAGTGACATTTAACTCCAGTTTCTCAAAGATGAACACAGCCATGGAGGTCAGAAAAAGCTAGCCAACAGTTCTTTCTAAAGCCACACCCCTAGCCTACAAACACATCCCCAAAGAGGCATATTAAAACCAATTAATTGAGATCCACTAGATCTCACTGCCGCCTCCAAACCAGAACTCACCATTCCTCTTCATATTTTCTGCCACATTTTCTAAGTGACGTAAAAGAAAAATCAAAATGTTACAACTCAAATGCTGTTCTAAAAGTGAGTCCATTTCTTGTCAAGTGGGGGAAAGGTAGCTGATTGAGGGTTACATCAGAACTTCACAAAGTTCTAAGAATTAAAATGCTTTAAAATCATTTAACATAACGTATCTTATACTCGGTCTCCCCAAACTAGACTTTCTCATCTCCTGAGCATACAGTCTAATTTTAATGTAACTTTTATGAAATTCATGTTCTCTGTATGAAAATTTAAAAACAATGGCAAGTATGAAGAAAAGAAAAACTGCTCATGCTGCAATCCCCAGAAAAAACTTTGGTATTTATCCTTCTAGCCTGTGAGGTAACATTTCTGAAGAATTAAAAGATTTCCTTAGCAGAAAGAATGTGTTAAGTTAATGGGGAGTTCATGGATAGAAAACATTCTTGAAAATTTTTACAGGTCTGGAACTCGAAGTTAAAAATAACTTTATGCTCACGGCTTCCACAGCGTAGCAGGTTAAACAGTAACTACAGAGCACGGGAGTTCCCTGGCGGGCCAGTGCTTAAGACTCAGTGCTTCCACTTCAGTGGGCCCAGGCTCGATCCCCGGTTGGGCAACTGCAACTAAAATCCCACAAGCTGCGTGCATCCCCCAGAAAATCCAAACAAACTGCACAACAGTTCTGTTGATTAACTCTGTTAGGAAACCAGTACTTTAAGGAGACTTTGCCAACTGCCAATTTCAAGGCAAGGACAAGTTACAATTACAAAGATCTCATCAAGAAAACTGTCTTCAGTAAATTACAAAGCTCAGATAGGGATTCTTGATACAATAGTTTACTAAGCAAATAGCTACAACCAATTAACTCTTTCATCTCTTCATTCAGCCGCTCAGCTGTCTGACTCCTTGTGACCCCATGGTGTTGAACACACCAGGCTTCTGTCCACCATCTCCCAGAGCTCGCACAAACTCATGTCCACTGATCGGTGATGCTGTCCAAGCATCTCATCCTCTGTCATTACAACTCTAAATGTTAGAGCCTACCCTCTCCACAAGCCTAAAACTAGCTATCTATAACCAGGTGTCCCTAGAGCAAATCCAGTAATACACTCATTTGTATTTTTCAGTTTTCTATGAACACAGAAGACTCTCTATTAACAAACTCCATGTGAAGTACACAAAGTGAAGATGTCAGGGAACCACATTACCCAAGCATTCCACAGGGAACAATGAGCTGAACGTTTCCATAGGAAAGGACACTCTTCCCAGCAAAACAATCCAGATGCACAAATTAGGCTTTAGGAAACAATCTTATCCCTAAGCCACAATGAACAAAGCAAAGTGTGCAACAGAACACACCTGAAAAGGGGGAAAGGCAGGAACACCGGCAGTAGCTTCTGTCCACGTGCGGCACGCCCGTCAGGCTGCCTGTGCCTTTCATTTGGCTTAACTGCACCCCTGACCAACGAAGCAGCAGCAGGCCCATTTTTACAGATGAGAAAAGGAAACGGCATTATCAGCACTGTACCAGGCACTACTCAGCGCCTGGCCTAAGTTATCTCAGTCAATCCTCACGTTACCCCTCCAGGTGATCTCCATTTTAAAGATGGGGGGGAGAGCCCAGAAATGTTATGGTCACAGTGATATTACCAATTTAAGGCCCAGAGCAAGAGGTGTCAAACCTACCCCTGCCAGGCTCTGCTCATAAACCCTATTCAAGTCACATCATTCTTTCAAATCACAGACTTCAAACCAATTTTAAAAACTCAAAAATCCTAGAATCAACTTTCAATTATGAGATTAATTCTCCATGTTTTGTTAAAATTTTTCTTGTTTTGGAATACAGTCAATATTTGATAACTATAAATGGGGTAAAACCTTTAAAAATTGTGAATCACTATGTCGTACATCTGAAACATATAATACTGTAAATCAACCATACCTCAATTTAAAAATTAGTATAAAAATTGTTTGTATTTTACTTGCTCTTTGAACATTTCAGCAGGCCATGGCACCTCTAGGAAGAGGTGTGCAGGTAAATACAAGATTATATTAATAGCAATCAATTAGCAGAATTTGTAAGTTCTGCTAAGAAGGCTTACATATAAAGTTAATTCTTATTTCAAACATATAGTGAAATACTTGAACTTCCACGATACAGTCTACTTTTAACTATTACCAAAAATAATCAAGAATCAAGGAATAGTTCTGAACAACAACAAAAAAATGGTTCATATTGTTTGAAAGAGAGGAATGTAAGGGGCTTTCCTGGTGGTTAAGTCATTAAGAATCCGCTTTGCAATGAATGGGACACCCGTGTGATCCCTAGACCAGGAAGATCCCACATGCTTCAGAGCAACTAAGCCCATGCACCACAATTACTGGGTGCTCTGGAGTCCGAGAGCCAAAACTATCAAAACGTGCGTGCCCAAGAGACCACGCTCTGCACTGGGAAAGCCACCGGAACAAGACGCCCACACACCAGAGTTAAAGAGTAGCCCTTAATCTCTCCAACTAGACAGCCTGAGCGCAGCAACTGTGACCCTAAATAAATCATTAAAAAAAGAGAGAGGTATATAAATTCCTCACTAACATTACAATAAAATCCCATGCATCAAGTCCTGGGGAGCCTGTAATACCTCTTTAGGACAACAGAGCTAACCAAATAAAACTTCCAGTTCATCTCACGTCCCAAGAATTAATATTAATCACACTCCTTTTGTTAGTGGAGAGGAAGAAAAAAGGAGTTGGAGGCTACGTCCAAAAAGCAGAGAGGAAAAGTAGACAGTCAAGCAGCTCACAATCAGTTATGAGCCTCCAAAAAAACAAGGAGAAGCTCACTGTAAGAAAGCCTTTCACAGTGAGAATCCTCTGAATGCACAGAATCAGACTCAGAGGCTTACGAATACCTTCAGAAGGCTCTTACCCTTAAAGTATTCATTATTAATTCTAAGTAGGCCATTAAATGCCAGGTTTATAGACTTTATCTCTACACAATATGGACTACCTGGATATCAGTCCACTCCTGTAACAGTTACACAGTAATAGCAGACATTTGCCTTTTCTTTCTCTTCATGCGATACTTTTTCGTACATACAAACCACAAATTAGAAATGATGCTGGTAACTGTGATCTGGGTTACTGTTACACACTTTTAAGCACACTGGTATGTTTCAATTTTTTCAAAGATCTGAGGGGAATCTGTGGACATCCCCCTGTAATTGGCAATTCCCATGAAGAGCAAGCATTCTAACCAATTCAAGAGCCTTTATGGAGCACCAAGAGAGGGCAAGATACCAAGATGAAGGAGATGTCTCTGACTTCAATCAGCAGAGGACTTCAACCACAGGAAGTCCTAACACCTGCTACATATGGACAAACTTTGAAAACTATGCTACATAAATAAGCCAGACACAAAAGGATAAATACTGCATGATTTCAATTACATGAAATATCCAGAACAGGTAAATTCACAGGGACAGACAGGAGACCAGAGGTTACCAGGGGCTAGGAGGAGGAAGCAATGGATGGTTATTAATGGTTACAGATTTTCTGCCTGGGTTGAAGAAAGCACTTTGGAAACAGGCAGAGACGACAACTGTGGGACAGTGTGCTTCATGCTGCTGCACCGCTCTCCTGAAACGGGGAGAGCTCCCTGGCGGCCCAGTGCTGAGGATCTCGGGCTTGCACTGTTGTGGTCCCTGTTCAACTGCTCTTCGGAAAGCCAAGTGGAAGAGAGCGGCCAAAAAAAAGGTGAAAATGACCTAAACCTAAACCTATGAAACTCGCAGGAGAAAACGGGATGAGCTTCAGGGCCCTGGACTGGGCAGTGGTCTCCTGGATGACACACCAAGAGCACAGGCTGCAAAAGCGGAACCGAAGGGCGCAGCAGAGTGAGGCGGCGCGGGAGAGCGCGTGCGTGAGTCCCACGCGCCTGCTAAGGGCTAACACGCAGAGCAGATGAGGAACTTCACCTCAACACCACCAAAATTGTTTAATTTTTTAAAATGGGCGAAGGACTTCAACAGGCATTTCTGCAAAGCTGATATAGAAATGGTCAACAAGCATATGAAAAGATGTTGATCGTTAGTCAGAAATGCAAATCAAAATCACAGGGAATCCTCACACCCGTTAGGATGACTACGGTCAGAGAAGAACCCTGGCATCCAGTGGTGAGGACTCAGTGCTTCAGCCGCGGGGCAGGGTTCAGTCTGGGGGCGGGGGAGGGGAGGACTACGATCCTGCATGCCCCACGGTGTGGCCAAAAAAAAGAAGAAAACAAACGCTGGGGACCTGGGGAGACGGATGGACTCTTGTGCACTGCTTGTGGGATGGTGAGGCAGTGCAATCACTGGAAAACAGCATGGAGGCTCCTCAAAGACTTCAGCAGAGAACCAGCACACGCTCCAGCCAACCCGCTCCTGAGCACCCGCCGGAAGAGACTGCACAGCCATACGCAGCAGTGCCAATCACACCGGCCCGGAGGCAGAAACAGCCTATGTCCATCGACAAATATACGGGCAAAGCGTGGCGCATTCACATAACAGGTTATTCAGCCTTTAAAAGCAAAGAAATCCTGCCATGTGCCACAACACAGATGAGCCTTAAAGATACTCTGGTAAGTGAAAGAACCCAGTCACAAATAACCAAACACTGTGTGATTCCAGTTATAAACTGAAAAGTCGTCAAATGCATAGAAGTAGTAAGCAGAATGGCAGTTATGAATGGCTGGGGTGAGGAGAAGAAGAAAATGGGAGTTGTTTGATGGATATATAGTTTCAGATTTAAAACATGAAAAAGTTCTGGAGATCTATTTTCCATTAATATGAATGTACTTAATGCTAGGGGCTTCCCTGATGGCTCAGTGGTAAACAACTCTCCTCTCTGCAGAAGACATGGATTCGATCCCTGGGCTGGGAAGATTCCCCAGAGGAGGAATCGGCAACAACCCACTCCAGTTTTTGTGCCTGGGAAATTTCATGGACAGAGGAGCCTAGCGGGCTATAGTCCATCTGGTTGCAAAAGAGTCAGACACCACTTGGCAATAACAAGTTAATACTACAAAACTGTATGTTCAAAAATAATTAGGACGGTAACTTTCAGGCTATGTGCTTTATGCCACACTAAAAGAAATGATTAAAATGGCAAACCTGTGTGAGATTTTATCACAATTTAAAACTGTACAGTATGTGAATTACATCTCAATAAAGCTGTTTAAAAAAAAAAAAAAAGGCAGAGGAATAGAGTTTAACCAAATTCTATCATTTGCTGGTTTAAGAAAAGAGAGCAATTTGTTGGAAGTACCCAGATCCTGGAGCTCAGAGAGGATCCTATGCTTCTGCTTCCTCCAACTTCTTCACCCCAGCCCCCATGTGACAGCCCTTTTCTCTCCCTCTCCAAGGCACATCAGCGCCACCTTTAACCTCCCAGTTCCTTATTATGTATCATGTCTGGCCTCACAGGAAAGTTAAGTGAAAGAAGCTACAGTGGCAGTCACAGGAAAGGGCACAGAATTCAAGACTCAGATTCTACGTTCAGCAGCAGAGCCAAAGTAATTTTAAAAAGGAAAAAAAAAAAATCACACAGTAGACATACAATAAATGTCAGGTCTCTGCCCTTCCTCTCCTCTCCTTCCAGCCCAGCGTGTTTGAGAGAGCAAATTCTCAGCTCCCATGCTGGGGAGCCTCTAGCCTAGCTCACATGTGCTAGAGCTATGAACACTGCATCATGTAACATGTAGGTGCTGATGCCTATCACCTATTATTAGATCCTAAAAGCACATCACAAAACTACTAACTAGGATAAGCCTATTTGGATAAAAATTATAAGCTTTTCTACTGCATATAAAAAAAGATAGTGACATAAAGACTAAACATTACCAATCAACTCTGAGCAGTGGAACTAAGGGTGAAGCTCTCCCTTCCTGGCATCTCTGCATCTTTAATAATGCATTTGTAACTTCTGTAATAAGAAATATAACTGTCAGAAGAATAAATCATTCTGGGTTAAAATTTCACTGTCTGCCTCTGATGCCACACCGCTGCGCTGAAGCTGAACTGGTGCCATGTGAAACAGTCATGATTCCCTACATTTCACAGACGAGAATGAACTGAGGCGCAAAGCAAGACACTTGGTCCAGGCTGTACGGCCAGTAACAGAGCAGGGACGACAGTCAAGGCCTTCCAACTTCAAGTCCTTTCCGTTCCACCACATCTTAAAGAGCAATCTGCATTACTGCTCAGCATATATATACACGGTGGTGGTGGTGAAGTCGCTCAGTTGTGTCGCGACCCCCTGGACTGTAACCTACTAGGCTTCTCCGTCCATGGGATTCTCCAGGCAAGAAGATATATATTTTTAAAATCTATGTTGAAACTGTCCTAAGAGCAGGTGCTACAGAATCTTGGGCAAGTAACCTGGAAGCTGAGCCTCCGTTTCCTCATCTGAAAAGTGAAGTGGTTGGAAAAGCTATTCTATCTCACCAGTTCATCTAGCCTCAGCAGCGAATGGATTTTAAGTCTAGATATCCACTGAGGAGAAGAAAACCCCGTGGGCAAAAATGAATAGTTGGAAAGACGCTGAGGCCTGTGCTCTGGGTCAAGGGCCATTTTCGATGGAAAGAGGCTGGGGACAGTCGAGAGCAGAGCCCGCTGGGGAAACTCCACTTCCTGGTTGAAGCAACAGCTGCAAGCTCCGGCTTCGCTTCCCCACCAGCAGTGCTTCAGTCTATGCTAACTTACGAGGAGAAACCGCAGACTTATAAGTAAAGTTAGAAGAATGTAACAACACAGCCGTAGGGGAGGGAGCTGGAGCAAATAGTTTATGCTCGCTATGGCAACTGGATTATTTTCCAAGTGGACTCGTGAATATCAAAGTGGAAAGAACCCTTGGTAGTTCTCAGAGAAGACCCTTCCTCAGCGAGAATTTTAGGAGAAACTGGAACTTGGCAATACCCCTCGGAGAAATGTCACACTTGTGGAAAAGGCCAGAGACTCCAACTAAAGCCTCTTCAACCTGCAGAGCAGCCAAGAAACCGAAAAGACCTTTATTAAGGGTGAAGTTCTTGCAAAGGATCCATCGGGTGTCTGTAACCTCTTACACTGCAAGCATTATAAAGCACTCCACGCTGTCTGACACGACTAGGCAGCCTTCTCACTCGAAGGTAATAAAAGTACAGCATTAACTTTGCTGGCGAGAAAAAGAAAAAAAAAAAAGGATTCCATTTTGCTAAAGCAGCCTCCTCCGACCAAAACCCTACCACCTGCCCCTCCACTACGGGGATGAGCCTAAACCAGAGAAGCTGCTTCAAGCCTGGACAACCGTCCTCGAGAATTAAAACAACATCCTGCCCGGAGAACCGCAACTGAAGACGCCAGAAGCTTTAATTCCAAAAGCAGGTCCTTTAGCGAAGGAAGAAAGCTGCCGGCCGTGCTCCCGGCGCTCCCGGGTGCGAGAATCCAGCCCAGCTACTAGGCCATGACTGGGTGAGCACCTGACGTGGGGGAGGGTGAGCCGAGGCCCTAGCGGATCTGGGGCGAGGAACTGGGGGGCTCCCGAAGCTCCAGAGAAGCAGCGCGGCCCTCCAGAGGCGGGGGTCCTGGGGACACCCCACCCCTACCCCAAGGATAAGCACCGAGAAGAACACGTGGGGCGACAGGCGCAGGGAAGGGGTGTCCCGGGCAGGCAGCCTCGGTCTGGCACGGCGGCCGGAGAAAAGGAGGACGGAGCCACCCCGGGGCAGGGAACCGAGCCCTCGGAGCCCCGACGGGGAAGGCAAAGGGCGCGGGCAAGGGGCAAGGCCACGAGGAGGGCGGGTCTCCCTGGGCGCCGGGGCGCGCGCCGGGACCCGGGCAGCGGAGGACCCCGACACCCGGGGAGAGACCGCGGACCTGCCTCCGGGGGCCGCGGGGAAGCCGGAGCGGCCGCGCCGGGAGAGGCCCTGGTGACCCCGCGGGGCCGCCCGGACCGGACCCGCCCCGCGGCGCCTCCCGCCTGCCCCTTCCCTCCACCCGCGCGGCCCGTTATCCCGCGGCCGCCGCACTCACCAGCGGCTGCACCTCAGCCCGCCGCCGCCTCAGCTGCTGCCTGCGCCTCCGCAGCCGCCGCCGCCTCGCTGCTGAGGCCGAGTCCCGGGGGAGCCGCCGCGTCCCGCCGCCGCCGCCGCTGCCGCCGCCGCCAGAGCAGAACACCCCAAAATGGCGGCACTTCCGGCGCCTACCACCGGCGGGGAGGGCCGACGCGGAGGGGAGGGCGGCTCGGGGGAGCGTACCACCGCGGCGCCGCCCGCAGCGCCGGGGCGAGCGGGGCTCGGCGCAGGGGCGGGCCGAGCGCCGGCGCTGCAGCGCCCCCTCGGGCTGGGGAGTGGAGAAGCAGCCGCGCGGGAGCCCTGGGGCGAGGGTTCCGGCGAGGCCAGGTCTCTTTGTCTCGTTACTCCGCTGGAGGGAAGACGGGGGGAAGACCCCCGGCCTGAAAACTTGCAAGTGCTCGGCTCTGCGCCCCTCACCCGCAAGAGTTCCGGACGAACTGGCGGACGCCGACCTCTGCTTGGCGCTGAATATGCGCATAATAAAATACTTGCTGAATGAATGGGTGAGTGAATGGGATGGTGCTTGACCAGCGCTGGGCACCTGACACACCCTCCTTCCTAACCCAGCCGGTAAGCAATGGGATCAGGGCCTGCCTTGTCTGCTGAGACGTNAAAAAAAAAAAACACACAGTAGACATACAATAAATGTCAGGTCTCTGCCCTTCCTCTCCTCTCCTTCCAGCCCAGCGTGTTTAAGAGAGCAAATTCTCAGCTCCCATGCTGGGGAGCCTCTAGCCTAGCTCACACGTGCTAGAGCTATGAACACTGCATCATGTAACATGTAGGTGCTGATGCCTATCACCTATTATTAGATCCTAAAAGCACATCACAAAACTACTAACTAGGATAAGCCTATTTGGATAAAAATTATAAGCTTTTCTACTGCATATAAAAAAAGATAGTGACATAAAGACTAAACATTACCAATCAACTCTGAGCAGTGGAACTAAGGGTGAAGCTCTCCCTTCCTGGCATCTCTGCATCTTTAATAATGCATTTGTAACTTCTGTAATAAGAAATATAACTGTCAGAAGAATAAATCATTCTGGGTTAAAATTTCACTGTCTGCCTCTGATGCCACACCGCTGCGCTGAAGCTGAACTGGTGCCATGTGAAACAGTCATGATTGCCTACATTTCACAGACGAGAATGAACTGAGGCGCAAAGCAAGACACTTGGTCCAGGCTGTACGGCCAGTAACAGAGCAGGGACGACAGTCAAGGCCTTCCAACTTCAAGTCCTTTCCGTTCCACCACATCTTAAAGAGCAATCTGCATTACTGCTCAGCATATATATACACGGTGGTGGTGGTGAAGTCGCTCAGTTGTGTCGCGACCCCCTGGACTGTAACCTACTAGGCTTCTCCGTCCATGGGATTCTCCAGGCAAGAAGATATATATTTTTAAAATCTATGTTGAAACTGTCCTAAGAGCAGGTGCTACAGAATCTTGGGCAAGTAACCTGGAAGCTGAGCCTCCGTTTCCTCATCTGAAAAGTGAAGTGGTTGGAAAAGCTATTCTATCTCACCAGTTCATCTAGCCTCAGCAGCGAATGGATTTTAAGTCTAGATATCTACTGAGGAGAAGAAAACCCCGTGGGCAAAAATGAATAGTTGGAAGGACGCTGAGGCCTGTGCTCTGGGTCAAGGGCCATTTTCGATGGAAAGAGGCTGGGGACAGTCGAGAGCAGAGCCCGCTGGGGAAACTCCACTTCCTGGTTGAAGCAACAGCTGCAAGCTCCGGCTTCGCTTCCCCACCAGCAGTGCTTCAGTCTATGCTAACTTACGAGGAGAAACCGCAGACTTATAAGTAAAGTTAGAAGAATGTAACAACACAGCCGTAGGGGAGGGAGCTGGAGCAAATAGTTTATGCTCGCTATGGCAACTGGATTATTTTCCAAGTGGACTCGTGAATATCAAAGTGGAAAGAACCCTTGGTAGTTCTCAGAGAAGACCCTTCCTCAGCGAGAATTTCAGGAGAAACTGGAACTTGGCAATACCCCTCGGAGAAATGTCACACTTGTGGAAAAGGCCAGAGACTCCAACTAAAGCCTCTTCAACCTGCAGAGCATCCAAGAAACCGAAAAGACCTTTATTAAGGGTGAAGTTCTTGCAAAGGATCCATCGGGTGTCTGTAACCTCTTACACTGCAAGCATTATAAAGCACTCCACGCTGTCTGACACGACTAGGCAGCCTTCTCACTCGAAGGTAATAAAAGTACAGCATTAACTTTGCTGGCGAGAAAAAGAAAAAAAAAAAAGGATTCCATTTTGCTAAAGCAGCCTCCTCCGACCAAAACCCTACCACCTGCCCCTCCACTACGGGGATGAGCCTAAACCAGAGAAGCTGCTTCAAGCCTGGACAACCGTCCTCGAGAATTAAAACAACATCCTGCCCGGAGAACCGCAACTGAAGACGCCAGAAGCTTTAATTCCAAAAGCAGGTCCTTTAGCGAAGGAAGAAAGCTGCCGGCCGTGCTCCCGGCGCTCCCGGGTGCGAGAATCCAGCCCAGCTACTAGGCCATGACTGGGTGAGCACCTGACGTGGGGGAGGGTGAGCCGAGGCCCTAGCGGATCTGGGGCGAGGAACTGGGGGGCTCCCGAAGCTCCAGAGAAGCAGCGCGGCCCTCCAGAGGCGGGGGTCCTGGGGACACCCCACCCCTACCCCAAGGATAAGCACCGAGAAGAACACGTGGGGCGACAGGCGCAGGGAAGGGGTGTCCCGGGCAGGCAGCCTCGGTCTGGCACGGCGGCCGGAGAAAAGGAGGACGGAGCCACCCCGGGGCAGGGAACCGAGCCCTCGGAGCCCCGACGGGGAAGGCAAAGGGCGCGGGCAAGGGGCAAGGCCACGAGGAGGGCGGGTCTCCCTGGGCGCCGGGGCGCGCGCCGGGACCCGGGCAGCGGAGGACCCCGACACCCGGGGAGAGACCGCGGACCTGCCTCCGGGGGCCGCGGGGAAGCCGGAGCGGCCGCGCCGGCAGAGGCCCTGGTGACCCCGCGGGGCCGCCCGGACCGGACCCGCCCCGCGGCGCCTCCCGCCTGCCCCTTCCCTCCACCCGCGCGGCCCGTTATCCCGCGGCCGCCGCACTCACCAGCGGCTGCACCTCAGCCCGCCGCCGCCTCAGCTGCTGCCTGCGCCTCCGCAGCCGCCGCCGCCTCGCTGCTGAGGCCGAGTCCCGGGGGAGCCGCCGCGTCCCGCCGCCGCCGCCGCTGCCGCCGCCGCCAGAGCAGAACACCCCAAAATGGCGGCACTTCCGGCGCCTACCACCGGCGGGGAGGGCCGACGCGGAGGGGAGGGCGGCTCGGGGGAGCGTACCACCGCGGCGCCGCCCGCAGCGCCGGGGCGAGCGGGGCTCGGCGCAGGGGCGGGCCGAGCGCCGGCGCTGCAGCGCCCCCTCGGGCTGGGGAGTGGAGAAGCAGCCGCGCGGGAGCCCTGGGGCGAGGGTTCCGGCGAGGCCAGGTCTCTTTGTCTCGTTACTCCGCTGGAGGGAAGACGGGGGGAAGACCCCCGGCCTGAAAACTTGCAAGTGCTCGGCTCTGCGCCCCTCACCCGCAAGAGTTCCGGACGAACTGGCGGACGCCGACCTCTGCTTGGCGCTGAATATGCGCATAATAAAATACTTGCTGAATGAATGGGTGAGTGAATGGGATGGTGCTTGACCAGCGCTGGGCACCTGACACACCCTCCTTCCTAAACCAGCCGGTAAGCAATGGGATCAGGGCCTTCCTTGTCTGCTGAGACGTGGACTCCACGTGTATTGCAAGCTTTGAGTTAGACGAAAGCCCTCTGGCAGGATGATCAGCTGGATGAACTCACAACCTTGCAAAAATCCTTGGAGGGCCAGGAAGCTCATAAGAGTTTTACTAGAAGACTGATTTTTCCAGCCCTAACCTGCTTCTCCCAGTGGAAAAAAAAAATTTTTTTTTTCTGTAACCAAGGCTAGGTTCCTGAAGACCTCCTTCAGAGTGATCCAAAAATCCCAGGATCTAGGTAGAATGCAAAGAGTTCAATAGTTTGTTCCTTCTTTCGTTTGTTTAAAAGGTCAACGTCATTTATTCCCACAAATTCTCCATCTTGTGGGACAGTAAAGTGCAGAGAAAGAAAGAAAACTTAGTTCTGAGACCTTTTGACCCCAACAACATGCAAATAACTCATGGGTTTGCAAATGATTTCTCCGAAACATCTGGCTGCTCAGAGCAATAACTATTCTACCCACAAATACTGATTATACCCTACCTTACCACAAAAAGAAAAAAAAAAAAAGTGGACTCCCAAGCACAGGCCTCAAGGGTTTTCCCATGTGTTGGAAGCACCTCTTTCCTCTCTTAGGAGGAAAAAAAAAATAGTCACAGTGTTTCTACCACCCTACGCTGCTGCTGCTGCTAAGTCACTTCAGTCGTGTCCGATTCCGTGCGACCCCATAGACTGCAGCCCACCAGGCTCCCCCGTCCCTGGGATTCTCCAGGCAAGAACACTGGAGTGGGTTGCCATGTCCTCCAATGCATGAAAGTGAAAAGTGAAGAACACTGGAGTGGGTTGCCATGTCCTTCTCCAATGCGTGAAAGTGAAAAGTGAAAGTGAAGTCACTCAGTCGTGTCCGACTAGTAGTGACCCCATGGACTGCAGCCTACCAGGCTCCTCCGTCCATGGGATTTTCGAGGCAAGAGTACTGGAGTGGGGTGCCATTGCCTTCTCCGCTACCATATAGATCTAAACAAGTAACCCTTAAATTGTACACTATCAGATTTCCTAGTTGTATTGTATAGTTTATCATTTTATATACATTATAATATGACCCCATGGACTGTAGCCTACCAGGCTCCTCCCTCCATGGGATTCTCCAGGCAAGAGTACTGGAGTGGGTTGCCATTTCCTTCTCCAGGGGAATCTTCCCAACCCAGGGATCAAACCCAGGTCTCCCGCATTCCAGGCAGACGCTTTAACTTCTGAGCTACCAGGGAAGCCTGCTATTCAAACCAATCGATCCTAAAGGACATCAACCCTGAATAGTCATTGGAAGGACTGATGATGAAGCAGAAGATCCAGTCCTTTGGCCACCTGATGCGAAGAGCAGACTCATTGGAGAAGACATGCTGGGAAGGACTGAAGGCGGGAGGAGAAGGCATAACAGAGGATGAGATGGTTGGACAGCATCACCGACTCAACAGAGGTGAGTTTGAGCAAACTCGGGGAGATAGTGAGGGACAGGGCAGCCTGGCATGCTGCAGTCCATGGGTTGCAAAGAGTCAGACAGGACTTAGTGAAAAACAACAAATAATGCTGATATGTGATCTTGTTCTTGTTAATAGTTTCATATGTAATTTGCTGAAAACATCTTCCATTTATAGACCATTACAGCTTATAGAAGATTGTCATACATTGTTCTTCAGTCGCTCAGTCACATATACACTACCAAAATTATTTTTATATTTATCTCCCAGCTGCTGTAGATTGTAGAAACCTTTTAAGCAGAGAATATTTTCCATTCTTTTGTATACCATTGAATCATCCAGATATCCATGTGTTTCACCTCCTCACCTCCTTCAGGTCTTGATTTAAATGTCACCTTCTCAGTTGGGCCTTCCCTGACCTGACTACCTTGTTTCAGAATACACACACATACACCCATGTTTCCAACCCCCTTTCCTGCTTTGTTTCTATCTTCTATCCGAAGCACTTATCACCATCCAACATAGTATATTTTGTACTTCATATTTTACTTATTGTACTCTTCCCACACCAGAAGGTAAACTCTATGGGCATAGGAATTTAGTCTGTTTTACATCCTCAGGGCCTAAAATAATGCCATGTAGGTGCTCAATAAATATTGTTGTTGTTTTTTTTTAATTTCCATATATTGTGAAATGATTACCATAAGTTTAACTAACTTTATTATCTCATACAGATGAAGAAAAAGAAAAAATGTTTTTTTCTTGTGATAAGAACTCTCAAGATCTCTCTTAACTATTTTCAGATTTCAACTAACAATCCTCATCACCTTGTACATTATATTGCTAGTACTTATAACGACAAGTTTGTACCTTTGACCACCTTCATCCAGCTCCCTGATTCATCAATAAACATTGCTGAATTAACAAGAGGACATATCAAGGTACTGAGTATGAAAAAAAAAGAATAAATTGTTTAGTCTTCAGAAACTTCCTGCAACCTCAGTTCAGTTCAGTCACTCAGTCATGTCCAACTCTTTTTGACCCCATGAACTGCAGCACACCAGGCCTCCCTGTCCATCGCCAACTCCCAGAGTTTGCCCAAATTTAATGCTGGGAAAGAAGAAGGGCAG
>SJYW01044458.1:153564-176776 GCA_006410735.1 Raphicerus campestris | reverse complement strand
AAAAAAAAAAAAAAAAGTGGACTCCCAAGCACAGGCCTCAAGGGTTTTCCCATGTGTTGGAAGCACCTCTTTCCTCTCTTAGGAGGAAAAAAAAAATAGTCACAGTGTTTCTACCACCCTACGCTGCTGCTGCTAAGTCACTTCAGTCGTGTCTGATTCCGTGCGACCCCATAGACTGCAGCCCACCAGGCTCCCCCGTCCCTGGGATTCTCCAGGCAAGAACACTGGAGTGGGTTGCCATGTCCTCCAATGCATGAAAGTGAAAAGTGAAGAACACTGGAGTGGGTTGCCATGTCCTTCTCCAATGCGTGAAAGTGAAAAGTGAAAGTGAAGTCACTCAGTCGTGTCCGACTAGTAGTGACCCCATGGACTGCAGCCTACCAGGCTCCTCCGTCCATGGGATTTTCGAGGCAAGAGTACTGGAGTGGGGTGCCATTGCCTTCTCCGCTACCATATAGATCTAAACAAGTAACCCTTAAATTGTACACTATCAGATTTCCTAGTTGTATTGTATAGTTTATCATTTTATATACATTATAATATGACCCCATGGACTGTAGCCTACCAGGCTCCTCCCTCCATGGGATTCTCCAGGCAAGAGTACTGGAGTGGGTTGCCATTTCCTTCTCCAGGGGAATCTTCCCAACCCAGGGATCAAACCCAGGTCTCCCGCATTCCAGGCAGACGCTTTAACCTCTGAGCTACCAGGGAAGCCTGCTATTCAAACCAATCGATCCTAAAGGACATCAACCCTGAATAGTCATTGGAAGGACTGATGATGAAGCAGAAGATCCAGTCCTTTGGCCACCTGATTGGAAGAGCAGACTCATTGGAGAAGACATGCTGGGAAGGACTGAAGGCGGGAGGAGAAGGCATAACAGAGGATGAGATGGTTGGACAGCATCACCGACTCAACAGAGGTGAGTTTGAGCAAACTCGNAGAGTGGGACGTGGCTGAGCGACTTAGCACCACGCACAGGCACTAGGGCCCAGGGGCTCCAGCAGCTGCAGTTCCCGGGCTCTCGAGCGCAGGCTTGGTAGCTGGGGCTCTTGGGCTTAGTTGCTCTGCTTCATGTGGAATCTTCCCGAACTAGGGATCAAACCCATGTCCCCAGCACGGTCAGGTGGATTCTTAACCACTGTGCCCCCAGGGAAGTCCCTCTCTTTCTTTCTGTCCTGGCTGCGCTGGGTCTGCATTGTAGCTCCCGAGTGCCTCTTGTTGCAGGGCGGGCTTAGTCGCCCTGCAGCGCGTGGGATCTTAGTTCCCCACTGAGAGCGCATCCTCACTGCCTACATTGGAAGGCGGACTCTTTACCGCCGGGCCACCAGGGAATGGACTGGTCCCTATACAGCAGATCTCCAGTCTACTGGCGGGCCTTGTTAGAAGGAGCCGCATTCCTAATCTTCGGCCTTTGGGAGGTGGAAAACACCTGAATTTGCAGATAGGCTGCACCCTTGCCACCTGTGTGACCTTAGGCAAAAGTGGGTCACCCGCTCCAGTGCTCAGTCTCCTCAAACTAACTGTGTTACAAAACTCAAATAAGAACTATGTCAAACACTGACCTAGGACAGGCACTCAAAAAATGGAATTGCAAAAGATGGTAATACAAGCAAAAGGGTGGAAACATTTGTTATAAATGGTACGTCAGGAAATATAGTGCTGTAGGGAACAGTGCTGATCCCAGCTCTAGAGGACTCACATTTTGTTAAGTATTTCAGAGTACGGTCCTGGTTATTAGTTTCTAGAAACAGTGGCTCCAACAGAATTTTGCCTATCAATTTGATGATTGGCAGCGGGGATGCTTTTAAAAACATTTAGAAGCCAGCACGCTCTAGTCCCTCATTTCCTGTTACACACCCTCAGCTCATGTGTGTTACCTGTGAGGCCCCTGAAGAGCACTAAGTAATTTAGATAGTTTTTAAGGTAAAAGGCAATGTAAAGATAAACGGCCTGGTATTACTGTGGCCTGGTGAATATATGATTTAACAATCCTAAAGCTTTGATCGTTAGGAATCTGTTTTGCTGGAAACTGGGTGTCGGGAGATATTTTGGGCCAAGTGAGAAGCGAACCAGCAGGTTAAAAATCTACTTTGTTGGTTCTGTTGAGTTCTAAACAAATAAGTATCTTGAGGACATGAAGATCGCCCTCCTCGAAAAATTTTAAAAGTACTCTTTTCTAGCCTCAGTGACAATTTAGGACATCACTGTGTACTTTTCCAGGAAACTCTTGTAACCAACAGCCTAGCTCAGAGAGGGTATCTAGTAGGCCTAGGCCGGCATGAATGTAGGACCTCAGCTTCATGTGTTCAGCCTATTTTTCCAGGGTTTGGCAGACAACAATCAGATAGAAAGACTGACTTGTGTTCCCCTCAACCCACCAGCCTGCTGCCCAGAACTGTCGGACTGGCTGACTGAAGGGGCTAATGTGTTTTCTCAGTTATAGTATGTAGGTCATGGTTTTTGTTTATAAAGAAATACTGAGAGCCCGTGCCCGGTTATCGGGTCAAGGACCCCTTAACACCCGCTCCTTCCTTTCTCTGACTTCCCAATCCTGCGCTCCAGGTGTACCACTGGACTCCAGAGGAGGCCATAAGAGCCATCACCAAGATCCGGTCCCACGTCTACATCAGGCCTGGCCAGCTAGAAGTTCTCAAAGAGTTCCACAAGGCGACCGCTGCAGGGGCAGCCGAGAAGGAGCTCCATCGCACATCACTGACATGACACAGGATCGGGAAGAACTCAAAGCAGCGATGCTCTCCCTGCAGGATGAAAGCGCTCGACAGGACCAGAGGGGCGGAGCCCAGACTCGACCTCATAGAAATGTGCTAAGTGGTGGCTAGGTTTGCCCCCTTTGTCGTTTCATTTTCCTGAAAGAACGCTGTTGTATGGCTAGATTTAGCGTGGCTTCTGTTCATGGGGCACGGGGAAATGGGACTGGGCTGAGGGTTTATAAGATCAAAGAAATCTGTCGTGCACCTGATGTTGCGCCTGATATTTAGCCCCGTAACTCAAAGACGTTTAACACTCGGAGAAGGGCAGAGAAATATCCAGCCCGGCTCTTTCCCACTGCCAGAACCCTAATCCTTGCGTGGCTAAACCCTGAACCCTGGCCTTGCATGGCTGTCCTTGCATCTGGAGCAGTCATCCTGTACGTAGCAGAGGAAGCACGGGACTCAGTCAGTACTGCGACTCAGAAGTGTGTGGGTATGTAGTCAGTTCCCCTTAGGAAGTCACCCCTTTAGAATTCAAAACACACACATATCCCTTCAAAAACTTTTATTTGTATGAACAGTTCCTAGCTCTTAATTTATCTTAGAGCTTTTAAAAGAGCAGTGACCTTATATATTTGAGTTTGAAAAAAGTTTCTGCTATTAACCAGAAATAATCCTTTCTACTTCTTTCTGGCTTACTCCTTGGAATTAGCCAAAAATAAAACCAAAGTGTACGTTTTCTGACGGAGAGATGAAAAAGAATAGACGGCACATCTTGAATTCTAGGGTAGCCTCTTGCTGGTGAAGGACACCTTCGGTTTAGTCCATTTTTTCCAAGCAACACCTGAAGGAGAACTCTAACACCTAATTCCTTGTGGGAAAATGACCAACAAGCCACTTTGCAGGCTACAGAAAAAAAAGGAGTCTGGACATCTTTCCTTCTGTCCCGGGATCAGGGGTGCTTCTATTAACATTGATCAGGTAGAGAGGGGAGGCTGTGCCTAAGGGTGGAGAAGAGGCTGGCTCTAAGCGATCTGTAGTGAGGCTCAAGATTACAAGGGGGTGGCGAACAGGCTGGCCTACTTTCAGTTCTAGCAGCCGGCTGAGCAGCATTAGTCTAAAAAGCCCCAGACAGAACACTCTTTTAGGAGTTCAGGGAAGGGCTGAGGCGCTGCCTTTCTAACATGTATCAGAAAGTAACATAATATCCGAGTGGGAGTGCCTCGGGGGACTTTTGGGTTTGGATAGGGAGGTGCTGGAGGGAGGGAGGGCAAAGGCCAGCTGCTCCTGCCCTCAACAGCCTTAGGCCAACACGAACTGCAAATTGGTCAGCAGCACCTTAATGCCTCTGGTGACAGTTACAGCCGAAGTGGCAGGGTCAAGCTTGTAGGTGTTGGCATCTCCCTTTTTATACCGGTCCCGGAAAACATAGATGCTCCCGTTACAGCTGGCGATCTTCCAGAGGGACGGGGCAGAGCTCCAGGCCTCGGGAAGGCAAAGCCGGGTGAAGCTGTCTAGCAGGGGGTTGTAGCACACCAGGGAGTCCCCCTCGGCCACGATGAACACCAGGTCCTTATGCACGGCTGCGTGCATGCGGCCCGCGAAGGGCAGCACGTAGGGCTTCACGTGGCACTTGTCTGTCTCCGTGTCAAAGCACTGGATGAGTCGGGATGGTTTGGTGAAGAAGTCCAGGTCGTTCTCCTCCCCACCCAGTAAGTAGATGATCCCGTTGAGGTTGGCACCAGCGGCCCCTGAGACCGCCACCTCTAGCTGGGTTGTCTCAGTCCAGACATTATCACCCACCCGATAATAGATCACCGCGTTGGAGAGGGTGTCCTGCAGTGTCTTGCCACCCAGTGAGTATATGGCGTCCTTCCCAGGCACAGACACCAGGGTGTGCTGGAGTCGGTCTCGGGGCAAAGGGGCACACCACTCCCAGTCCACCGTGGCATTGTTGCACTTCCACATGCGCCGCGGGATGGACCCCCCCACCACGTAAAGGTCCCCGCCGTGCTTGCAGGCTGCTGTGATCTGGTGGCACAGGCTGTTCTGGCCACTCACACTGATGGAGTCGTCTTCCGCACAGTGCAAGGACACAGCCAGTGAGTGCGTGCGAGAGGACTCCTTCCCAATCAGGTAGATGTGCACGTTCTCCCCAATTTCCTGTTGGCGAAATTACAGTCATAAACGGTACCTATCAGCTCGAGGCTAAAGGCGCAGCTGAGACGCACACCCTCGTATCGCGCTCTGACCCGCTCCCTTCTAGTTACCGTGTGTCACCCCGACTCTGATCACCGTCTTTCAGGTGCCTTATGCTGAGACAGGAAACCTGTTACACTCATCCTTCCAGCTTTTTTTGTAACTATGATGAGTTGGTGCTTTGGTCAGTAAAGCAATGATGAAAGCAGTTCTCTCAAGGAGCTTTGGAGCCCAGAGGCTGCTGGCTTCTAGGCTCACATATGTGTCCTCCACCCCAGCTCTTATCAGCCTTAAGCCAGAGACTTACTTGCCAAGCTGACAGATGGCTGGAATGCATCTAGAGTATGGTGTCCCAACCCTAACGAAATCTGCCTTACCTTCAAGCTAGTCCTGAGTGACTCTGAAAAAGCCTCTCGTTCTTCTTTATTGAAATTTATCCAGGCTTCTATCGCCTCTGTTGGGTTCTGGGAACATGGAACTCCATCTGCAAGTCAGAGGAAAGCTATGGTCAGTGGCAGTCTGAGGATCCACAAGGGAAATTCAGAGCCAGTGGCTTTAGAATGTGAATCTCTGTGTTAGACTACCACCATGTATATATATATGTATGTGTGTGTATGAGAGATTAACCTAAGATTGTCCTTTTTTTTCCCCTTAATCAAAATGGATGACTTGATATTCTCCTATTTGCCATGGAAGGAATCTACTAGGCTATAAAGCTCACGTTTGAAGTACAGTTATACCTCACTTGCAGGGTTAGCATTGTTACCTAAAAGTTGGCCAGTCACTTGAGAAGCTTCTTATTTAGGTGTCTGACTCTTTACAACCCTATGGACTGTAGTCTGCCAGGCTCCTCTGTCCACGGGATTTTCCAGGCAAGAATATTGCAGTGGGTTGCCATTTCCTACTCCAGGGGATCTTCCCAGCTCAGGGATCAAATCCATGTCTCTTGTGTCTCCTGCGTTGGTGGGTGGATTTTTTTTTTTAACCACTGTGCCACCTGGGAAGCCCTAACTATCTTGACTCACTGTCAATTTACTCAGGTAACCAGTCCCACAAACACATGCAAAGTATAGAACAGATGCGAACACTTATGCACCAGAGAGGTTAGAATATAGATGCAGGTAGCTCCTCACTACCTTTTGTGGCTAAGTGCAGCTTTAAAAAAAAATTAGATATTTGCATATAATGTGAAATGCTGCTTTAGTTTCCTAATCTCTTCCTCTGGAAGGGCCACTGTCTCTGACATTAACTACTAAACTAAATCTCTCTCTCAGAAGGTATCTAAGTAAATTCTTATCAAGAATAATAATGTAAGCTAACACTAGGAGCCTGAGGGTACCCTTCTCCTAAAGGAGAACTCTCAGTGGGGGTCACACACCCGTGCCGCTGGGTATGGTGGTCTCCCTCCCTCTGCTTACCCGAGATGATGTCAGTGAGTAGATGGTNTCTGACATTAACTGCTAAACTAAATCTCTCTCTCAGAAGGTATCTAAGTAAATTCTTATCAAGAATAATAATGTAAGCTAACACCAGGAGCCTGAGGGTACCCTTCTCCTAAAGGAGAACTCTCAGCGGGGGTCACACACCCGTGCCGCTGGGTATGGTGGTCTCCCTCCCTCTGCTTACCCGAGATGATGTCAGTGAGTAGATGGTGGGGCAAGTGAAGGAATTCCTCTGTGCTCTGCAGCTGGGCCAGGTGGGCCTTGGCACAGTGCTTGGCAGCGGTGTAGAGCTCAGGATCGCTGTGTCGGTCTGCCAGCCACATCACCTGCAGGCAGTTGCCCACCTGCACTGTGCGGGCCAGAAACCGAGAACATTCCTCAAAGAGAGCCGTCAGCTGATACATGTCTGACACCTCGTAAATCTCCTGCAGCTCCTCGGCGCGGAGCTTCACGGTCCCGTGGTAGATGTAATCGACCAGGAGCTGGAAGACAGACTCGCTGACATCCTGCAGTACAATCACCCGGTTGTGGGCCTCCTTCAGGTTGGAAGTGAACATGGACCGGAAGAAGCAGCTCTGAGCCGAGAGGACCAATCGGTGGAGCTGAAACTCCCGGCCTTCCACGGAGATGGTGACATCAGCAAAGAGCTCTTCCTCCAAACACAGTTTCATGATGCCCTGAGCCACACGGCCTGAGTGTGACCTATCTTTGAAAGTGTAGTTCACAAAGTAGTTCTCATCCATGGATGCTCCAGGCTCCTCTGGCGATTCCATGGCGGTAGCCGACTTCTCTCTCTGCCAGCTGTCTGGAAAACACCACCACCTTGAGTAACTGAAGGAAGCCAGAGTCTATGAATCTAACTGTCCAATTCAGGGAGAGAGAAGGGAAAACGGAGGAGGGCACAGGCGACCCGGATTTGCCTTAGTCCTGGCCCTGCTAATGACAACTCTGATGATCTCCCTGAACCAAAGCTGGGCTCATTCGCTCACAGTGACATCCCATACCTAATAAAATCNGTGATTCCATGGCGGTAGCCGACTTCTCTCTCTGCCAGCTGTCTGGAAAACACCACCACCTTGAGTAACTGAAGGAAGCCACAGTCTATGACTCTAACTGTCCAATTCAGGGAGAGAGAAGGGAAAACGGAGGAGGGCACAGTCGACCCGGATTTGCCTTAGTCCTGGCCCTGCTAATGACAACTCTGATGATCTCCCTGAACCAAAGCTGGGCTCATTCGCTCACAGTGACATCCCATACCTAATAAAATCAAGATTTCCTACGCGAGGTATTTCCTGGAGAAAACATGGAAAACGCCTCTTCCATGATGTAACAAAAGGCTTGGTATTTAGGTCAACATATGAGAGCAAGAGACTGCAGGAAGCCTGTGATTTTAAAATGCCCAACCAAATGACCCCTGGACGTAAAACTTGTGGAGGCTCCGGGCAGCAGAACGCGACAAGACCCTACATCCTTGCGGCCAGGGTCCTCTTCCCTGGCGCAGGGAATCCAGACCTCACAATATGAGACTCAGCCTGGGACATCTCAGCTCCCCATCTGCTCTTTTCTGAGCCTCTCCCTGGCACTTCCCTGCTCGCCCTAATGACTCCCCAAGACTTCGTCCCAGAACGGGAGACAGAGCTCGATCCGTCTCCGGCAAGGGGCCAGAGGCGGCCCAGCGCCACGTGCAGTGTCCCCTCTCCACCTGGAGTCGCCGGGAAACGGTCGCCAGGGAAACCGTTCTTGTCTTTCCCCTCCCCCAGCCTGGCCCGCCGGTCCTCAGCAAAAGCTTAGCTCGGGGAGCGGGGGAGGGGTGTGGAATGTGGAACCCAGACCTCTCGTCCCTTCTCCTCTCATCCGACTGGCTCTTTAGGATCTTTGCCTTCTTTCCAGCCTCTGTCACACCAAGCTAGGGCCACATTCGCCTCACGGTCTCCCCACCTNACCCGTCTCCGGCAAGGGGCCAGAGGCGGCCCAGCGCCACGTGCAGTGTCCCCTCTCCACCTGGAGTCGCCAGGAAACGGTCGCCAGGGAAACCGTTCTTGTCTTTCCCCTCCCCCTAGCCTAGCCCGCCGGCCCTTAGCAAAAGCTTAGCTCGGGGAGCGGGGGAGGGGTGTGGAATGTGGAACCCAGACCTCTCGTCCCTTCTCCTCTCATCCGACTGGCTCTTTGGGATCTTTGCCTTCTTTCCAGCCTCTGTCACACCAAGCTAGGGCCACATTCGCCTCACGGTCTCCCCACCTGCAGGCTTCGCTTTCTCACCTGCCTTCCCTCCTTTCATTCCGAAGCCCGGAACCTGGAACCTCTGCTTCTGGCCCCGCGACCGCCCGGAAGAATGTCTGATGCACACTTCCGCTTCCGGTCCGTGCCCTTGGGGGCTCCGTGTCCTACCGGCCTGGCCTCGGCTGCCCTGTGTACAGCCGGTAAACATGGCGGCGGCGGCGGCGGCTCGGGGTTGTTGGCAGAGGCTCGTGGGGTCCGCGGCGCCGGCCAGAGGTGACCAGTGGGCAGCCGGCTGAGGCCCGGGGCAGGAGCGGCGACGCGCCAGCGGAGGGAGCCCCTCAGGCCTCATCCTGCGCCTCAGTGTCTCTGTCTTTCCATGCAGTGGCCGGGAGACCCTCGGTGCTGTTGCTGCCGGTGAGGCGGGAAAGCGCTGCGGCCGACACGCGCCGTGAGTATGTGCGAGACCGGCCCTTCTCGGGACTGCAGGCGGGGCCGCGTTCATTCCCTTTGTCAAATGTCCGTCTCTGCGTCCTCCCGGCAAGCCTCTGCTTGTCCTTGGAGAGCTGACTGCACGCGTCCTCCTTGTGTCCTTGGGCCTGTTACGGCCCTGTTGCCGCTTGTCCATTTCTCTCTCTCTGATTAAACTGTAAGCTCTTTAAAATGAGAGGCATAGACTCTGGGCCTCTGAGCCCTGTTATAATAGTAGCTCCCGTTAATTGAGTGCTTTTGTATGCCAGGCGCCTTGCTAAGCGATTAATGAATGATCATAGTTCCCACAACAGTCTTACGAGGTAGGTAGTGTTATGGTCTTCAACAGTAGAGTAGGAGACAGTTGAGAGAGGCTGACCGGGATCACAGCACTAGTGAGGGACAAAGCAGGCCTGCCTGCTGCCAAAGGCCCAGAAACAATGACTCTGCAGCCTATGGCTTGCAGTTGCTCCAGAGATTTAGTGTTGCATGAATGGGTGTGTGGAGATAAGTTCCAGTCAACGTAAGCCACCTGAGAATCAGGAGACCTGGTATTTCCCCCTTTCTGGGCCTTAGTTTCCTGGTCTATGCCACAAAAAAAAAAGGTTTCAAGTACATAATCTGTGAGAACTTTTCAGCTCCGAAGTTCTTAGTTTGAGAACCTACTATAGAGCCAGATGTTAAGGAAATAAAGAGAATCATAAAAGTTCTAGTTGTCACACTTAAAGAGCTCCTTGTGTGTTAAGAGAACTGAGACCCATGCTGCTTTAGCAGAATTGCAGGCATTGACAAGGAAGAACCATGGAGTAGTTTTGAGAAGAAGCAAACACCCCAGCTGTAATAATAATAGGCAAGTCTTTGTGGATCGTGTAGGTAGCATCTCCCCAACGTTTTCATCACTTCCTGTTCTGTGGAAGAGGAACTTCTATCTCCGCCTTTCCCAGGGTTCTGCAGGGAGTCCTGACTGGGGAACAGCATGCCTCACAAGCTCAAGAGAGTAAGCAGGCCTCAGTCTGCAGGACTGATTGCTGCCTTCTACTTTTCTTTTCAAAATATGCCTTCTCTTTCCAGCCACTGTCAGACCACGGAATGATGTGGCCCACAAGCAGCTCTCAGCTTTTGGAGAGTATGTGGCTGAAATCCTGCCCAAGTACGTCCAGCAAGTTCAGGTAATATTCACTACTGGTGTTTGGATTTGGATCAAGAAAGAGCCGTGTTCTCAGGGCATGTGGGAGTGGGCAGCCTGGAATCAAAGCACAGACTCCTCCATTCCAGCTTGGTCTTCTCTCTCTGCCTTAAACCACGAGATTCCAGCTGAAGTTATCTGCACAGTCTGTAGCTTTGTTCCCTCTCCTCTCCTGTTCTGTGTCGTCAGGTGTCTTGCTTCAATGAGTTAGAGATCTGCATCCATCCTGATGGGGTCATCCCAGTGCTGACTTTCCTCAGGGATCACAGCAACGCACAGTTCAAATCCTTGGCTGACTTGACGGCGGTGGACATCCCCACCCGGCAGAACCGTTTTGAGGTCAGTCAGGAGATTTGAGGTTTGGAGTGTGGAGGGCAAGGGGACAGAACAGTTTCAGGGTGACAGCTGCCTGCGGGAACCGTGGCCGCCTTAGTTTCAGTTCAGGTCAAGCAAATACAACACAGCAGTTAACGCGGGGTCTCTGAATCAGGGAGACCTTGAGTTTTAGTTGTAGCTTTGCCATTAATAAGCTGTGTTACTTCAAACATTTTGTTTGGTCTTTCTGAGCTTTAGTTTTTCTTATGTGCAAAATAAGTATCTTTAAAAAGTGTGAAATACCCTAGCTCGCAGGGTGGTTGTAAGTATTCATGGAGATGGTTCAGGTAGGTTGCGAGCACGCAGTACCTTCTCAGTACATTTAGCTGCTGCTGTTTACTCGTCACCTACTCTTTTTGCCAGATCCTGGGATCAAGAGAGAAGTAACACCCAGTACCTGCCCTCCAGAAGTCCCCCACACTCTAGTGAGGAAGAAGGACACATAGAACAGTTTACTGTTGGGGGAGGGAATGGCACCCTCTCCAGTATTCTTGCCTGGGAAATCCCGTGGACAGAGGCGCCTGGGGAGCTGCAGTCCATGGGGCTGCGAGTCAGACGTGACTGAGCCACACAAACCACCACCACAGAGTAGACAGCAACTGTTAATTACACTCGAGAAAAGCCTATAAAAACAAAATAGACTCAACATATTGAGATATATATATATTTTTTAAAGTTTACTGTAATCACATAATTCATGGGATGTTGTAAGAACACAGGAAGGCCACTTAGCCCAGTCTAGAAGGCTCTTATGAAGGGATGAAGGGAGAGAGAACGTTTGTGCTGACTCTTGATAGATAATTAGGAAACCAGGTATTAGTCCCGTGGGGGGTGGGGTGGCGGGGGGAGGAGTCGGGAGACTTCCAGCAGTGCGAGCAACGATAAGCATGCTGACAGGCTGAGCTGCAGTGTCACTTAGGCATTTGCAAGTAGCTGTGAGTATTGGAGCATCCTGAGGTTTTGAGCTTCCGGACAGAAGGCAGGTTCACAGGGTGGAACTTTATCCCTCATGGTCCCACTCAAGGACTTCTGTCCCAGACCCCTCAGCCTGTGGTCGTCTCGGTCCTCCAGCTCCCTCCGTTCTCCCTAGATTGTGTACAACCTGCTCTCTCTGCGCTTCAGCTCGCGGATCCGTGTGAAGACCTATACGGATGAGCTAACGCCCGTTGAGTCTGCTGTGTCTGTGTACAAGGCAGCCAACTGGTATGAGCGGGAGGTGAGTCTCTGCACGTGGTGGACCCTGCACCCGGGCCAGAGTTGCAAAACGCATTGGATTTAGTGGACGCAGTGCAGCCCCTCACCCCTGTGATGGCCAGTTGCCTCTTTTTTCTAGATCTGGGACATGTTTGGCGTCTTCTTTGCTAACCACCCTGATCTAAGAAGAATCCTAACAGACTATGGCTTTGAGGGACATCCTTTCCGGAAAGACTTCCCGCTGTCTGGCTATGTCGAGGTAGGGGCCTTGGAAGTAGGCAGCGGGCTTGAGAGGGAGGGACTGGTAGGGATGCTGGGCAGGAATTATGGCCAGTGGATCATGGTGGGTTAAGAGCATCAATACTGCATTCTATCTGAGCTCCACTCTGACACAGTTTTCTTATATGCAAAATGGGAACAAGAGTAGTACTTAACAACAGTAGATCTGTAGTAAACTAATTGGTGTATGTTTAAAACTGGTGTATTGTAAATGCTCAGCTGTTGTCACCCATTATTTTAACGGTCATTTTAACGACCGAGGCAGATTTGAGGACAGCTTGTCACCAGGATCTGAAAGTGGAGTGTCTCTTTACCCTGCCTGGATCTCTTGAGAAGGCAAGACACTTGAGTGTTCAGCCCTCGGATGTCAGTGCTTTACGCACCACTGCCCTGCGTGGCAGGTCACCAGCAGGAAGCTGGGTTACTGTATATATACATCCACGGTTTTGTAGCAAAGTAACTTTTTAGAAATG
Organism: Raphicerus campestris; assembly: GCA_006410735.1. Lineage (NCBI taxonomy): Eukaryota > Metazoa > Chordata > Mammalia > Artiodactyla > Bovidae > Raphicerus > Raphicerus campestris. The sequence continues at coordinate 164,228 of SJYW01044458.1, read as the reverse complement.
TTGAGATATGGCAATCCAGCCCTTTCTCTTCAGCACCCAGATCTCTTCTGTTTTCTTCATATTTAGCATGGTCCCATTTGTAGCAGACGATTGTCCTCACCTTATCCAACTGCTGATTTTCCAGTAACAAGAAAAGGCGTGCCAAGTTTACTACCTTGCATCTTGGCAGTGATAATGCAAGGCTCCGGGGCCTGAACTTGAGTGCTTGTCAGCTTAGGTTTATTCTTTTCAGCCACTGACTTGCTCCCTCATCCTGGGAAAATGCTTACCATCAACTTACAGGGTGTGTGGAGGGAATTCCCTGGTGGTCCAGTGGTTAGGATTCCATGCTTTCACTGCCATGGGCCCAGGTTCGATCCCTGGTCAGAGAACGAAGGTCCCACCAAAAGGAGTATGTGGATAGGTGGGCAAGGTCAGTTGTGGTGGAAGAGGAGCTCAGAGCACAGGATGTGGGGTAATGGGCTGGGAAGCCTGGCTCGGTGATGGCAGAGCTTGAGGTAGAGGCCATCTTAGATGGTGGTTGGGTTGTGACCTAATGGGGAACACAGATGAGGGTGGAGACTTCAAAGAGCCCGGGACAGCAGTCAGGGACAGAGGCGTGAAGGGGCTGAGGATGGGTTTGGGGAAGTGGGCCTTTCATGGCTGTGACAGGCTTTCCTCAACACTCAAGCCTGCCTTTTCCTTCTCCAGTTACGCTATGACGACGAGGTGAAGCGGGTAGTGGCTGAGCCGGTGGAGCTGGCTCAAGAGTTCCGCAAGTTTGATCTGAACAGCCCATGGGAGGCTTTCCCTGCCTATCGCCAGCCCCCTGAGAGTCTCAAGCTTGAAGCCGGAGACAAGAAACCTGAAGCCAAGTAGTTTCAGGGAAGGCATGTGTATCCTAGAAAGCGCCTTACCTATAATTGAGTGTTCCTGTAAATAAAATCCTACTAGACTCACCACTTTCTGCGTGCTTACCATAAGTAGAAGTGAAGCTTAGACACAGGCGAGGAGGGAGGTACAGGCATGGGTTTTGCTGACTCCCTTAGAGAGACTCTTCCAAACCGGGAATCTATTTCGATGGGGCTAAATACTGCAGTTGCGGACAGGTTAACTCGCACGCCTGGGTATACTTCTGAGAGATCCTGGAACTGAAATGGAGTTCTCACCCTTCACAGCGCTTAGGATGGGTGTGGGGTGGAGTCTCGGCCACTGCTGGAGAAAGCCTTTTGTTCACAGCAGACTATCTCGTGGCATCTGATGGGTCCAGGGGGCCCTTGAAAATAGGGCAGCCCCCACCTTCATCCTGTTCACACCACAAGGTTCTGAGAGCCGACAGCCAGGACCAGGGCGTGCTGCAGCCCGTTTCGAACCCTGTGTCCTCCACCCTGAGCGCATCAGGCCTGGGCTGGGGGAACCTTCCTGGACTCTGGTCTGAGCTGAAAATGTTGTAAACAAGCAAAGGAGGGTCCCAGTCTGGGGCCAGAGACAATCAGGAGCTGCCGACCTGTTGCCAGGAAACAGTACTCCCCATTCCAGCCAGTCTGGGGTCTGTTCAGCCGGTGGCTGAGTGCCCGAGGCGGAAGAGGGGGCCCACTCAGCCAGCCCACCAGGCAGCTGGAAGATCAGGCTTTGCGGCTGTTCTTGGCTACTGAGGGGCTTCCTGGAGGCTGGGCCAGACAGTGTTGGAGGCTAGAGTCAGCTGTAGAGTGTTTTAGGGGTGAAGACAGACAGTAAGGCAGTCTTACTGCCTGGGGTCTTGCCTGCCTCTTTGGGAGGGCCAAGCCTGAGCTGTTTGCTACCAAATGCCTTTTTCCTATTAACTAAGCATCCCGCCCATCTGGGCAGGAATAGGCGTAGGGCCTGACAAGCTGGGAGCCAGGCTCCCACTGCCAACAACCAGATTTCACATTTCTCTGGGATGGAAAGAGCCCCTAGGAAGCCAGAGCCCGCCCCTCCCTGTGGAGCTCTGAAGACCGACACGCAACGCAGGGAGCAGCTGGAGCAGCCTGGTGGGAGTTGGAGCCCCAGTGTGTGCCAGGCGGATGGAGGCGCAGAGAGACACCGCGAAGAGTAAGACTCAAAGGGCCTGGTGCAGCATGGCCGGGACGGTGCAGTTCCTGGCCTGGCTGACGGTAGCCATTTGCCTCCTCCCCGGGGTGACTACAACCTACCACCGTGCAGGTACCCGGGCCTTAGGGTGGGGTGGATGGGAGCCAAGGCAGGCTGCTAGCTGACAGAAGTCACGCTTGGTCCTATCTGAGCGGGGCTTAGGAACTGTGGGGGTGATAGCTGCCAGGCTGCCCTGTGCTGTGGAGTGGGGGACAGAATGATACGGGCCTCACTCACAACCAGAAAGGTCCAGGTGAAGTGAAGGTGGTTCGCCCTTGGCACTCTCAACGGGCCTTGGGCTTCTTCTGGCTGATGTGCAAAGCAGGACCTCCTGAACTGCCCTGGGCTTAGGGCAGACATTCCAAGGGTTAGGCAGCACCCCAGAGATGCGGAAGCTGCGGCAGACATCCTGCTTTGCCCGGCCTCCCGTCTCGCACACAGTCACTTACTGAGGAGCGGGAAAGGACTAGGTCCTTCTCAAAGGGGTCTTCACCTTTGGGGAGGGTCACTGGCACTGTTTCAGGTCACGCTGTCCCCAGATGATGACAGGGAGGGGTAATGGGAAGTGAAGTGTCTTGTGACTCGTTGGCCTGNCGGCCACTGCTGGAGAAAGCCTTTTGTTCACAGCAGACTATCTCGTGGCATCTGATGGGTCCAGGGGGCCCTTGAAAATAGGGCAGCCCCCACCTTCATCCTGTTCACACCACAAGGTTCTGAGAGCCGACAGCCAGGACCAGGGCGTGCTGCAGCCCGTTTCGAACCCTGTGTCCTCCACCCTGAGCGCATCAGGCCTGGGCTGGGGGAACCTTCCTGGACTCTGGTCTGAGCTGAAAATGTTGTAAACAAGCAAAGGAGGGTCCCAGTCTGGGGCCAGAGACAATCAGGAGCTGCCGACCTGTTGCCAGGAAACAGTACTCCCCATTCCAGCCAGTCTGGGGTCTGTTCAGCCGGTGGCTGAGTGCCCGAGGCGGAAGAGGGGGCCCACTCAGCCAGCCCACCAGGCAGCTGGAAGATCAGGCTTTGCGGCTGTTCTTGGCTACTGAGGGGCTTCCTGGAGGCTGGGCCAGACAGTGTTGGAGGCTAGAGTCAGCTGTAGAGTGTTTTAGGGGTGAAGACAGACAGTAAGGCAGTCTTACTGCCTGGGGTCTTGCCTGCCTCTTTGGGAGGGCCAAGCCTGAGCTGTTTGCTACCAAATGCCTTTTTCCTATTAACTAAGCATCCCGCCCATCTGGGCAGGAATAGGCGTAGGGCCTGACAAGCTGGGAGCCAGGCTCCCACTGCCAACAACCAGATTTCACATTTCTCTGGGATGGAAAGAGCCCCTAGGAAGCCAGAGCCCGCCCCTCCCTGTGGAGCTCTGAAGACCGACACGCAACGCAGGGAGCAGCTGGAGCAGCCTGGTGGGAGTTGGAGCCCCAGTGTGTGCCAGGCGGATGGAGGCGCAGAGAGACACCGCGAAGAGTAAGACTCAAAGGGCCTGGTGCAGCATGGCCGGGACGGTGCAGTTCCTGGCCTGGCTGACGGTAGCCATTTGCCTCCTCCCCGGGGTGACTACAACCTACCACCGTGCAGGTACCCGGGCCTTAGGGTGGGGTGGATGGGAGCCAAGGCAGGCTGCTAGCTGACAGAAGTCACGCTTGGTCCTATCTGAGCGGGGCTTAGGAACTGTGGGGGTGATAGCTGCCAGGCTGCCCTGTGCTGTGGAGTGGGGGACAGAATGATACGGGCCTCACTCACAACCAGAAAGGTCCAGGTGAAGTGAAGGTGGTTCGCCCTTGGCACTCTCAACGGGCCTTGGGCTTCTTCTGGCTGATGTGCAAAGCAGGACCTCCTGAACTGCCCTGGGCTTAGGGCAGACATTCCAAGGGTTAGGCAGCACCCCAGAGATGCGGAAGCTGCGGCAGACATCCTGCTTTGCCCGGCCTCCCGTCTCGCACACAGTCACTTACTGAGGAGCGGGAAAGGACTAGGTCCTTCTCAAAGGGGTCTTCACCTTTGGGGAGGGTCACTGGCACTGTTTCAGGTCACGCTGTCCCCAGATGATGACAGGGAGGGGTAATGGGAAGTGAAGTGTCTTGTGACTCGTTGGCCTGGAGCTCTTGGCCAGGAGAACTGTAGAAGTTCAAGGAGGAGTCCTGGATATTTGCCGAGATGGTATCTGGGTTTGGGATGATGCCTGGGAGAGTGAATGTCTATGTGTGTGTGTGTACGGGAAGGTGGACATGGGGTGGAATTCCTGTTCTTTTGTACATAGAACTTCTGGGCACCCCCACCAGGCAGCTCAGGGGCACTCTGGGGATGCTGGGGTGTTCAGGGTGGAGCGTGGCAGGGCCCTGACTCCTCTCTGCTGCCCCAGGGCAGCCCATGGACAGCACCAGCGTGGGAGGTGGCCCGAAGGAGCCAGAGGCCCCGGAAGTGATGTTCGAGGTCTTTCCTCCAGCCTGGGATGTGGGGGTGGGAGTATCCAGAAGTCCCCGAGAGCTCAGGGTGGGGAAGGGGGATGCCTCAAGCTGGGGCTGCTGGGGGAGGGGGCAACCCAGCATGGGCCCTACTGCCTGCTTATGGCCCCCAGCACAATACTGCTCGCTGACCTGCTCCCTAGGCCCCAGCCCGCCCCTTACGTGGCTCCCCTTGCAGCTGCTCTGGGCGGGGCTGGAGCTGGATATCGTGGGGCAGCTGCGCCTCCAGGACGAGGAACTGGCATCCACACGTCCAGGCCGCCGGCTCAGGCTCCTCCTGCAGCACCAGGTGCCCAGGGACTTGGAGGGCGCTGAGCAGCGGCTGCAGCAGCTCCAGGACCTGCGGAAGGGACCTCCTCTTAGCCCTTGGGACTTTGAACATCTGCTCCTCACAGGCGTGTCCTGTGTCTACCGGCTCCATGTGGCTAGCGAGGCCGAGGAGAGAGGCCGCTGGGCCCAGGTCTTCACCCTCCTGGCGCAGGAAACACTCTGGGACCTGTGCAAGGGCTTCTGCCCTCGGGGCCAGCCCCCTTCTCTGGGGCCCTGGGCCTCTGGCGTTGACTCCTTCCCCTAACCCTCCCCTTTTGCTTGCCATCCCTCCTTCCCCCTCTCCCCCAAGCCCCAACCTGAGCCAGACCCACCTTTGGCAGGGGCTTCCGTCTGGCAGCCGGTTCTTGCCACTGTGTTTGGGTCTCTGGGCTTGCCTTGTATAAGTGGACCCCAGTCGACCCCTCCCCCATCTTCTTCCTCGGGCCCAGGTTCTGGGTCCCAGACAGGCAGGCACAGACCTAAGGGCAGGACTTGCAGGCAGTGTGTGCGTGTGTTTGAGAAGTGTGTTTAAGAGATGCTGAAAAGGAAGCTCCCAAGTAAGGCCAGGTCAGACCCTCCAACTTCTACCCTGGCAGCCCAGGTAACTTCCAAGTGCCCAGTGCCCAGTGCCCAGTCTTATGTAGATATACCTCTTTTAAACCCAACTGAGACTCTGGCGGTCCCTAAGTTGCCCAAGTATCCCATCTAGGCTAGGAGAATAGACTGGACATTTTTAGTTCTGTCTGTTGGAAGAATGAGGGGAAGCAGGTGGAGAAACATCTTTTGGGGGGCAGGGAAGTGAGAAAGGTTTTTTTGGTCCATCTAACAAGGCTCAGAGAAGGGGGTGAGGTTGGGAGGAGACAGGCTAGCTGGAGTGGTTCTGATCCTGTGTAGCTCATCCCATAAAATGTTCTGTTCAGGCCTCCTGGAGCCCTGTGTCGTTCTGTGTCAGCTAAGTTTGTTAACCGCGACTCTGAGCAAACCCCCCTACCCATCCTGGGAAGGCAGGAGTCGGCAACCAGATACCAGCTGCCTTCTGCATTCACCACCGCCCTTACCGGGAGCCAGAAGGTACCGTTTCCTTGAATCCCATACACCCAGTGAGGCCGTGGGGTGTTGTCCCTTGTCACAGAAAAGGAACTAGATGGGCCCTAAAAATCACATCGGAGTTCAATGGGGAAGAACTACAGGGACCGACTGGAAACGGACATGGAGCGGAGACCCACAAGGAGTTGGACCGGACAGGAAGGGTCCAATCAAATTCTCACCTCCTCGCTCGCCCAGGGAGAATCCTGCCCTCGGCCTACCGACCCCCCACCGGGGTGGTCCCTCTTCTCCCGCCCCGCCCCAAGACAACAGCGTCGCAGAGAGGACAAAGCGCAGGACCCCGGCAGACAGGCGCCGGCGCAGGCCCGCTTTATTGGCAGAGTCCGCCGCGCGCGGCGGGCCGTCATGCTCGCGCCGACGGGGCGTTCGGGCCGCGGGTCCGGGCTCGGCATGCACGCCCCCACCCCACCCCACCCCACCCCACCCCGAGCGGCTCTCCGGGTCGGGGTTCAGAGCTCGGGCGGCCCGAGGCCCGGCGGGCCGGCGAGCGGGAGGTCGGGGTACACCAGGAAGCCGGAGAAGGTGATGTACTTGCCGTGGTTGCTGTAGGCGCCGTAGCCGTCGCGGTCGTGGCTGAGCAGCCAGACGGCGTCGCCGCGCCGCAGCGCCAGCATCACGCTCTGGCTCTGCATCTCGCGGCGCCGCGACGCGCCGTCGTCGTAGATCATGGCCTGCACCTCGTCGCGGTTCTTCATCAGCTTCACCGACAGCGTCTTGCGCGGCAGCTTGCCCCTGTCTCTTATACACATCTCTCTGNGCGCACCAGCATCACGGACAGGCTCTTGTGCGGCGCCTTGCCCGCCGTGAAGGAGAAGAAGTAGGCGCCCGGCACGCGGCAGCGGAACTGGCCGGTGGCCGGGTCGAAGTCGCCCCCGACGTTCACGTACACCTTGTCGAAGGTCACGGCCATCTCCGACGTGCCCTCCAGCGGGGTGGTGCGCGCCGCCGAGAAGGCCGAGCGCGGCTCCGCGGGCGCGGGCGGGCCCCCGCGCGCGGGCGCGTCGGCGTCGGCGTACACCAGGTAGCCGCTGAAGGTGGCGCCCGGCGCGCCCAGCGCGTACCGCGGGGCGCCGTGCAGCCGCAGCCACACCGCGTCGCCGTAGTCGAGCTGCAGCATGGCGCTCTGGCTGGCGGCGCGGCGCGTGCCCGGCCGCCGCTGCTCGTCGAAGGCCAGCGCCTGCACCTCGTCGCGGTTGCGCACCAGCATCACGGACAGGCTCTTGTGCGGCGCCTTGCCCGCCGTGAAGGAGAAGAAGTAGGCGCCCGGCACGCGGCAGCGGAACTGGCCGGTGGCCGGGTCGAAGTCGCCCCCGACGTTCACGTACACCTTGTCGAAGGTCACGGCCATCTCCGACGTGCCCTCCAGCGGGGTGGTGCGCGCCGCCGAGAAGGCCGAGCGCAGCTCCGCGGACCCCGGGGCCGGGCCCGGAGCCCCGCAGGCCGCAGGGCTCAGCAGGCCCAGCAGCAGCAGCCTCAGCAGCAGCAGCATGTTGCCTGGGACGGGAGGCACGAGGGGGAGGGCGTGTTGTGGAGGGGCGCCCGGGGGCCAGGTCCCCCTGCACAGCCCCGCCTTGACCCACAACTCGGACTTCTGGTTTTCTACACACCGAGACTGGCTGAGAAGTTCTCAAAACTTAAGTGGGCCTCGGTGTCCCCTGGAGGGCCTGTTACAACACACATTGTTGGCCCGCGCCCCTGCCTCGCCTGGGATGTGCTGTGCTTAGTCACTCAGTCGTGTCCGAATCTTTGTGACCCCATGAACAGTAGCCTACCAGGCTCCTCTGTTCATTGAATTCTCCAGGCAAGAATACTGGAGTGGGTTGCCATTTCCTTTTCCACTCGTCTAGGATGAGGCTTGAGAATTTCCATTGCTCACGGGTTCCCAGGTAATGCAGAGATGCTGCTCGTCCAGGGACCACAGTTTGTGAACAATTAGATCAGTGACCTATTTTTTTCCTTTTGTAACCACCAAACCCCTTTGTGTGAAATTTTGCGGATGGATTCCAGTGGAAATGCTCAGGTTCAAGGGTCCTAATGCCCTGTCTGCTGCACTTGCCACATGCTCTTCTCCTTGACACCCAGGAACCCTGGAAACACAGAAGGTAGGCAGGACGTCCCAGGGTTATCTTCAGCTTCCAGCTGGCTACACTTTCCTGGTCTGTTCCATGGCCCTTAGCATGCCCCTCACTCAGGCACTGACTCTCTGTACTGGCACCCTCCCTGATGGCTGCTGTTTAAGCCCCATCTTGGCAGGAAGTAGCTGCTCCCTGACCTGACTCATTGGAAAAGACCCTGATGCTGGGAAAGATTGAGGGCAGAAGGGGACGACAGAGGATGAGATGGTTGGACGGCATCACCGACACAATGGACATGAGTTTGAGTAAGCTCTGGGAGTCCATGGGGTCCAAAAGAGTTGGACACGACTGAGTGACTGAACTGAACTGAACTGACCCGTTTCCTGGCCTCTGACCCAGTCAAGGGTCAGCTCCCACACTGGACCTCCAGAATCACCAGGGGCCCTTCTTGCGCTGAAGAGGTCAGAACAGTTGGGTTTTGAGGTAGTTCCCTCCCCCCACAAAATCAGAGTAAGAAGAGAAAGGGACTCTTTCCTCTAGGCTTTGGAGTTGGTCCGTGAGGGGAAAGAGAGAGCCAGGGGCTGCTGGGGATACAGTGGCAGAGCGGTTCCAGCAGGCTTTGCCAGGTCTGTGAGGTCAGCAGCTTGCTTCCTCGGTAGGAGCGCTGGGGTGTACAAGACTGGCAGCTAAACCTGGGCTCGGGTCCTGGCGCTACTCCTCTACATGCTGTGGAACCATAGGCAAGTTCCCGAATGTCTCCGGGCACAGCCCCTTCTGTATAAACGGGGAGGATATCCGCCTAACAACCTTACTGAGGCTACTCTGAGATAGCAGGTGTGAGCACCTCTGTTGGATGGCAGTGCAGTCAATTTTGGGGGAAACAGATGTGATCAGGGTTTTTTTTTAATCTAATTTAAAAAAATTATATTGGGAGTATAGTTGATGATCAAGTTCTTGACATAAGGAGTTAGGGTTCAGTAACCCTTACCCCTGGAAGCTTGGTGAAGGCACTACTTGACTCAGAGGATTGTCTCTCGGAAGATAGGGAGATGCTTCCTCCATAATGCTTCCTAGTAGGGCACAGGCTTTGGGGACTGAATTCCCTGAAGCCCTGAAGTGGAGGCAAAGCGGGAAAGAAAATGAGCTGGCAACAGCCTAGGATGTGGGCTTCTGTAGGAAATGCCCTGGGAGTGTGTGTACCTTTGTGTTGCTTAGAGATGCTGGGGGCCTGCCAAGAAGGAGTGCCAGGAGCAGGCGCACAGATGCACTGTGCTCAACAAGGAGGTTCACCTGAAGGCCGGTGGGCACTGGAGTGTGGCCCGCATCCTATTTGCCCAACTGTGTGGAACTGCTGCAGCTGGGGAGTGTGCCTTTTTCTGCTTCTCATAAGAAAGACCCCCAAGACCCTAGCCCAGCTGAACACTCTCCTTCCAGAGACAGTACCTTTCCTCATTCTGACAAAGGTGCTCCTTGGGCTAGCCAGTCGCTTGTTGAGGGCAGTGGTGGGGGGCGGGGGGGGTCCCTGCAGCAGTGACGATTGCACCTCACGGTATTCACCACAGTCCCTTTCCCAGGGCACTTCTTTCAACCATCTGGGTGTCACAGCTAACCTGCAAGGCAGGTGGGCCCTTTCCCATTTTACAGGGGAGAACTGAGGTCCAACCAAGGGGAGCGTTTTGGCCCACGGTCACCCCTGGGGCCCTGAGGCGAGCCTTGAAAGGAGGCCTTTTGGCTCCAAATTCAGTGTGCTTTCCTCTCCACCACCTTTCCCTTCTAAACGTAGACATGTCCAGCCAACCTGTTATCTGCCTCGGTTTCCCTTTTTGCAAAAATAGGAGGGGAGAGAAGTGGAATGAGTCTTGGGATCTAGGGCTAAGGGAGAAGAAAGCAAAACCAACCAAAAAAAACTAACGTTTTTGTCTCCTGGGAATATGGGAGCATCGCAACTCTTCCTGACCATGCGGCTCTCCTAGCAGGTCTTGCCCCGGGAGCATCTGCCCACTGGACCCTCGGTAATCTCCCTGCTGTGCCTGGTGCACCCTGCCAGTGCCAGAGGGTCCTCCTGTGTGTTCGGTACCCGGCCCTGCCCATTTCTCAGGTCCCTAGGTCCCCATTCTTCCCTAGGGCCCCTTCCCGGAGCAGGTCAGAGGTGAGAGGGTGTCAGGTGGGTGTCACAGGTGCAGGGAAGGAAATGGCTGTTCCTGGCTTCGTGCAGGTGAGGCTCAAAACAACCATCTTCAAAGAGAAAAAAAAACTAGGACACGGCGCGCTGGACCGAGCCCCGGAACCGACTGTGGCCCTGCAGCCATGCCAGGCTGAGGGGATTCCACAGACCCTCCCAGCGAACCCCACTCCCCAGTCACCCCTCCCTCAAGCTCTGCCCAAAGCGCCCTCTCCACCTACCTTGAAAGCCCCTCGGGCTCCCAAGAAGATGAGTCTCCCTTTCACGGAAGAAGCCAATTAATCCTTTCTCATTAAAAAAAAAAAAAAAAAAATCCCTCAGAAGATGGTACCTTAGACCCTCTCTTCCCCAGACCTTCCTTCATCCATCCTTTCGGATGAAAAGCCCTTGAGCCTCTTTCATGGAAGAAGCTCCCAGATCCTCCTTTCAGGGAAAAAAAAA
>SJYW01044458.1:94429-122835 GCA_006410735.1 Raphicerus campestris | reverse complement strand
AATAATCGCTAAGATTTACTGTTAAGTGGAAAAAACAAGGTGTACATTTGTTTTGAAGCAATCGGTATGTAGCTGAAATACAGTCCCGGCCAAGTTGTGGTCATCTGAAGTCTTTCAAAGCTGCTTCACGCATCACCTCAAGTCATGGATTACGGCAGCTGCATTCTGGACGTGCTGTTTCTCTTCTCCCTCACGTTTGCTCCCCTGTCTAAAAACAGTGTTATTCAACTCTTGGCTGGCTTTTTGTTTTTGTCTTTCTACATGAGAGTCTTTCATCTCCTTTATATCTTAGCTTCAATATTACCAAATGAGACGATATTTCCTAACAACTGTCTATAACCCAGTCCTAATCCCATCACCCTTAAAAAAAATTAAAAAAAAAGCAAACAACTTGCTATTTTCTGTTTGCTCGTGACATTTATCATTTCTAACATATCTTTCATCTGTACAATCTAGAATATGACTTCCATATTGAATATTTGTTAAATGAATGCTGGTTAAGTCTTTTGCTCTAAAATCCTCATGTGTACTGTTTGAAAATTTTATTTTGTTGCTGTCATGTAAAATCTGAACTCCAATACAGGCTAGACTACTCATCGGGCTTTTTTCCATAAGTCTGCTCCGGCTGTACTTGGCCCTCAAAGTCATACCTTGTTATAAATGGAGAGAAGACAGTTTTATGGAAGGAAATAATTTTACCTCCTTTGCTTTCAATAAGATGACCTCTTTTCTCCTCTGACTCACTTTTCCACTGATGCTTTCCTGAAAGAGTTCCCATGAGTTTCCACTTAAACAAGAAGAGGCGTTTAGGACCAACCCATTGTAATATATTGGAAAATCTGTTAAATGTTACGCGTTTTGTATTCAAGGCTTAGTTGAGAATTGCTTCAATTCAGGTCTCCATGCTGGAAGTGTTATAGCTATACTGTTAGTTATTATAATAACTTTTTTTGTAATTCTAAAGTAATAGTTTATTAGGTGAGAGAGATCCTTATGACCATTTCTGAGTATACACTGGGCCTGTATCTTTGAGTAATGAATCAAACAGGTTCATGAATTATGAAATATTGTTTGAAGGAAATACACAGTCTGCTACCATTTCTATTTTTTTAAGTATGCATTTGCTTTTTTTGTGCATAGAATTCTTCTGAGAATCTTCTAGAAACCCTTAATAGCAGTTGCCTCCAGGCAAGAGGAATGGTGATGGGAGAAAGACATACTTTTCACTGTTTCACCCTTTTGTACCTAAAATCTAAAAAGGCAGGGAGAATCACTATCTTTTTAAGCAGCTGCTGGGTTCCTGCCGGCTCCTATTCACCCTGAGGTCAGCTGAAAGCCCTCAGCCTTTCTCATATGCATCGGCAAGCCAAAATGCCTTCATCTGTGCTAGCGCAGCCAATTTTTAAAAAATACATAAAAATGCAGGTCTTTCCACTTCTTTCACACTCACCCTGTTAGTTTCAGCCCACTGTTTTAAGATATTTTAGGGTCTTGATTCTGACATCTAAATATCAGCTTTTCTTCCCCATAGTGGTGCCATCTGCATTTCCAGTGTGACAGACACAATTAACCACTGAGCTGACCAAGTGCAGACTCTAGAGGCATGACCTTAAAGGCTTCTCCTCGGATCTGCATCACTTGAATAAGCAACCTGAGGGGAGCAGCGCTGGGGTTAAACGGGCTAGAAGCCCACCAGACGGCAACCTAGGAGCAGCCTCTGTTTTCCTGGTTGTCTCGACTGAAAGACACTTGATGTCTAACCGGAAACGGTACAATGTGTCCAAGGAAATGTTCCTGGGGGCTTTCTAAAGGAATAACAGCAAGCTGGATTTCTGTGGGTATTATCTTGCTTTTAGTGAGGGTGCCAATTCATTTCTTGTTCAGTCGCTAAGTCGTGTCCGACTCTTTGCGACCCCATGGACTATAGCAAGACAGGCTTCTTTGTCCTCCACTATCCCCCAGAGTTTGCGCTAACTCATGCCCATTGAGTCTGTGATGCCATCTAACCATGTCACCCTCTGCCACCCTCTTCTCCTTTTGCCTTCAGTCTTTCCCAGCATCAGGGTCTTTTCCAATGAGTCAGCTCTTCACATCAGCAGGCCGAAGTATTGGAGCTTCAACTTCAGCGTCAATCCTTCCAATGAATATTCAGGGTTGATTTCCTTTAGGACTGACTGGTTTGATCTCCTTGCAGTCCAAGGGACTCTCAAGAGTCTTCTCCAAAACCACGACCCACAATTCAATTCTCTGGTGCTCAGTCTTCTTTATGGTCCAACTCTCACATCCATCCATGACTACTGGAAAAACCATAGCTTTGACTCCAAGGACCTTTGTCAGCAAAGTGATGTCTCTGCTTTTTAATATATGTCTAGGTTTGTTATAGGTTTTCTTCCAAGGAGCGTCTTTTAATTTCATGGCTACAGTCACCGTCTGCAGTGATTTTGGAGCCTGAGGAAATAAAGTCCGTCACTGTTTCCATTTTTTCCCATTTGTCATGAAGTGATGGGACTGGATGCCATGATCTTAGTTTTTTGAATGTTGAGTTTTAAGCCAGCTTTTCCACTCTCCTTTTCCATCTTCATCAAGAGGCTCTTTAGTTCCTCTTTACTTTCTGCCACTTTCTTTTTCTAGGTGTTCTCAAACCCAGTTTAATTATATAAACCCAGTTCATTATATTCTAGAATAAGTTTGGGGATTCACTTGAAGTGTTCCCACCTAGAGTTTCCAGAATCTACCTTTTTCTCTTTTGTAAGACCAGGACAGTCACAGCCATCAGGCACTGGGGGCCCATTCCTTTCTGCACGGCTTTCTCACGCACAGTGGCAAGGACTCCAGGATCTTCTCTACAAAGGTTTAACACCTTGGGATTTGCAACTCATTTCATTTTTTTTAATTTTTGGCTGCACCACGCAGTATGTGGGATCTTAGTTCCCTGAACAGGGAATTGAACCTGTGCCCCACGCACTGGGAGTGCGAAGTCCAAGCCACTGGGCCACCAGGGAAGTCTTGCAACTTGTTTAAATGGGTGCCTGGGTTTACTTACTGTCTTTTCTCTGGAGTTTGTTTCCTCTATCCCACATTTTCTCGCCTCACTCCAGTTTAGAAATGCTCTTTCATGAAGAGTGAAGAAAATCGGGGTTGAGTGTCCTGCTTTCCAACAACTGCTGACCTGACACGTTCATCCCCATCCTCTCTTTATTCCTCCTCCTCTGAATGTAACCAAGAATGACTTTTACTGTCGGCACTCTTTCAAGTCTCAGCTTGTCAAGGACTTCAGTCTTCCTCCTCTTACACTTGCCTTTGGATTTGTAAGCCTGTCAGGGAGCTCTCTGCACAGCTCTGCTGGTTTCTTTGGGTTTCCCCCTTTTCCTGTCCGAGGATTTTCTGCAGATCAAAGCGTTAGTCATTCAGTCGTGTCCAACTCTTTTCAACTCCATGGACTGGAGCCCGCCAAGCTCCTCTGTGCATGGGATTCTCCAGGCAAGAATACTGGAGTGGATGGCCATGCTCTCCTCCAGGGGATCTTCCCCACCCCAGGGGGTCTTCCCCACCCCGGGGACTGAACCTGTCTCCTGCATCACTGGCAGATTCTTTATCATCTGAACCATCAGGGAAGATGGGCTGTCCTCATTTTCTATTTCAGAGCCTCCTCTCTCTGGTGCCACATTCCCATTTAAATCTCTGAACGTGAGATCTTAAGTTTTCTGTCATTTATTTTCCCAGGACTCTATTATTTATTGTTTCGCCCACTCATCCCACGGCCGACGGGCCCCTCCTTCTTCCTCCACCGGTCCATGGACCCTGTCACCGACAGCACCAGGCGGTTCTCTCCCGTGGTCAGAGATCAGGCTGGCGGAGCCGCCCCCTGGTAGGAGCGTCCTCCCACTGGGAGAGGCACTGGTTGCTGACGCTCGTCAAGGGCGCTCAGCAGGGAGCTGCGCGGGACTGCGGCTGCCAGCCCCCACCCTGGGGCCGGGCAGCCATAAGCGGACTCCTGAGGGCTCATAGCTTCCAAGCGCTCAGCTCTCAGTCTCATCTAGAGGCTTCTCCAGGGCTGACATTCTGCTGCATGGAAAACACGCAGGATTCGGAGTCAAGCTTATCCAGATCTGAATTCTAGCTCTGTCCCTTCCCAGCAAATTTTCTGTTGAGTTTCCATTTTTTTCCCACTTGAAAAATGGGGATATTACGGAGTTGATGGGGTGACCGAGTAACCATACGCTCACACACCCCCCCCGCGCGTAGGTTTTCAGTACCCATCAACCCGTGCTGAGCTCAGGCGCCCGGTTTCCACCGCGTGCGTTCTCGGATGACTGTGCTGCTGCCTCTTTCCCCTTTCGGCCGAGCTGGGTCTTCGGGACACCCTGCAGTGCATGTCTGTGCCTGGCGAACCTTCCTGTGACCAGCCACGCCCGTGACCCTTAGACCCTTGAATCTGCACATACGGAGGGCCACTCTTTATGGATTCAGTGAGGCTGACTCAGCTCTGGCCAGTAGAGTACTCCATCCCCGAGACACACCGAATGGAACGCTTTACGGACGGAACTTCCATACGAGATCTTTACTCTGAAATTACAAGCTCTGTGGCCACGCGGTGAAGCTATTTATCATCTAGTTGCCTAGTGGAGAGAGCCTGTCTGAGGGAAACCAGGCTGAGGTGGGCCAGAGGGATGTGGCCCGTCCGAGTCCTGAGGCCTTTGTTTGCATCAACAGGGTAACCACTGGCCATTTTGTTGCTTGAGCCAGTAACTTTCTTTCCTTGTTTTTGGCTGCACCGGGAGCTATGTGGGACCTTAGTTCCCTGACCAAAGCCTGCACCTGCACTCCTTACACTGGACTCGAGGCACCTTAACCACTGGACTGCTGGGGAGTATCTAAATCCCATCTCTTAATTAAGCCAGTCTGTTGGGCTTCTGAGTATGCAACCATAATATACAATTATATATATATATATATATATACACACACACATGGTTATAAGATCACAAGTTCTCTCTCACCATTTCATTTTTACCTCCCTGTTTAAATCAGTTTCCCTATTTTTATGTGGAAAAATAGAGCTCAGTATATGTGCATGATGTATTAAAAATTCCCCAGGTTTGCAGGCACAGATCTGGATCCTGGTTTTGTCATTTATCAGTCTTGGGTAAATCAGTTAAACCTGAACTTCACTTTTCTATCAATAACATGGGATTGTTTTTTGTTTATATGGGTGGTTTAAGGGTTGAAGCTAATGGATATGTGGGCAGATCACGTACTAGGCCACCAGTAAAAGCTCTGCCATTAGGTGGTAAGTAGGGCTTCTCTGACGGCTTCCCTCAGTAGTAAAGCCCCTACCTGCCAGTGCAGGAGACACAGGTCCAAGCCCTGTGCTGGGAAGCTCCCCTGGAGTAGGAGACGGCAGCCCGCTCCAGCATTCTTGCCTGGAGAATTCTACAGATAGAGGAGCCTGGCGGGCTACATCCCACAGATTCACAGAACGGAACCCAGCTTAGTGACTAAACCCCCAGCACCGCCCTACACTATCTCGACAGCTTTACTCTGTATGGTCGTCTGCAGGGGCGCCTCTTTCCAGGCGACGCCACTCACCCACCATGGTTTCCAAATTGATCATGGCCTTGACCAAGGAGAGTGCAGAAACTTTTGGGAAAAGATGAAAGATGAGGAGGTGGACAGGAATTTGAAAGCTCAAATGGTGGAGGAGATGGAATTAGCCATTTTAAAAAACATTTGCCACTGCAGAACTCTACACCCACTTTCTATTTATAAACATCCTTGTCTCCCGGCTTTGCTCCTTCTGCACGAGACTCCAGCGGAAGAGGACNGAATTAGCCGTTTTAAAAAACATTTGCCACTGCAGAACTCTACACCCACTTTCTATTTATAAACATCCTTGTCTCCCGGCTTTGCTCCTTCTGCACGAGACTCCAGCGGAAGAGGACAGATACAGAGAAGCTGCGAGCCAGGCACAGAGGCGCAGGGCAGAGGAGGCTGGGGGAGGAGAAGCACCTGCCTGGCGTGGGTCAGGGGCATGAACTTAGGGATGCTGGGGCAGGACGTCGCAGAAAACACGTCAGAAAGTACTTTGTCCCTTGCCAAAAGCCTGCACCGGCAGAGGAAAGGTGCAGCCATCCTCCATAACCGGATCACGGCATGGAGCCCCAGCTTTACTGCCTGCTATCCTGCGCTGGTGGCGGGAAGACAAGATCGAAGGCCGCCGCGACAGCCGAGCAGGGATGACATGCTGAGGCAGTGGGGACAAGGGAGGATGACAAACTCAAGAGGCACTTCTGAGAATCCAGCCCCGACTTCTGAGAAGATGGAGGGGTGGACAGGACTCGAGTCACCTCCGGGCTTTCAGCTTGGGAAACAGGGTAATGAGCAAGCGCAGAGTCAAGCTTGGGAATGCGAGCACCAGCGCAGGCTCGGGGGGTGGGCTGAGATGTCACTGAATCTGAAGATCCTGAACAAACATTTACTGAGGACTGTGTGTTAAGGGACTGTCCCGGGTGCTTGCGATTGTGCAGAAAAACAGCGCTGAAGAAGCATGAGGACCGTCAGTGGAGACGCAATTCCACTTTCCCTCAACTCGCGGCCTTCCCTAGCTCTGTGACTGCCTGCGTTATCTGTACTGCGACAGTGTCACCCTACCTTCTAGTCCTTAGATAACCACAATACTACCACATTCCAGATAGTCACTGTGACACTGGACTCAAATTTATGCTCCAGCAAGAGGAGTATTACCCTCATTTCAGAGATGAGGGGCCTGAGGCTGAATACAATCAAGTAACTAGCCCAGGTCACGGGGCTGCCAAGTGACAGGGTGGGAATTGCTGCCCTCCCGCCAACCTGCCCTTAGAGAACCAGCTCAAAGTCCACTCCTCCATGAAGTCTTCCCGGAGTCCCCCAGCTGGATGTGAGCTTCTCCTCTTGTGGGCCCCAGGGAGCTTGGTTCCAACTGGCATCACTGCCAGTATACCAGGGTTTGCTTTTTTCCCTTTGGCCTCGAAGAAAAAAATCCGCAGTGTGGGGCCTTAGTTCCCCGACCAGGGATCAAACCCACACCCCCTGCACTGGACGCGTGGAGTTTTAACCACTGGACTGGCAGGGAACTCCCAGGCCCTGGTTTTTCACATGTGGTTCCATTTAATCCTCCCAACTTCCCTCGTTCCGATGCTCTCGTCAGACTCCGTCCTCTCCTCAGTGCACAGGAAGGCCCGGGGGCCATGGAGATGGAGGACCTTCCCCACTGCCCCGTGCAGGGCTTTGCGCGCTGAGTGGCTGTGGGCTGTGTGTAGAACTCTGTGTGGTCCCCTTGGCAGCAAGGGTCTGCGATGCTGGACTGCAGGAGGTGCGGAGCTGTCTGGCGTGAGGCGCGGCTGTCGTTTCGTTTGCACCCTCCTTTTTCGCTTCCAGCCAGAGGACACACTCACCGGTCTCTGGGGTGCCAGCAGGGCAGGGCTGCAGACAGGATGGAAAGTCGGTAGGCACACTTCTGCTTCTTGTCCTTCTCTCACCTCTGGCTCTTCACACTACTCAGTTTGGAAATAAAAACTGCAAAGCCCAATAGATTTTTCCGTGGAAATGTGGCATTTCCAGGGAACAGTCCATTCTTCTGGCTGCCTGAGGGAGGCAAAAATTAGTGCTAGAAAAGGGGTCTCTCACCCCAGGTGGCTTCTTGGATTTGGGACGGGGCGGGTTTATTTCATTACTTACTCTCCCTCGGGTAGTTGGCGAGTCTTCAAAAGCTCCTCCAGGTCACATTTTTGTTTCTCCCCCCTTTCCAAAGCACTGTCCTTCAGCCATTTTTGGCATGTGGTCCTAATCTGAACCTACTTGGAAACACTCTTTTTGGGGTGGCAGTAAGTTGGTTCCACAACAACTGTGGTTTTTAATACAAAATCTGACTAACTGATCCCAGACAGGAGACTGGGGCCCCGGCTGCAGAGGAATCCACGTATGAGAGCAAGGCAAATGGGCTTTTCAATATTTCCTCTCACGACAGTGTGTTTTGCAAGACCTGCCTCCCCAAGACAGCGTGGGAAGGCAGCGAACAGAGGAGGAAGCTGACTCATATGGACAAAGTTGGTTGGAAAGGAAACAGTTGCTTTAGAAAACTAATTGCTGCTACTAGCCAAGATATTCTTCTGCAATGGAGGCAGGGGTGGGGGGGGCGGGCAGCATTGGTGGCAAAAGGACCTTTCATTTGCAACTTTCTCTCTAGGACAAAAATCAGAGTTCAAGATTCTGATTCTCTCAAGTCTGATGAGACAATAAAATGAGGGATCCACAGAGGGAGAAAAAATGAGATGTCACACGTAACATCCTTAATCCTAAAAAAAAAAAAACTTCAGAGAAGACACACATCTTTGTCTACTTTCAAAAACAAACTCCAGAGGAATTCCCCGGCAGTCCGGTGATCAGAACCGCGTGTTCTCACTGCCGAGGGCACAGGTCTGATCCTCGGTTGGGGAACTAAGATCCCAGAGCTGCATGGCTCCACCAAAACCAAAAAGAAAAACAAAGAAAACCCATCCCAGAAGTCCAAAGATACAAATGACTATGGCACCTAGGGAGGCAGCGTGAATGAACCCATCCAATAGGCAAGCATGTTTCAGAAGAATCCACTGAGAGAGTTCCCTGGTGGCCGGGTGGTTATGAGTCCATGCTTTCACTGCTGAGGGGCCAGAGTTCATCTCTAGTTACAGAACTAAGACCCCATGAGCCGAGGCAAAAAAAGAGAATCCAGCGAGGAGCTGACATATAAATAAATCACTTTCAAAAACTGTTAGCCTTCAAATGGAGTAGGAGTTCCAATACACTGGACTGACGTACCCACAGGAATAAAGCCTTCCCATACAGTAAGTGTCCGATCTGTATAAATCCCAATAGCCTAGATAAGTAACAGTGATCTTTGCTATCTTCCTGGTGGCTCAGAGGTTAAAGTGTCTGCCTCCAATGCGGGACACCTGGGTTCGATCCCTGGGTCGGGAAGATCCCCTGGAAAAGGAAATGGCGACCCACTCCAGTATTCTTGCCTGGAGAATCCCATGGATGGAGAAGCCTGGTAGGCCCTAGTCCACGGGGTCACAGAGTCGGACACGACTGAGCGACTCCACCTCACCTCACCTTGCTATCTTCAGTTGCCTCACCTATTTAAAAAACCAGGTCTCTTCTGATTGAAGACCATTTTACACTATTCTGCAGAAGGCTCTTTTCTTTGGTTCACTGATGTGACTAAGAGGGAGAGCACTTGTCCTCAGGTGGATGAGCCCCTTCCCATTCGGCTGGCAGGCTACTCTCTCAGCATTTCACTGCTCCTAGGGAGCAGCAGACATGCCTTGGCATGTGGCTCAGGTTTGAACTTGGCTCTGAAACATACTAGCTGTAGAATTCTGAACGAGTTACCTGAGTCTCATTGTCTTCATTTCTAAAGGGGAGATACCTACTGTACCAAAAGCTTACATGACAGGTGGGACAGTCACGACCAGTTTTCCTCGCTTCCCTTGTCTGCCGCGCACAGCACCGTAAACTGACCAACTTCACGCATTCTCACTTCACCAGCTCCACTTTTCCTATAAAGCCCAGGGAGGCTGCTATTTCAGTGGGCCTGTTTTAAAGGGATCAATATAATTTTTTCCCACAGATTTTCAGATCAGAGGGAAGTGACGCCACTGCTCTCTGTAAGCCCTGAACTCAGTGTGGGGTGCAGCTTCTCTTCTGTCAGTTTAGTTGGCAACATGATTACAAGCCTTGGGGGACAAAGAGTTGGAAGGCAAAGATCTTGTCCAGCTGAGAGGACTTAAGAGAGACTTCACAAAGAGATGACCCTAGAACTGACTTTTATCATATAGGGAACACTTCAAGGGAGAGAGGGAAGGAGGACGTTTCCAGAGGAGGAAATTATAGCAGAACTACGGTATGTTTAGTTAACATGAGAAGCTGGGATACAGGACTAGGTTTAAAGTTTCTTTCATGTTAAAGCTGTCTGTATAGCCTGGTACTTTCACAGGCACCCAAAGTTCCAGGAAACCCCACATTCTCTCCTTCAGTCAGGCTTCACTGACCAACGCACTCCCCAGACGGAATATTTCCTGGCAACTTAGCTGAGCCCCGCCAAGGCAAACCACCTGAGCTGGTTTCATAAGTGCAGCCTGCAAGATCATCGTTATC
Source organism: Raphicerus campestris (assembly GCA_006410735.1). NCBI lineage: Eukaryota > Metazoa > Chordata > Mammalia > Artiodactyla > Bovidae > Raphicerus > Raphicerus campestris. Next base: position 112,662 of record SJYW01044458.1, on the reverse strand, counting down.
TAGGTTTACATGACTTACATGAGAGTCAGTTCATTATTTCTTTTGTGTGTATCTCAAGAGTACCTACCTACCTGCATTTACCAGCCCCGGAATAAACTTCTGAGTATGTTACTGGCTTATAAAATTTCATGGAGATCACAGATGTAGTCCTCTCGCCTGAAAGACCTCATGGACAGAGGAGCCTGAGGGGCTACAGTCCATGGAGTCAAGAGAGCTGGACACAACTAGGCACAGGTGTAGCACCCTTATGGGATGGGTAGCTTGGATGCAGTGAGCTGGATCGGCCAGTGTGCTGATTAATCCCAGGCCTCGGTCAAACTTTCCAAAGCCCAACTTTCAAAGGCAAAACCGGAGCCTTGGTGCCCTCTGGTGGCAGACTGGTTCTCATAGTCAGACAAGCTCCCCAACTAGGCAGGCGTGTGTGAAGACAGAAGCCACAGGTCATAAACATGGCAGTTTCCTAGATAGTCTTTACTTGAAGATTTTTGGGGGAGAAAAAAAAGTAGGTAATGCAAAACATTTTTATATTAAAACAAATGCAGATAATATTGAATAGAATATAAAATTTACATTGCTTTTTCAGACAAAGAGACATCAAAGACATTTCAAGGTAAGTTATGCTACTCACGAGCTTCAGGCTATACTCTTAAACTCGGGGTGTGGGGGTGAGGAGAGGAGACCCTGCGTGCTCATTCTAACACTGGGGGTGCTGCTGCTTTGACGGGAAGTAGCCAATTCTTCTGAGAAATAGCAAATGAAACGTTTACTCATTTGGCAACAACCCAGAGGATTATTTAAATAAGTAAAACCAAATGCTTTCTCATTTTAAGAGCATTATAACCTGCTTGGAAAAGGCCTGAGTAAAATAAGAGCTTTGTGTTTGAGTGACAATTTATTTCCTTCTAAAATGATTTTTTCCCCTACTATGAATGTTAACATGCCTAACTGAGGGTATGACATGCGAGCCGGTCAATAGTCTAAGAATCTTACGGATGTAAGTCTGCACCATCAGCCGTGAGATTACAAGTACACCTTCCAAGGGTGTCATGAGGAATGAAAAACAAACTACTCACCCTCTGCAATGACAAAATGCAAACAAAATACAAAACTGAAGAACGGAAGACGATACACACTTGGAACTGTATGACGATGTGCTTCAGGGACTGGCAAGGCTAACGCTGCAGTGCCCGCTTTTCACACTTTCCGTGACAGTAAGCACTTCTTCAGGGACAAAAAGGAGACATTACACCTCCTTTCCCAATCCTGCTAATTCTCTGTAACTGTCCTTTTTTCTTGCTGTTGACAACACAATTTCTTGCTCTGCAATGACAGCGTGCAGATTTTCTAGGGTAGGCTGGGCGTGTACTGTCCTTTCTGTGAGGTATGAGAGACAGGGTTAATTGGATGTGCCAAGAAGAATATGCTGGGAGGCAGGTTCCAGTGGATGCCGCGGAGTTTTGTGGTCTACCAAAGAAAAGCTAGTTTATAGCTTCCCGTATCATTTGCCTTCTTCATTTTCTTAAGTTTTACAGAATTATTTCTCTTTCTTCATGGGACTATACTCTCTTCATTTTACAAAACATTAACATTGAGACTCAAATTGCGTGACAACTTGCCGGTACCTTTAGGTAAATGCAACTTCTTAAGGAAAATAACCTGGGGTAAAAATGTCCCATTTCATGGGGAGGATCAGTGGTAAATCATGTGCTGGGAAAAAGAACAAAAAAGGCAGACACCAAACACCTCCATTTTCCCAAGATTAAATGATTATTTAAAAAAGCGCGCCACACTGTATAGAAATCAACATTCTCTCCCATAATTCTGTGCGTCTGGGACTATAGAAATGTCACTGTCCCTGCCCCACATCTTCAAATTAACATTCTCAGGTCACAACAGTAAGTCTTCCCAAAGGGGACCTTCCGGAAAAACAAGCTATTTCCTCGGCTCATATTTCCCTGAAAGAAAAATAAAATAAATACAAATAAAGTCTAGTGTGAAAATGAGGTCAGCTAGTCCAAAGCAGCAAAGACATCCAACTGGACATATTTCTGGGAAACGAAATGACGAAATGACCAGCAACGTGTCATCTCTGACACAAGCTGAGCCTCTGCGGAACTAGCTACCGTTTTGACACGTGGATAAAGGCAAGGATTTCTTATTTAGACAGATCTTCCTAGGCAGATTCTGGCTCTGCTATTTGCTAGTTAGCTGGGCCATCAAGTGTGTCAATTCATATCAAGTGTCTCAAACAGTCCTAACACGTAGTAAGCGCCAGCTTTTATTTGTATATATTTTTTGGCTGCACACCTGATCAGGGTTGGAACTTGTGCCCCTTGCAGTGTAAGTGCGGAGTCAGCCTCTGGACCACCAGGGAAGTCCCCATGTCAGCTTTTATTTGTTTTGAACGGACAGTAAGATCTCTAGGGAGTACTTATAAAATCTTATAATTAAAGTAGTCATGTTTTGAGTTTAATTGAGCAGACTCTTAAGTTAGACAGCCTGCACGTAGATCCTGCTCTCCCAAATACAAGTTGTGTGACTGTGGCTTACAGAGTTGGCGTTATTTAACTGTTCAAACGGAGAAGGCCATGGCACCCCACTCCAGTACTCTTGCCTGGAAAATCCCATGGACGGAGGAGCCTGGTAGGCTGCAGTCCATGGGGTCGCTAAGAGTCGAACACGACTGGGCGACTTCACGTTCACTTTTCACTTTCATGCACTGGAGAAGGAAATGGCACCCCACTCCAATGTTCTTGCCTGGAGAATCCCAAGGATGGGGGAGCCTGGTGGGCTGCCGTCTATGGGGTCGCACAGAGTTGGACATGACTGAAGCGACTTAGCAGCAGCAGCAGCAATTGTTCAAAGCCCCAGTTTCTTCATATGTGAGGTGGAACGGTAAAGTACAATCTGTCTCCTCACAAGGTTATTTTGAGGGTTGCATGAGCTGAAACATGGAGAACCCTTAGCATGATGCCTCGTATACAGTGAATGATCAGCTAACATTTGCTGTTGTCTTAAGCACTTAAGTTCAACTGTAAAGTGTCTGATACCCTAATAATTTTCTATTTGGTTTCTTTCTGCAGCAGAGGGTTGAATGTTCATGTTAGGTCTGTCTGGCAACCATCCAAGCATCCTAGCCTAGGCTCACAGAGGGGCTTGTTGGGTCCACTGAGCAAAAGCCCCCCAGCTTAGGCCTCTACATTCAAGAGTTCAGGCTGGGAAGCCTGAGCCCCGGGAACAAAGGCTTTAACAGCGTGCAACAAAGAGCTTCCTCAAACGCTTTCCTTCACAGTCCTCTACAGAGTGCTTCCCACTCAAAAACAGGTTTCAAGTGATGGCCACTCTAAGCAATTCCATGTTAAATTTAGGGCACAGCCACTCATTATTTTGGTTCCTATTAAAGCCCTGCCTAGACCGATCAACAATTTTTGGTTGGAGATGACCTACCCCGTAGCAAAAGCAAAGAACACATTGGAATCTGGACACCGCATCCACTAGCGTGACTGCAGAAGCGAGAGTGCAGCTCCGCCGACAGCACGGCGGCAGATAATGTTGCGAACAAACAACTGTTTCTCAGCTCCTCAAATATGTTAGAAAATAAACTTCAGAATATATTCTGACAAGTTACAAGATGAGGTTGGAAAAAGTAATCNAAAGAAAAATAAAATAAATACAAATAAAGTCTAGTGTGAAAATGAGGTCAGCTAGTCCAAAGCAGCAAAGACATCCAACTGGACATATTTCTGGGAAACGAAATGACGAAATGACCAGCAACGTGTCATCTCTGACACAAGCTGAGCCTCTGCGGAACTAGCTACCGTTTTGACACGTGGATAAAGGCAAGGATTTCTTATTTAGACAGATCTTCCTAGGCAGATTCTGGCTCTGCTATTTGCTAGTTAGCTGGGCCATCAAGTGTGTCAATTCATATCAAGTGTCTCGAACAGTCCTAACACATAGTAAGCGCCAGCTTTTATTTGTATATATTTTTTGGCTGCACACCTGATCAGGGTTGGAACTTGTGCCCCTTGCAGTGTAAGTGCGGAGTCAGCCTCTGGACCACCAGGGAAGTCCCCATGTCAGCTTTTATTTGTTTTGAACGGACGGTAAGATCTCTAGGGAGTACTTATAAAATCTTATAATTAAAGTAGTCATGTTGTGAGTTTAATTGAGCAGACTCTAAGTTAGACAGCCTGCACGTAGATCCTGCTCTCCCAAATACAAGTTGTGTGACTGTGGGTTACAGAGTTGGCGTTATTTAACTGTTCAAACGGAGAAGGCGATGGCACCCCACTCCAGTACTCTTGCCTGGAAAATCCCATGGACGGAGGAGCCTGGTAGGCTGCAGTCCATGGGGTCGCTAAGAGTCGAACACGACTGGGCGACTTCACGTTCACTTTTCACTTTCATGCACTGGAGAAGGAAATGGCACCCCACTCCAATGTTCTTGCCTGGAGAATCCCAAGGATGGGGGAGCCTGGTGGGCTGCCGTCTATGGGGTCGCACAGAGTTGGACATGACTGAAGCGACTTAGCAGCAGCAGCAGCAATTGTTCAAAGCCCCAGTTTCTTCATATGTGAGGTGGAACGGTAAAGTACAATCTGTCTCCTCACAAGGTTATTTTGAGGGTTGCACGAGCTGAAACATGGAGAACCCTTAGCATGATGCCTCGTATACAGTGAATGATCAGTTAACATTTGCTGTTGTCTTAAGCACTTAAGTTCAACTGTAAAGTGTCTGATACCCTAATAATTTTCTATTTGGTTTCTTTCTGCAGCAGAGGGTTGAATGTTCATGTTAGGTCTGTCTGGCAACCATCCAAGCATCCTAGCCTAGGCTCACAGAGGGGCTTGTTGGGTCCACTGAGCAAAAGCCCCCCAGCTTAGGCCTCTACATTCAAGAGTTCAGGCTGGGAAGCCTGAGCCCCGGGAACAAAGGCTTTAACAGCGTGCAACAAAGAGCTTCCTCAAACGCTTTCCTTCACAGTCCTCTACAGAGTGCTTCCCACTCAAAAACAGGTTTCAAGTGATGGCCACTCTAAGCAATTCCATGTTAAATTCAGGGCACAGCCACTCATTATTTTGGTTCCTATTAAAGCCCTGCCTAGACCGATCAACAATTTTTGGTTGGAGATGACCTACCCCGTAGCAAAAGCAAAGAACACATTGGAATCTGGACACCGCATCCACTAGCGTGACTGCAGAAGCGAGAGTGCAGCTCCGCCGACAGCACGGCGGCAGATAATGTTGCGAACAAACAACTGTTTCTCAGCTCCTCAAATACGTTAGAAAATAAACTTCAGAATATATTCTGACAAGTTACAAGATGAGGTTGGAAAAAGTAATCTGAAATCCAGGGCATCATTTTAATAACCAGAATAACTGACTGCCCAGACCTTATTTGTAATTCGAATGTACCACTCAAACGGGTTCCAGATCACATCCAGGAATTCTTCCTTCTTTACCTCTCATGATGATTTCTAAGCAGCATATTTTACAGCTATGCCAGAGTGACATACGGACCACTGAAAAGGATGTGCTTAACTGGTAACTAAAGGATGACCTACAAGAATTAACCTGGGATCAGAGACTTTTAAGAAAACAAGCAAAAAAAACTCCAGAAAATATGAGGAGGGGAGGAGGAGGGAGGGAGGCAGGGAGAGAGAGGGAGGGAGGGAGAGAGAGAACGAGAGAGAGAAGTACCTCTTTCTGTAGCATGCACCAGCAATCTATCCAAGAAGAATATACTGGGGCGTAGGGAGGGCATCCACCAGCAAGCCTGAAATAGAAAAAGGGGTTAGTTACCGAAGTCAATATTTATAAAACATTCTCTCAAGAGCTCAATAGATCTTGGTCAAAATATTCTGCCTGGAAGGGTCCTAAGCAGCAATTTTAGCGGTTCTACAGAAACAAATTCTGTTGGCACAGGGGGAAGACTGAGCATCCAAAACAGATCCCACTTCCTTACATTTAGGTTTTGAATCCACACATGAAGAGAACCTTTAGTCATGTATTTTCTAAAACATCTAGGTTTTAATTAGTGGACAAATGAAATCCTCCTTGAAGCTCGCTCAGTTGTGTCCGACTCTTTGCAACCCCATGGACTGTAGCCTATCATGCTCCTCCGTCCGTGGGATTCTCCAGGCAAGAATACCGGAGTGGGTTGCCATTTCCTTCTCCAGGAGATCTTCCAAACCCAGGGATCGAACCCAGGTTTCCCGCATTGTAGGCAGACGCTTCACCATCTGAGCCACCAGGGAAGCTCTAATTACTAGAGCTAATTACTAATTATTAGAACATAGTAATTATATGATTAAAGAGCTGAGAAAGGGAATTTAAAACTAGGTGGTGTTCAAAAGACTCCAAACATGACAATGGACAGTGGAGTCCCACTGCGGCGACTCCATGCTCTTACTCAGACCTGACTCCCGCCCTCGTCTTCTCTGAAAGTGAAAGTGAGGCACTCAGTTGCGCCTGACTCTGTGACCTCATGGACTGTGGCCCACCAGGCTCCTCTGTCCACGGGATTCTCCAGGCAATAATACTGGAGTGGGTTCCATTTCCTTCTNTTGTCTTCTCTGAAAGTGAAAGTGAGGCACTCAGTTGCGCCTGACTCTTTGGGACCTCATGGACTGTAGCCCACCAGGCTCCTCTGTCCACGGGATTCTCCAGGCAATAATACTGGAGTGGGTTCCATTTCCTTCTCTAAGGGATCTTCTCAACCCAGGGATCAAACCCAGGTCTCCGGCATTGTAGGCAGACACTTTATCGACTGAGCCACAGGGAAACCACTTCTCGTAAAAAACTGCAAATAACAATAACACACTTAACTCATCCTTCAAGGCTGCTCTGGGCTACAATGTGGCAAATCACAGAACAAACAGAATCTGGTAACTGTGCTCAAAACTCTACACAGTGATCAACTGGATACCTTGTTTGACAACAGTGACATGTCTAACGGCTCGCTGTGACAGGTACCCTAGTGGAACAGCATTAAATCAAGAGGGTGAAACTTCTGTCCTACCTGGTAGCCACCTGGCATCTGGAAATCTGTCCATCCCCACCCCTGGCCCTCCTTCCCAGTCAATTCATGAAAGGTCAACAAAGTTTCCAATTTCAACCAAATTTTCTACTTTTCTTACTTTAAAACACTTTTTCCATGAAGCCCTGATGAAAAACAGGTACAGGCTGTCATTCAATCCCTAACATACCTTTCGTAACGTTTATAAGAGGATAAGGATTAATATAAAGAAAAGATGTGAGAGTAATCTGATNAAAAGGAAGAACAAAAACAGGCCCAGAAAAGAGAGAGGTGGTTGATCAGGCAAGACCTCAGGGAGACCACGGGAGGGGCGGGAGGGGCGCCGTGGCCCCCGCTCCCCAGGAAGCATGAGGGCTTATTGTTGGCTGGGAGTGTGCAGACTGAGGTTTCCTTACTGTCTTTGATTATAAGAAACTTCAGAAAAATATGTGGAGGAGAAGGAAGATCATCTGTCACCTCACTAGGCTGACTTTGAACCCATGTGACAATGATCCCAGTGACATCACTGCCTGTCTTAAAAGCCCATTTTTACCTTGGTTCGGTCAGGATCACAGAAATCGAGAAGGGTGTCACAGACGTGATAACCCAGGGACTTCAGATCCTCAGTGGTAAAATGAGTGTCTCTTTTATTGCCTGGGGACAAAAAAAGTCCNTGCCTGTCTTAAAAGCCCATTTTTACCTTGGTTCGGTCAGGATCACAGAAATCGAGAAGGGTGTCACAGACGTGATAACCCAGGGACTTCAGATCCTCAGTGGTAAAATGAGTGTCTCTTTTATTGCCTGGGGACAAAAAAAGTCCATAAGACTTCTTACTAAGTCTTCATGAGCAAATGCAAGTCTAATTTATGAATAATATCTCATTAAAAACACCACCTCTGATTCTAGAATATTATGCTTCTGGTCAGGGTCTCTCTCTTAGTCTATTTCAGGAGAATCTTTGACAGTGATCAAGTTTATAATCATGATGCCTGAATTACTGAGGTTTTACTTTGTGATAAACACTAGGGCGAATGCTTTATGCACACCATCTCATTAGGTAGTACTTGTAATTCAAGTATTAATATTATTGCCAGTTAAAGGAAATTCAAAGGGCTTCCCACATGGCTCAGTGGTAAAGAACCTGCCTGTCAACGCAGAGCTGCAGGAGACGTGGCCTTGGGCCCTGGGTCAGGAAGATCCCCTGGAGGAGGAAAGGGCAACCCACTCTAGTATTCCTGTCTGGAGAATCCCATGGACAGAGGAGCCTGGCGGGCTACAGACCACGCCGTCGCAGAGTCAGCCAACTTGAGTGATTGAGCAAACTCAGACCTGCTGTACTTCCAGGCCCTGAGCACCCACTGTGCTGTTCTGCCCCATCAGTGTGATATTTCACACTCATATTTCGGGTTCTCAAATTTAGCATTAAAGCGCAGACAAGAAAATCTTCTAGGTCAATTATCTTCCCAACATTCAAAGGGATTTCACCTTGCCAGGGCTTGGCTTGGCTTCCTCTCGCCATGACAGCCCGTGATCTATGAAAGACCGCTTACCCAGGGTGGACCCGCCAAACGTAGACTCCATCGTGTAGCTGTTGAGGATCCCCATCCGCCACATCGCCACGCGTCCTGTTCCCTCTTTGCACTTTTGGACTTTAAAGTTACAACTGTGAAAAGAGAACTAAAGAGAAATCCAAACCCTCTGTTAATCATAAACTGGCAAATGTAAGATGTCTAAAATTCACTAACATGGTTTAAAAAAAAAAAAGGAAGTATGTACGTTTCTAACATATGCTCCCTAAAATACCAAGGGGTGTCATAGACATTACAGAGGGAAAAACAGGTTCTAACCCAGTGAAACAGGCCTCCCTGCAGGACCTCTCATTTAATGGGTTACTGTGGACTGTGACTCTCACTGGGGGAGAGGGTAGATTCTGATTTTCATTGCTGTGAACGCTTCCTTTCCCACCTTCCTCAGGAACATTCTGTAGGACTAGGGTTCCTTCAACACCTGTTTGGGAATGCTGGTTTACTTTAGTATTCAAGGTACCAGCCAGCCTGAGATTTGTTTTCTACCCCTCCCCACCTTGAACCCTTGGATCTAGAACCCTTATCTTCTGTCTGTGATTTGTGTATCCCTCACCCCCATAACCCCTGCCCAGACTCTCCCACCTCCTAACACTAATGTGGTCCTGGCTTGGCGTTCAATAGCCTCCATTGTATGTCATGATCACCTCCAACTCTTTCCTCATTTGGAATTTGTAAACCTATACTGGGTTGGCCAAAGAGCTTGTTCAAGTTTTAGATACTGGGTTCTGGATGCAATTTCATTTGAACAAAGAAAGAGATTCCTGGAAAAAATAGGAAGATTAAAAAAAGAAAAGAAAGAACGCAGGCAGGGAGGGAATCAGGGCAGAAGGAAGAAAAGCTTCCTTTTCCTTTTTTAACAAACAAGTCACAGATATGAACTGTTTGTCCTATTCATATTTTTTCCAGCCACCCTGCACAGCTTGTGGGATCTCAGTTTCCCGACCAGGGATTGAACCCGGGCTGCAGCATCGAAAGAGCCAAGTCCTAACCACTGGACCCCCCAGGGGATTCCTTTCTCCTATACTTTTTTTTTCGGGAGTAATGGTTTTTAAAGGGCCATTTTTATTCCTAGTCTATTTATTTCGGCTGCACCAGGAAGCATGCAGGGTCCTAGTTCCCTGATCAAGGATCACACCCTCGCCCCCTGCAGTGGAAGTGTGGACTTTCAGCCACAGGACCACCAGGGAAGCCCCTGTCTTCTCTCTTTATGTGAGAAAAATCTGCACTATCATTTAAGTACTTTTCTAAACCCAATCTAATTTCTTCTTTCCAATGCCAGTTGCACTTTGTGACTCTACTTATGATGTTGAAAACCAACTTTTAAATCAGTGCAGGTACACCTGTCACAGAGCTATTACTCAGCCAACCACTAAAGACTCTTAAATTGTTTTCATGAGTCCTCTGCTGTCTTGCAGTTATTTGTGATCTTGTATTACATAAATGTTTCTGTAGAGGCTCATATAACATAAGCATTTTGTCTTTCAATCCCTTCTTCCATTGCCAGTCACAGGATGGAAGATGGTAGAGAATTCTACCTACTAAGAGTGTGAACTTATACTCAGGGCAAAGCCCAACATCAATTAAAAAAAAATCATCTTTATGGAGATATTATTCACATACCGTACAATTCACACATTTGAAGTACACGATTCAGTGGCTTAAATATATTCACAGAGTTGTGTAACTATTACCGCAACCTAAGTCTAGAATATTTTCATTACCCCAAAAAGAAACCCAGGACGCATCACTAGCCGTCACGTCCCATGCCACCCTCGGCAATCACTCGACCACCTTCTGTCTCTGCAGATTTGCCTTTCCCGAGTGTTTCATAGGACAGAATCATGTAACATGTGGCCTTTTGTGTCTGGCTTCTTTCACTTAGCATAATGTGTTCAGGGTTCATCTGAGTCCGAGTGTATCGCGGCTCAGTTCTTTTTACTGCCAAATAACATTCCATCGTGTGGATATACTACGGTTTTATTTATCTTTTCATTGGTTGATGAACACAGTGTTATTCTCAAAGCCACACTTTTCTAGTGCTGAAGTCCAGCTTTCTGGGATTTACCCAAGATAATGAAGAGCAACAAGGTGGCAAGTCAGACCCTGCACATAGGAACGGATGAGTTATCCTTCTCCCTTAGTCAGTGGACAGGAAATTACCTCTCGTGCTTACCTTATCTGGTGCATTTTTGCTTAACATTAAAGGAAAGACTCGCTCATGCAGCCAGAACTGGCGATTGGTGTTATTGCAGCCATACAGGAAGATGTTATTCTTCCGGCTGTGGCCGTGGAAATCACAATACAAGAGAACCTCCCTTTCTTCAAGAAGTCTATGGGGGGTGCAAACATAGGACTCAGTGGGTATGAGAATAGTCAAGGATCCCTGGAAGTCTCCTCCTTAAGCATGTCTGTTGATACTTTCCCTCCTAAGAAAATTTCAGCCCCTAATGACCTTCAAAGGACCCCCAACCTCATCCCTGATGGAAACGTGTCTGCAGCACTCTTTGCCCTGACAGCCACGGAAAGCAGAGACGGGTAGGCCTTGTGGAAGGAGGGGAGAAAATCCACTGAAAGAAAGCCCACCCTGCTGCAGACCTGTGGAGAGAGGGAGACAGGCAGAGAGGGGAAAGAACCAAAGGCGGCCTTGGTTTCTGACACTCCAGGCTTAGTTCTTCTAAGACTCAGCTCTTGTCTCTGGATGACCAGGACACCTATTCAATCTTCCAAACACAGTCACCTTCTCTGTGATGATGGTAACCATGCCACACCTTTACAACATGCAGGGGACCGTGCTAAGTAGATAATATGGATCATCTCATTTAAGCCTCACAGTAACTACCCAAGGCAGGTATTATTATCCCCACTCTATGGATAAGAAAACTGAGGCTTCTATGATCACAGAAACAGTTGGTAGTAAAACCAGGTCTCAGACCCAGGGCTGCCCAACTCCAATATACGCTCTGAGCCATTCTGCCTATCAACCCAAAGCTGCTCTCAGCCATTCACACAAATGTGGCGAGAAGGTGCGTGAGTCCACATATTCGTGGCTGCAATTTCAGGTCCAGCGAAATGGAAGCTCCTTTAAGGTGGGTGCTGTCATATCATTAGTCTTCAACTACTTTTCCATTGGCTTAGAAAAGGCAAATTGATTTATTATTCTTTCTTTATAAGAGGATAACAAGGCATTCAGACTCTGCAACCAGAGAACCAGCTGTATCACCTTGGGCAAGTCTCTTAACTTCTCTGGGCCTTAATTTCCGCATCCTACATAAAATGGGGACATCGACTCTGCCCGCCTCAGAATGTGAATGTGAGACTCAGTGGGGCATGTGGGAAGCTTGGAGAATTCAAGAACTGATGAATGGTTAGGTACTATTATTATTACACAAGTCTCATCACGAAGACCTATGAACGCCCTGATTTTGACCTTTTACATTCAATCATTTCACTTATAAGTAAAACACCTCTAGTGAAATACTGCATGTTTAGTTTCAATCCAGAGATAAGACATGATTTTAAAATGTGAAAACTAACAAACCCACACGGCTGCAAAGAGAACACTACAGACTGTCCCCCAAACCATTCCTGACGCCCATGCCACTGGGAAAGAGCTCACACACCAGACAGAGCTGATAGTGTAAGACCAACGGACAGGAGCCGCACCTCTTGATCATATTCCTGGTGTGCCAGATGCAGGGGAAAGACTCCTTCAGAATGGTCTTATAGTGCCGGTTCAAGTCCCTGCCAGCCAGCGAACACCGATAATTCCCCACAATCACTCCATCTGGATTTAACATGGGGACCACTTTGAAGATAAAGATATCTCTGAGGAGCTGAGCATCTGGGGAGTTGCTTAGGACAAAGTCCAAGAAGCCTTTCATGATCCAGGAGCCGTTACTTTCTCCGGGGTGCACGCGGGCAGTCAAGACCACAGCCTTCTTCGCAGCTGCCTCTTGAGGGCTCCGGGCCGGGTTGGTGATGGTGAGCAGGTAGACGGTGTTGCCTGCTAGGCTCCGACATAAAGTCCGGAGCTTGCAGAACTGAGATTTGACGGGGCTGTTTGCCACCGACTGGAGGAAGCGTTGCAAGTCAGTGTACGTGTATGGGTAGAAGTGTGCAAAGAAGCAAGTGTCCCGGTCATGGGGAAACTGAACGGTCCACGTGAGACAGTGAAAGGGCTGCTGTCCCCCATCCGTGCTGTTCCTGTAGTACTTGATTTCATTTCCTTCTCTCCTCCAGCCAATGCTGTGGGTGCTGGCATCCAACTGGGAGTACATGAGCGGCTTCATCCCTAGAGTATAGAGGCTCTTGGGTTTCAGCAAGTTGACAATGGTGAAGCGATAGGTGACGTCTTTTCTGGTGTTCTGAACTCGAAAATAAAACCACTGAGTGTGCTTATTTGTGTAGAGGTCAGTTCTCAAGGTGAGTTCATACTCAAAGGTGTTTCTGTAATAGAGAACACAGAAGCATATCTCTGAAACTCCACTTGCTCCTCAAAAAACAAATGCTGTTTTCTCCTGACAGAAACATATCTTACTACAACAGAAAAGCCTGCGATATCAAACATTTATTTTCTGTTTTCCCTAGTTTTCCAATCCACGTATCAGGCCAGCAGGAACTTGGGGAAAGAAAACTTATTCGGAGTGGGACAGGAGGAACCTCAAAACTGACCCTGCCGCGCAGCGTGGTGGGGAGCGCCGTGAGCTCCTTGGTATCTTTCAAGAGCGTCCAACAGCAGTTTCTAGCTACTTCAGCACCTCTCTCTGAAATGCACTAAACAGTAGTGAAGCCAGAGCCAGTGCTGGGTGTGACCTACACTCTGGATATCATCTCTGTAGAGGAGACCTGTAAGCCCTCTGTGTGATCTTTATATCTGATCCTCACTTATTCGAAGATGAGGGGACATTTCCGGAAAGCATTCACCTTGTTGAACTTGCAGAAGACAGAATACAAATGCCAGAGATCATGGAAAGATGCTCATCCACAAGCATAACTCATGAAGTATGGCCTAAAATAGGATGTCCCTTCCGCCTCCATCTCACTGGCATTCCAGAGCTGGGAAACAGGCACTCTCGCACACTGCTGATGGGGACTGAGACCGCGTTGGGGCGACAACTGAACAGAAACTAGCATTACTGAAGTGATCAAACCCTGACCCAACAATTTTATGTCCAGGATGTGTCTCATAACACCACCAATACTTAAAAACAAGAAGGCATAAGGGTATTCATTCATTAAGCCAAACACTGTAAACATCTTCATTTCCCATTAGTTGGGGGAAAAAGTGAATAAGATATACAGTATCCATATGATAGGACAACATGAGCTATTAAAAATAAGGAGATGCATCTGTGGTTCGGCCATAAGAAAATATCTAAAATTTATTAAGTGGAAAAAAGCAACATGCAAAGCAGTATGTATTTAAAAAAACAAACAGTATGCATACTATTTTTTAAAAAAACATGTAATCTGTATATATTACATCTATCCAGAGAGAAAAAAGTTAATGCATATACAGAAAAATTAATACATATAAACGGTTGCTGCATCTGGGAGGTATGATTATAGGACTTCAACTTTTTATGTTAGGTATTAAGGAGCTTCCTTGGTGGTTCAGCAGTAAAGAATCCACCTGCTAACATGAGAGATGTGGGTTTGATCCCTGGGTTGGGAAGATCCCTGAAGAAGGAAATGGCAACCCACTTCAGTCTTCTTGACTGGAGAATCCCATGGACAGAGGAGCCTGGTGGGCTAGCAACTAAACAACAACATTTTTATTAAGATTGTAAAAAGTTAATGAACAGAAACCCTAATTAAATAGAATTGGGAGACCAGAAGGGGGAGCTCTCAAGCCCTGCAATGATAGTGGAGCCCAACAGGAAGAACTCTTTCCTTCCTGGTAAGGATGCAGCCAGTGAAAAGCTATGAACCTTTGGTTTACTAAAGCTCCCAGCTTCCTCTGCTGCTGCTGCTGCTGAGTCGCTTCAGTTGTGTCGGACTCTGTGTGACCCCATAGACGGCAGCCCACCAGGCTCCACTGTCCCTGGGGTTCTCCAGGCAAGAACACTGGAGTGCGGTGCCATTTCCTTCTCCAATGCATGAAAGTGAAACGTGAAAGTGAAGTCGCTCAGTCGTGTCCGACTCTGNTCCACAAGCATAACTCATGAAGTATGGCCTAAAATAGGATGTCCCTTCCGCCTCCATCTCACTGGCATTCCAGAGCTGGGAAACAGGCACTCTCGCACACTGCTGATGGGGACTGAGACCGCGTTGGGGCGACAACTGAACAGAAACTAGCATTACTGAAGTGATCAAACCCTGACCCAACAATTTTATGTCCAGGATGTGTCTCATAACACCACCAATACTTAAAAACAAGAAGGCATACGGGTATTCATTCATTAAGCCAAACACTGTAAACATCTTCATTTCCCATTAGTTGGGGGAAAAAGTGAATAAGATATACAGTATCCATATGATAGGACAACATGAGCTATTAAAAATAAGGAGATGCATCTGTGGTTCGGCCATAAGAAAATATCTAAAATTTATTAAGTGGAAAAAAGCAACATGCAAAGCAGTATGTATTTAAAAAAACAAACAGTATGCATACTATTTTTAAAAAAAACATGTAATCTGTATATATTACATCTATCCAGAGAGAAAAAAGTTAATGCATATACAGAAAAATTAATACATATAAACGGTTGCTGCATCTGGGAGGTATGATTATAGGACTTCAACTTTTTATGTTAGGTATTAAGGAGCTTCCTTGGTGGTTCAGCAGTAAAGAATCCACCTGCTAACATGAGAGATGTGGGTTTGATCCCTGGGTTGGGAAGATCCCTGAAGAAGGAAATGGCAACCCACTTCAGTCTTCTTGACTGGAGAATCCCATGGACAGAGGAGCCTGGTGGGCTAGCAACTAAACAACAACATTTTTATTAAGATTGTAAAAAGTTAATGAACAGAAACCCTAATTAAATAGAATTGGGAGACCAGAAGGGGGAGCTCTCAAGCCCTGCAATGATAGTGGAGCCCAACAGGAAGAACTCTTTCCTTCCTGGTAAGGATGCAGCCAGTGAAAAGCTATGAACCTTTGGTTTACTAAAGCTCCCAGCTTCCTCTGCTGCTGCTGCTGCTGAGTCGCTTCAGTTGTGTCGGACTCTGTGTGACCCCATAGACGGCAGCCCACCAGGCTCCACTGTCCCTGGGGTTCTCCAGGCAAGAACACTGGAGTGCGGTGCCATTTCCTTCTCCAATGCATGAAAGTGAAACGTGAAAGTGAAGTCGCTCAGTCGTGTCCGACTCTTAGCGACCCTATGGACTGCAGCCCACCAGGCTCCGCCGTCCCTGGGATTCTCCAGGCAAGAGCACTGGAGTGGGCGCCATCGCCTTCTCCGCAGCTTCCTCTCCTCTCAGTTGAAGTGCTCTCCCTCCCTTGCATTACAGGACTTTCGTGGGCTCCCTGTGGCTACAGACCCTGAACTGCAATTCTGTANAGCTTCCTCTCCTCTCAGTTGAAGTGCTCTCCCTCCCTTGCATTACAGGACTTTCGTGGGCTCCCTGTGGCTGCAGACCCTGAACTGCAATTCTGTCTTGAAAAAGGGCATGTTTGCTGGAGAAATATCTAACAGTGTATTTCAGGTCCATAAAGCAAATTTCAAATGTGCACGAATTTCTTTTAGAAGTAGAAAAAACAGTTTGGATAAATTTTTTTTTTTCTGGAGGAAAATATGAGTCACAATTATTTCATTCTTCTTCATTGTCCTCGCAATCATCTCTCATCACTTTTCTCTTTTACAAAAACACTCCTGACTCCCTAACATGATTCCTGAAGACACTCAGTCATTTCAGTCATCATTCCCTTTGGGAAATTCCTCCTGTTACTCACACTCTGACCGCTTTCTGCAGGTTCCCGCTCTCAAACCTTGATTCAAACAGCAGAGTATTATCTTCTGGTCCTTGTAAGGAGACAGAAAGTTCCTTGATAACTCCCCGTTTGCCTCCCACTCTGGAACTGGTAAAATAGGAATCTTCAGTGGGCACTGTGGATGAGATAGATATATTTAGTCCGAGTTCCACTCAGAATCCATTTATCTAGTATATGTTTATTAAGCTCCTCTGTGTTCAGCACTATCCTAGTTTAACACAGGGGTATTTAAATAAGAAATTTCTACATTCTCAGTAGTCAGTGGCTTGGCAAGTGAAGCAAGTAATTATTTAACATTCCCTGACTTCATACAATCTTACATCACTTATATGGATAATTTCACTTTGAAATTATTTTTTACTATACTTGCATTAGGTTGTCAGATGTTAGCAATATCTACCAATCAACAAATGATTGACATCAACAAAGATCCTGCCCACAGGCCAGGATAGATACATGCATTAAACAAACAGAAACACGTACAGGGCCTGCTTTTGTAAGTAGGCACTTCATTAGTAGATGGATTCACATTATGACTTTTGCTTCTATGGGCAACCTTGTCACTGCAGAGACTTAGAGAGTAAGGAATTTGGGTAATAAATGAAAGCAAAGGAGAAAGTGAGTATAAAATGCCTGGAGGAAGTAAAAGCAGAGAAAGCAGCAAGAGTGCGTATAATCCATTTAAGAGCTGAAATCCCATGTTGTTCAGTGTTTTCAAGGAAACATAATCAAGGTACAGACCAGCAACCAGATGTCGTTAATAAAGGAATTTCAACATTTTCTTGAGTCTCTTAGGTAACATTAAAAATGATCCAATTCATAGCCCACAGTAACATATCTCAGAAACAAAACCTCTTTCTTATCTAACCCACAGCATTCTTATAGCATGTGGTTGCTCTAGGACTCCTTAACAAACTCCCCGATTGTCCCCGGAGCCCCATCTTCTCAGCTTTTGTTTTCTTCATTCCTCCAGGAGGCTGGGCTTAACTCCACTTGATGAACCCAAAGGCAAGATCAAGACAGCTGCCACAAATGTGTATTAAGAGGACCATTCACAAAAGCTGTCGTGTCGGGAGAATGAGCTCTCAGCCCCAAGGGTTTCTCCCTCTGTAAAAATGCATCTGGACAGAACTGATGAGGCAGTGGGGATTTGTGGCCATCTGGTTTACTGAAAATGACCACAAGCTCACAGACAGGTAAAACAGGCTTACGATACCAAGAATTTCTTGAGGTCCTAGGAACGATACATCCCCTATTATTTATCACTCAAGTCAACTGACTTACAATCTCAGATTTTATCAAACAGTTTTTTTTACGTGGACCACTTTTAAAGACCTGTTGAATTTGTTACCATATTTTTTCCTGTTTTCTGCTTTGGTGTTTTGGCTATGAAGCATGTGAGAGCGTAGCTCCCCAACCACAGACTGAAACTGCACACCCTGTGTTGGAAGGAAAGTCTCAACCCTGGACCGCCTGGGAAGTCCCCTGATCTTAAAGTCTCCCAAACTCCTCCTCAGACATTCCGTAAAGTGGAGCTCGGTAGTTGCGTCAACTTTTCTACCTCACTAAATAAAGTAAGTTTTGCCGCAACAGTGAGATGAGAGTCCAAAACCAAAGCAACTGGGAGTTCTGCGTGTAGAGCCGCATCTCAGACGGACCCTCTGGGCTAAAAGCCGCTCATTTTATTTTTCTCG
>SJYW01044458.1:73968-85648 GCA_006410735.1 Raphicerus campestris | reverse complement strand
AGAGCAAGCGTGAAATCCTCAGGGCAATTAGAAGTAAATATCCAAGAGGAAAGGAGGGGGAACCAACCTACCAACCACAGACAAGTTCATGTCCAGGGAACACATATGCCTAGAAAAGGCCTGAAAAGATCTCGTACCTTCATGCTGGGAGCACTGACGGAGGGTGCAAATGAAAGATGCCGAACATACTCACCAGAGAAACAGATCAAAGCTACCATGAGACGGCCCCTTCACGCCTGCCAGGACTGACACGGTAGCTTTCAGAAAACGGCAAGTAACGAGTGTCGGTGAGCCCCTGGAGGAATTAGTGCCCCTCAACACTGCTGGTGGTAATGGAAAATGGCTCATTCACTACAGGAAAAGGGTTCCTCCAAAAGGTATCAGCAGAATCACCGTATGCTCCAGCCATTTCACTCCTACTAAATGCGCACAAACACACACAAACCCAAAGAAACGGGAACAAGTACTCAACATGCATGTCCTCATACACATATTTATACAGATAAAGCTCAAAACAGCAAAGAGGTCCAAAACCACCCAAATGTCCATCAACGGATGGATGGTAAGCGAACTGTGGCGCATACACACAACAGAAGGTTATTCAGCCACAAAAAAGAACTAAGTATTGATGAAAGCTACAACACGGGTGAACCCAGAAACTCTGCGCTAAGTGAAGAAAGCGAGATGCTGAAGCTCACAGATCCACTGCTGCAGAGTGGGCAACCTAGTGGAGCTGGAAAGCTGACTGGTGGGCCCCTGGCGCCAGGGGAGGAGGTACCGAGGTGTGGCTGCGTGATGGGCACAGCTGCTCTCCTGTGGAGTAATGAAAATGCTATGGAACCAGCGAGGGCGGATGGTTGTGCCACAATGTGAATATACTAAATGCTACTGAATTTAAACTTTAAATATCACCTCAACAGAACAAAAGTTCTAAATACAAATTTAAAGAGCTATGTACTCTACCTTATCTTTCTTTCCTTTTTTCGTCTTCTCAGGTGGTGGCATTTTGGGAGCTGGTGGTGGTGGTGGAGGAGGAGGAGGGGGAGGAGGAGGAGGAGGTTCAATAATGGCAGTGGTGGGCACAGCAGCTCGGGCCTGGACTGGCTGCAGCGTGGGAGCGGTCACTGCCATCGGCACAGAACATTCAGCGTAGCCCATAAGTGCAGGAGCCGATGCCAGGCTGAGGTAATTCGACTGCAGGTTCATTCCTCTGGCCTGATGACCCATTCCTGTGGCTGGATGGCTAACTGCTATTGCTTGGTGTCCAACTCCTGCAGTCTGGTGTCCAACCCCTGCCGCTTGTTGACCTAACACAGAAAATATAAAGTGAAGCAACTATAAAAAGGACAGTGTGACAAAGCCAAAAACAAGAAAAGGAAGGAAAAGGAAAGTGGCAGTTAGATTATCTACAAAGCGATTCTAATGTTCCTGCCCCCTTTAGAAAAACCAAAACAAAAACCAGTCACATTTTCTGGTGGCAAAATATGAATTTCTGAATGTTTTAGCATTAAGGAACTTAACATCAAAATCACCGTTATGTAAATGCACAAAAAAGACTCTGGAAGGATGTATGTCAAACTGTTAATAGTGGTTTTCAGTAACTGAAAGAAACGGCATATAAACAGTCTTTGCAACGAGAAGTCTTTAATTTATGACATCTAGTTCTGGAAACAAAGAAAATACACTGATAAAGACACGCTTTAACCACAGTGCTGACCTGTAGCTAGAGCTGACTGGCTGTAGAGGACTGGAGAGCTGCCAATGGTGGCTGATCGCTGGACGGCTGCAGTGCTCATCTCTGTAGCTTTTCTCTTTATCGCTTTAGTGGAAGGAGAACTAGAGATGGTAGAATCGGCTGAACTCTGAAACGAAGAGATTCTAGTCAGTAGCTGAAGGCTCTGGTTAAGTATCCTCTTCTAAAAGAAATCGTACCAACCACGGCCCAGTGCCCCACACTGTGCCAGTCGGCGGTTCTCACCTGGCCAGGGACAACCGCGGTTTGTGTGGCGGGTTTCAGCGGANCCCATGAACTGACTGCTGACACATGTCCCCAAGACATCTATTCTATACTGATGTCACTGAAATATTAAACTCACTTCAAAAATGACTTCCAAGGTAAGATCAATTCATAGAATTTACAGTTAGCACTTGCCCCAGCTGTGTTACACTAGTCTTGTTTTCTGGGTCCAGGTTTATGGCTGGTAAATGAAGCACAGCACATTAACTCAAAGAGAAACTTAAATCATCTGAACCGGAAGTTTTTTTTTAATTTCAATGATAAATAACTAGAGAAGGCAATATTCTGGGGTCTTTTTTATCTCAAAAGTGAAAAAGTGAGTGAATGATGTGCATTTGCAATATTAATTCCACGTATTTTATTTTTCAGTGAGCTAGGTAAGTGATTAGGATTACCTAGAGAAGCACCCATTCAAAACACTCACACAAATTCNATTCTGGGGTCTTTTTTATCTCAAAAGTGAAAAAGTGAGTGAATGATGTGCATTTGCAATATTAATTCCACGTATTTTATTTTTCAGTGAGCTAGGTAAGTGATTAGGATTACCTAGAGAAGCACCCATTCAAAACACTCACACAAATTCTACCTATTTCAATTAATCTGGGTTACTAAGTTTAAAAAAATCCATTTGCAAGGTGATATTGTCAACCCTATCATTCCTTCACATCTTTGTGTGAACTACTCATTTGCTAAATCACAGCAATAAACCTGGGAGGGTAATTTTTTAGTGATGCTAAGGGGATTAGAATGAGTCTTCAGGGTAAATGATGATTAATACTGACTATAGCCCAGGAAAGAGCTGACTGCAGCTATGGGGACGTGGAAATTGCTGCTGAAGAAATCAGAGCTGAGGGGCTGCAAGGTCTGCTTTTCTCAGAAGCTGCAAATCACAGGGAATTACTGTCCCTTCTCTGCCGGGAAAAGCTTTGAAGATTAGAGAAAATAGGAAGATATACTTACTTGTAGCCTTCCCCATCCCTCTTTATCGTCAATAGGGAAGTTTCACATTACTTGGGACTATTAGATATATATCCCAGGAATGCTGAAGGGGATTTTCTCCCTAAAAATCATAGAATTTAGGAGTAGAAGAGACATGAGAAATCATCTAGTTTAACCCTCTCTTCTTAAAGGTGCTGAAACCCAGGAGGGAAATGACTTGCCCCAGAACCCATCTCTCTGCAGCCACGTCTGGTCCCTAGTCTAGTGTTACTTTTTTTGCTAACGCTATATGGCTTACGTGCGGGATCTAAGTTTCTCCACCAGGAACTGAACCCAGGCCACAGCGGTTAAGAGCCCAGTACCCTAAACTCTGGGCCACCAGGGAACTCCCCTACTGCTCTCGCGGAGCGGAGGTCCAGAAGCCTCCACCTGTCAAATGTCACGGGCAAAGCAGTAGATTAAGTAAGGACTCTATCATAAAAGGCTCGAGAACAAAGATAAGGCCTTTTACTTTACTCTGCACCAAATACACCACACTGGGACTCAGCAATGTAAACGAAAGCGCTGAGAACCACTAGGCTTTTAGGGCAGCTTCACTTTTTATGGCACAGATACACTATGTAAGACTTGAAAAACATGATTTACATGACTATCCTAATTACTGAGAAACTGCTTACTACCAAGGAAAAGGGAACTGAAAAAATTCACCAGAAAACAAGACTGCAGTTCTCTAGCTAAAAGACTTCAAAGGTCTTATAAACCTTTTCACTGTGCCGTATCTAACACAAATTTTTACACTAACTTAAGACAGTCTGAGTGTGGGCAAGCAGTCTACTTCATTACAGTACATCAAGACTACCTAAGAACTAAGGTAATAAACACTGGAGATTATAGCTTATTAAACCTCCTTTTACTAAACCAACCACAGTGTGTGGTAGGTAAATGAAGGTGTCAGATCTCTACATTAGTGGGTTTCTCATCTAGAAGCGTAAGGCAGCGCTGATGCTTTTATGACGGTGGAAGTGCTACGCAGAGGAAATCAAGGAGACACGGTATGTTTCAGATCAGCAACGTGGTTTACAACCTTCCACAAAGTTTTAATCAGCAGTAACTGAATTCTGTGTAAATATGAAACACACTAGACTCGATAAATTTAGATCACACAAGTAGCACTTTTACAGTTAATGTCTGAATCCTAAGTTTACTCAAAACATAAAAACTGTGTCTTAACATTAATAATTATCTCCTTTAGCTTAAATATAAAAACTTTCAAGAAATGCTAGTTTGAATATCCATGGATGTCATATTACATAATGCTTCTTTTCATTTCTGAATTTAACCCAGTTGGTGTACTTTGCCATTTACGAGAACAGAAGTCCAAGGAGAGATTAATATGGTATATACATAGCTTTTAGGCTTCCCTGATGGCTCAGATGGTAAAGAATCCGCCTGCAATGCAGGAGACCCAGGTCCAATCACTGGGTCAGGAAGTACCCTGGAGAAGGGAATGGCAACCCACTCCAGAATTCTTGTCTGGAGAAGTCCATGGACAGAGAAGCCTGGCGGGATATAATCCATGGGGTTGCAAAGAGTAGGACAAGACTGAGCAACTAACACTTCACTTCACTTCACTAAACTTTTAAACTATTAAGCTAAAAGACAGAATCCTGTGGGGAAACAAATTTTTAATTCCCCAAGAACATATGTTTTCCTATGCGTCTTCATTTCTATATAAATAGAAAGCAAGCTTTCTTATAAAGGCAGGCTTCCCTTACTGTTTTCCTATATCCCCCTCAAAAGTATTACTGATTAGCATTTTGAAGTAGGAGGGCAGTTTCAGTTTAAATCAATTAGCTATTACACAAATAATAGGTCCATGGTGACTTTTTGGTTAAGCAGCAGAAGCCTGCTTTAACCTGACAAAAGCCCAACACTCAAATATGCTGGATGCCCTGAAATTGGCTTATCTTAGAGATATAATGTCAACTTCAAACATGGAACAATGAACAAGGATTAAAAATGAGCAGAACTGTGAAACCTCCTTACTCCTCAGTGGAGTTTTTCTACTTTAAAAGATGATTTTAACCACTGTTGGGCTGACAGAAAGCATACATTACAAACTTTGTTTACTGGCTTAAAATAGTGATTGTCATTGCTCTCCAATTCCAGAGACTCAGTACAAGACTTGGATTTGATTTATATCATGCTTTTCATGTGGTTTTAGTTCCTAACCAAGAGANAAGCATACATTACAAACTTTGTTTACTGGCTTAAAATAGTGATTGTCATTGCTCTCCAATTCCAGAGACTCAGTACAAGACTTGGATTTGATTTATATCATGCTTTTCATGTGGTTTTAGTTCCTAACCAAGAGACTGAGCGTATATTCAACAGAATAATATAAGCTGTTTCACGTGGCGTCTTCCTTGACCAGACAGCGGCCAACTGTGTGTGTCAGCAACACAGGGAGAAGCTGGGGTTTGACTGAGGCGCACGACACTCGGCACCACCAAGTCCAGAAGACCCAGCTTTGGAGACACACAAAGGGGCATTAGACAGTGGCCAGGAGAAGAATCACCAGACCAGAAACACCATCCAACCTCTGCAGTCACTAACTGCTAAAAAGTAAAAAAGCAAATCGAGTTACTAGATGGATCCATCTAGCTGCCCAAAGAATGAAGGCAGAATCAAAAGGAAACCTCTTCATGAAAAGGCACACCTTGTAAAAAGGCACGCCTTTTTTCCCCTGAAGTATGAAGCAGAATACCACTCTTTCCCCTATGTTTTAAAATTATCACTGCTGTCATACATGTCTTTTGAGTGACTAAGGATTCTCGGGATTCTTAGGTTATTTAAGAACTTAACAAAGCCACTGGTACATGCCCAGTTTCATCTGGCATACAATCAGAACTTTTCTACTGGGATTGGGGAGCCAGCAGACTACAGTTATATACAAATTTTTAATATTACTTTCCATCATAGGTTATTACAAAATACCAAATATAGTTCCCTAAAGTTATAAACTTTAGAAACCATTCCATATACTCTTACCTTAATATGATGGCATTGAAGCAAATATATAAGTTTTTCAGATCAAAAGGTTGGTTGTTCATCACAGTCTTGACTATGCCTCATTTTCTACTTATTTTTGTCATTCCAAGAAAGATGGAGGCAGAGAAAAAAAAAAAAGTGTCTTCTCCCATAATGTGTAAATCAAGTGATGGCTCCTCAGATTCTCAGAGTAACTGAGAAACTATGGAAGCCTTTCTTTTAAAAATGTGTGTAACCAAACTGAAGTTTCTTAGGAGCACTTTAACTGGACTGAGCCATCTTGATTATACTAGAATAGATGACTTGCAATGATTAATTAGTTTGCTTCTCTGAAACAAGCATGGTCCCGGTTTCACAGTGTTTATTCACGTTATTTTGGTTTGTAACTAGGAGACTAAAGCACTAATAGCTTAAACATCCTGCTCCTCACCATTAATTAGCATTCCCGTTATCTGGAAACTCACAGCTGTCTGCGGCATGACAGAATAGTTATAGGACAGAATTTTAAAGTCACAAAACACTGGCTCCTAATTTTATTTTTTAGCAGAGGCTGGTATCCATAACATGGTTATTTCTGACTAACACTAACTTTAGCTTCTTTCAGTGTAAATCCTGCATTAATTTTTTTAGTTAGAAATTCATGATCATATTTTCTTCTTTTATATGTTAATATAAGTCTTTCTGGTGACCCCCCCCCAAATCATCTCTCTCCAATTAATACCAGGTAAATTGTCCCACCTGTGGAATTCTCAGAAGACTCTGCAGAATTTGCATCAGTGCCAGCGTTGTCTTTCAAACTCTGCTTAGGAGGCGTCTCGTCTCTACTGTCTTGGGCTTGGCGTTCTTCCTCTTCCTCCTCACCATCTGGGAACTCCCACTGAGACTCGCCCGACTGTTCGTTTACATAGAAATATCGTCTATGATCCCTAAATTACAAGAAAGAAAACACATGTTTTAAGACCCATTTTCCTACAAAGACACTTCCATTTGGTCCTGTCCCAGGACAGCAGTCTGCTCTCACAGGGACGAACCGCTTCTTAATGGACTGCTATTCACAAAGGCAACAAAGAGCTTTGACAACTGAGGATGGAGAACCAAGGATACTTCAAAGCTATTTGCACTGCCAGCAGCTCTGTGAATACAGCCCTGAGCCCTCTACTCCAACAGATGACTTAGAAAAACACCTCTCATATGTTTTTTTTTTTTTTTTTTGCCAATGCTTAACAGGGTTTTCAAGTTTCATCAGTGAAGGGACTCAATATCCTAGAACACTAAGTTCCCTTCCACAGAAGAGAACAACGAAGTTTGCGAAAGGTGACTCTTCCCCTCTTGAACCGTGGAATTCACATTTCATACTCTTGATATCAAACACAGTGAAAGCTAAAGAGAGGGAGAGGATCTGGGAGCTGAAAAATAAAAGAGCAAAGATTTCAAATAACGAAAAAAAAAATCAAGAAAAGCCAAATATAAAAAGAAATGTTTTCATCTGACCTGCTGGCAGAAGATAGTAATCTTGTTCTTCATTCACATCTTCAGCCACGAAGCTTTCCTTAACTTCACCGAGGTTAATCAGGAGTAGTTGCTTCCAGAGGTCCTGTAAAGCGCACAGAGCTCTCGCATGCGCTTAACCCCCAAGCCCGCCCTACTCCGTGCAACAACGCTCTGGAGTAAAAACCAGCTTGGTCCAATCTTGGGAAAAAATCCGTTACATGGAACACTGTGAACACTGCTTCTGGCTCCTCTGCCGTGTGGCTGGCCCAAGCTCTGAGTGCTCGCGGTGCTCGGCCCGCCCGGCACTGCTCAGGCCGCTGCCCTCAGTCTCCAGACAGGCTGTTAGGTCGTCAGGCGGTGGCGATCAAACCAAGTCTGAGATGTCAAAGGTGAAAGGTGAAAAGGGGAGAAGAGTGCGTACCTGTCCCAGTGGCAGGACCAGCCTTTAGGAGTGGCGTTTATTTCATACTGTTTTAGCTGCTCGGCGGCATCCTGAAGCTTTCGTTTAAGGAAGTTTCCATTGAGAGCCCCTTCCCGCCAGTCTGCAATCCGAGTCTAAATCAAAGAGCAGCTAACATTAGAGACTTATTCTTATGTCAACAGGAAGAGGAAAGGGGACTTAAGTTTTCTGGTCCATGACTATATACTCTGGCAGGAGAACAGACCAAAGAGGAGGAGAAATTCCATCCTAATTTCTTAAGAAATCTTGTTTGCTCTGTAGAGTTCTGAAAAACGAGACTGGACCCCAATACTGCCAAAGCGCCGCCATCTGTGCAAATGAGCAGCAGTACAGTTTTGTTTCTCTCTGTGAACTATATTAAGATGGTTCCCCAGTAACTTTACATTTTTGGTAGATACTTGATTCAATTAAGTCATATAATAAATAAATAAATTGGGCTTCCCAGGTGGTGTTGGTGATTAAAAAAAAAGGTTTTGCAGGGGAATGCAGGAGATTTAAAAAACGTAGGTTTCATCTCTGGGTTGCAAAGATCCCCTGGAGAGGGAACTGGCAGCCCACTGCAGTGTCCTCATCTGGAGAATCCCATGGACAGAGAAGAGTTGTGGCAGGCTACAGTCCGTTGGGTCACAGAATCAGACACAACTGAGGGTATGATTAATCAAGATTAAAGGCTTAGTCATTAGGGAAATCAGTCAACTTCCTATGCCGGGAGCCAGCATGGGGAACCCCGCCCGTGGCAAAGGTCATGAGGAAGGGTCCTGACATGCAAAGGCAGGATCAGGCCTCAGGGGTCCCTCTTGGACTTTCTCGAGCATCTACCCCCAAAAAACCAGAGTATGCCTGTCTTACGGCATTATACTTTTCACTCACTTTTCTGTCATTAACAGGGGCTATCCCCGACCACCTTTCTCTGGAAAAAGTTAACTGAGAGCTCCAGTTCACAGTCTCCTGTGTATAAAAGGAGTGTCTCAAATAAAACCCTCTCTGTTAGCATTCTAGCTTGCTTGGCAGGTCTATCCAGACTCTTACAACCACGCATGTGATTGTTTACAGCTCCCCAATTGTGAGAGGCATGGGAGCCTAAAATATAGAGCCTTTCAAAGAGTTAAAAGCTATTAGAACAGTGCTGGTATAAGATTTCACTGTTGCGCCAATGCTTGCTGCCAAGTTCCCATATCCCTTATCCACTGTGCACCTGGGAGTGTATTAGTTAACATAGTTGGAATATAAGACAAACAAGTGTAGCCTTGAAATTAACCACATCAGATCTCTGAGCTAATTGGTTCTTTCTTGTAACTCACTGCACCTTTACTCTGTGAAATGTAACTCTGTTTGGCATTTTCTGAGGCTGACATAGATTAGAAATATAAAGAAAAAACACTTTGAGGGAAAATAAGTTTTCTGGTTGAGCAGGTTTTATCAAGAGGGTCATAAAATGTTCACAGGCCTCAAAGGCCAGAAGATAATGTACACAACATCATTTGTGGGAAAGGTTTGCAGAAAAAATCCTGGTTTCGATAAGGGCAAAAACTGCTGGAATGTTTTGGCTAACTCTGTATGACTTGGCATCTTTCTCTCTATGTAAAAGTTGAGGTATAAAAGTCCTTTTTGAAAATAAAAAAAATGGGCCTCGGTCATCAAAGCAGCTTGGTCACCCCATGTCTCTTTTTTTCTCTCTTATTCTCTTTTTTGGGCTGATCCCTTATCTGCCGGGATTCTAAGACCTGAACGGGAAGACGTTCTGCGTCTTCACTCCCTTGGGAGACCGGGAGGGCACCTGTGGTCTCCATGAACAGGGCAAACTCCTTGTCTTAGAGTTTTGCTTTCTTTGTAAACCAAGTACTATCAGCCTCTTTCTCGCCTCTATTTTCTTATCTACAACATTCTTTATCTTTCTCTAAATCAATCGCAGACACAGTCACACTTCAGATACCCTGGATCCAAGCCAGGGCAGGACCCCGGCATTCCTACAGGAATTCCTTACCTAATCCTACTCTGCTACTTACTGTAAAGTACACAGGTTACTCATACGATTCAGAACTTCTCTTTTTAAATAAGTCTCTGGGAATTCCCTGGCGATTCAGCAGTATGACTCCTCCTCTATACTGCCGAGGGCCTGGGTTTGATCCCTGGACAGAGAACTAAGATCCCATAGGCCCCAGGGAGACCAAATGAAAGAAAACTATAATGCTATAATACTTAAAAAGTACATTCAATATTATGGGGGTCTTATCATTATGAACAGAATTTTAGTTTCTTACAAAAAAAAATTTTAAATATAGACCTATTGAAGGGAGTCAAGTATCATCCTTACACACAAACTCTCAGTTATTTATTTCTATGATTATGTTTTGCTTTGGCCAAGACACAGTTTTGTTTCCTGTGTTGGTTGTTCAAATATATATCAAGATTAGTAATTTAAATTTAGGATTGAAACATAAATAAGACAGATTCCTGACACAAAAAGCATTTCGTTCAAACACTGACTGTTTATACTATGGACAAGGAAATGGCAATCCACTCCAGTATTCTTGCCTGGAGCATCCCATGGACAGAGGAGCCTGGCGGGCTACAGTCCACGGGGTCGCAAAGAGTTGGACAAGACTGAGTGAGTTCACATTTAGGATTGAAACATAAATAAGACAGATTCCTCACACAAAAAGAATTTTGTTCAAACACTGACTATTTATATTAAAAATGGCTTAATTACCTCAGTCTGTAAAAGCAGCACATGAAAGTTGGAGATGGACTGTCTATTAATGCCTAAAAACTCAAATTTACTTGTCAGGGTATTTGCCAGTTCTCCAATCTGAAACTGTAATTCAGGAAAGAAAAAAAGGAAAAATTAAGAGTCAGAATATTTTAAGTAAAGTTTTTCATTTT
This sequence comes from Raphicerus campestris, assembly GCA_006410735.1. NCBI lineage: Eukaryota > Metazoa > Chordata > Mammalia > Artiodactyla > Bovidae > Raphicerus > Raphicerus campestris. The sequence goes on along the minus strand of SJYW01044458.1, from coordinate 74,807 downwards.
TCATTACAGATACTAGAAAGATGGATCTGCCTATAAGGCCTTTCTCATATACTGCAATTAGTTATGTAGAAGATAAAATCCTAACTTATAGTAAAATAATTCACATAAAAATTATGTGAAGAAAAAATAATGATGCAAGGTCTAAAGAAACCGGATTCAATATCTACTCTAAAACAATATGGAATTTGAAAAGAGATCCTAAATGACCTGACTCCTCAATATTGTCCAAATCACCACTCATCTATCACTAATTGCTTATGCCAGCCATACACTAAACAAAATGGACTCTCCCAATTCCACCCGCACAGTTGTGCTAGCTGCTGATAGGATAGACTTTTTAAAGTCAAAACAAGAGGCGAAGTGGTTTTTCTAAAAAAGACCACGCTTAAAGAGCCACACTTACTTGGTCCAAATCTTGTCATGACATTAGCAACAAATGAAAATGGAACCAAGCATGCCTTTTGTGTAAGGGCAAGTATTGGGTTGGGCACAAAGTTTGTTCTGGTTTCTCCCATAAGCTGTTATAGAAAAATCTGAATGAACTTTTTGGCCAACCCAATAGTTCATACAAGTTAAATCTGCTATTTAAATTTGTGACTTTATTTTAATGCTTCCAAACTAGAGAGGTCTATATTTGATAAGCTACTGCTTTCCAATGGAGATTTACTTATAAGTAGTTAAGCATTTAGAATTTACTTTTAAATTTCCCTACATCAAGTCAGTCTCCTTATTTCAGCCTTAAATATATCTTTTTCACTCAACCAAATGATTTATATTTAAAGACAGCAAAGATTTCTTTTTTACTACTAACCAGAAGAATGTTTACTACTTTCTAGGAA
>SJYW01044458.1:25607-66273 GCA_006410735.1 Raphicerus campestris | reverse complement strand
ACCTGTGGTCCCCTGCAGCGCAAGTGCAGAGTCCTAACCCCTGGACCACCTGGGAAGCTCCTTTTCTGATCTCTTCCAAAACGCACGGCTTCAACTATTTATGAAAGCTAGATATCAAACCTGGAATATGTGAGGACTCTCTATCAAGGGGGTTTTGATAAAAAGGCTTTCATAATCAGAGCAGCACATTAAACTGGGAGTTAGACCAAATAACTCCCCTCTTGGCTAACGCCTGTGGACAACCTTTACTGGACCTACTTATTCCTCTGGTTAGTGCTATCTCTTGGTAGTGAGAACCTCCATAAGAGAACAGGTTTACCACATATTTAAACAGACTAAAAGTTCATAAAAGATATGAAGTCTTTGTTACATTTAACACCTGCTTATCAAACTAATCCATATATCCAGTATAAATCACTCTCATGAGGATTATAGATAAAAAGAAAAAGAACAAATTTGAGTACTCTTTCTTAACTTCAGTAAATCTTTGATCTAAAGAAGAAATGTGACTTTAACACCACTCTGAATAGCTTTCATAAAAAGTCTGAAATTTAGTATTAAGTACTAAACCTTATCATACAATGGCCTTGTTCTTTTTACTTGCTCATTAACATTCCTTCTGCATTTTCAAATTATCTAAAACTAAATCTTTCTACTCTCCCATTAACTAGTTTCTAGTTTATTTATATAACAGACATTTTACATTTAATGACAGGTTTAAGAATTTAACAATTTCAAAGAACTGCTAGAGCCCTAAGATATGATTATTTTGGAGGGCAATTAGGCAGGATTTATCAAATTAAAATGCACATACCCCTTAACCTAGCAATATACCACTAGCCGTCTACATTATACTAAAACCTGCATAAAGACAGATGTCCCAAGGTGTTTGCTAAGCTTGATTTTAATTGTCAATTATCATAACTAACGAGCATAACATATAAAGAACATAAGCACTCCAGTAACTACAACCCAGTATAACAGAAGACCATTAGTAACATCTTGAAGCTCCCTGTGCCTCTCTCCCATCATGCTCACACCAGACACACTCTGGTGATGTTAATAAGTGCCTGTACTTTCATCATGGATAGATCCTGAAGCACAGTAGTTCTGCTTATTTTCCAGTTCACATAAATGGAATTCTAACAAATGCATTCTTCTGTGGCTTTTAAAATTCAACATTATTGTTTGTGATAATAATTCATGTTGATGCATGTTAACAATGGACCATTCACTTTTCACGGCTATTCTGTATTTAATTTCAAAAATACATCACAATTTCTCCACTATTCTTTAGATGGACATTTGAAAAGCTTATACTTTTTTGCTGCTACTGCTGCTAAGTTGACTCTGTGCGACCCCATAGACGGCAGCCCACCAGGCTCCGCCATCCCTGGGATTCTCCAGGCAAGAACACTGGAGTGGGTTGCCATTTCCTTCCCCAATGCATGAAAGTGAAAAGTGAAGGGGAAGTCACTCAGTCGTGTCCGACTCTTAGTGACCCCCATGGACTACAGCCCACCAGGCTCCTCTGTCCATGGGATTTTCCAGGCAAGACTACGGGAGTGGGGTGCCATTTGGGATAATATAAATGCAGTATTACTTTTAACAGTGGAATGAGGATACAAATGGTGATCAATGAGGGAAGAGTTAAATGAAGACTTCTATAACAATCAGTAGTAAAAAACAATCATCATGTTGTTTAACAATTTATATGGTTAATCTCACCTATGTTAAAATTTACATATGCCCACTTCACAAACACACATAACAAATAAAACACAAAGTCTAGAATATATGTGGACAAAAAATACAGAAAATGGGCCTCAGAGCAGGGAATGAGAATAGGGAAAAGACAAAGGAAGGAGAGGGGCCTTTAGAATTCTACTTTATATTCTTCTGTATTGTTCACTGGAAAGAAAAATTCAAACAAGGATGTTTGCATTTATTTATTACCTGTATTTCTGTTTATTTGTTATTTAAAATCATAACCTATAAGGTGTCTTCTGCTACACTCAACTATGATTTTGGTGATCAAAACTAGTCAGTTCTGGTAACAGACTGGAAGAATGCAGCAGGTTCTCGTCTCTATTACCCTGAAGACAACTGGGATCCTCACGATAATACCAAACTGTCTACACATCTAACCAAAGACTGGCCAACTTGGGAACATCCCCAGTGGTCCAGTGGCTGAGAATCTATCTAACTTGCAATGAAGCGGCTTGGGGTGGGGGGTGCAGGTTCAATCCCTGGTCAGGGAACTGGGATCTCACATGGCCCAGAGCGACCAAGCCCTCAGGCTGCAGCTAGACAGCCCACGAGTCACAATGAAAGATCCCTCATGACGCCAACAAGAACCTGAAGCAGTCAAGAAAAAAACAGACTGGGCGACCTGTACACACAGAGAGAAGATAAGGCCAGGACTGCCAGAGGTGGTCCTTGCCTGCTTTGCTTACCAGCTAGAAATAGAGAGATGAGAACCCATGGTCTTCATGCTGATTACAAGATAACTGTAGCAAGTGATTAAAACAAAAGGGAAGGAGGGACCCAATCTTATTTTTTTGTTGTTGTTTTTGAGAGAGAAGTTATCTCCAATCAGCAGCGACTACACAACTCAACGGATTCCAGCCTCTTGAATTCCTAGTGCTCCATTAGAGGAGGAGCAGGAAAAGGCAGAAGATTCCTTCCCCGTATTTCCCTGAAAGGGTAGAAGTGTGATACCGCTCTATTTGCTCCAGATGGAACAAAAAATGGGTAAGAAGGACTGCTCCTCTAAATCTCTCAACTCCCAAGTTTAATTAGAGCACCAATTACCAGTTTCTCCATTTTCTGGAGTCTCTCGTCCAGTTTTGCTAGAACTCCGGCTGGTAGACTCTGGACTGGTTGCGCGAATAAACATCTTCCATTTTCCTCTTTTAGACATAAGTCTACGCATTCCATCCTGAGATGCTGGCTGGCTGATATCAGAACACGGACTAGACCCTGACACACTACCATCTCCTTCCTCCAAGGCTCGCAATTCTGCCTACAACAAACATGAAAACAGTGTCATTAACTGTTTACCAACACTTATTTGTGAGTAGCAAGAATGACAGCCATGTGATTTTGGAATTTAAGCATGCTGAGGTCAAGAAGTATTTCTTAATCTCTCTCTCCATCAGGACTGAACATTAAGCTCCACATCCTTTTGCTCCTCTGTCCACGGCATTTTCCAGGTAATGCTGGAGTGGGCTGCCATGTCCTACTTCAGGCGATCCTCCCAACCCAGGGATCAAACCTGAGTCTCCTGAACTGGCAAGCAGATTCTTTACCACTGGGCCATCTGGGAAGCCCAGCTGCTCTTCAAAGCTTAAAATTTTTCAAAAGGGGGAAGCTCTGAAGTTGTATTACTGTTACAACACCTGTTGAGACTCTGCTTCACACTCAGGGTATCAGTAGATCAACTCCAGAGTTCAGGTTTTTATTACATAGGCTTAAACATATCTACATGAAAGGATAAGAAAAACAGGCCCCCTCGCCTGCCAATGGCATAAATGGAGCACAATGATCCCAGAGTATGACAGTTCTGAAGGAAGAAAATATATTTAACAAAAACTTACTTTTTTCCTTTCCAAAACCAGCTCCAGCTCAAGGGTATCTTGTTCTTCTTCCTCTTCACTTTCTCCCGACTGAACAACACTGCAAAGATCCTCCTGAGCGGGGTCGTCCACACCGTCCAGCAGCATGTCCTGCGGCTTCACTGCCGGCGCTGCTTCTGCTGTGCCTGTCTCTTTCTCTTCTGAAACTGGCTCCACTTCTTTGCAAATCACTTTTCTTCTCCATCTCTCTTCCTCCTCTTTTATCCCCTCAGGCAGCAGAGGGGCGAGCAGGGACGCTGCCACCCCTTTCTGCTCCTCCTCACTATTGGAGAGAGCCTGAACTCCTTCATTCACTTCCTATGAAGAAAAAAATAATCTTGCTTAACTTCCAAAGAAATTTCACCTGCATATACAGTTTAACTGTTCATGTAAAAATGACCAGAATTTTCAGTCACTGGATATTCTTCAAAACCACTGACTCCCATCAGATTAGTATATGTTTGCACCATTTTCCTTACATGTGTAATGGAAATAATGTTACTTTAGGAAGGCAGTATTATTGTTCTGGGTGGAACCCAAACATATCTTTTCTCCTCTGTATGTCAAAGGACTAGAAAGAAACAGAGGCAGATTAAAATAAAATCCTAATTTTGTCATTTCAACAACATAAGTGGATAAATCTTCACCTTCCTCTTCTGTATGATGATGAGATAACTTCATAAATATGCTGTGCAGGTGACTGAGAGGTAAGTGAAATATTTCAAAAAAGAAATGTGTGATTATATTTCAAGTGTCTACTTTCTCCACCGGGATATTTACTCTACGTCCCTCTTAGAGTTGGACAGATTATTTTATAAAAGCATTTTTTGGATACACCTCCCATCATTTAAAAATTCAAGATAAATTAAAATTCACCCCCACACACTCTCTCTCTCAGTAGAGTACATCTTACTTTTCTCATTGATGAGGCTATAAAAATGCTTGTTTCACTACCAGTGATTTTAAGGTAGCTAATCTTTGTATTAAAGTTAAAAAAAAAAACCAAACTGAAGTGGAATCACCAAATCCCTGAAGCCTTTCCCTCTTCCCTGCTTGCTTAGCTGCTCCCATTTCCTTCACGATGACCCAAGGGACCTCTATGGCACCCTAAAGCTCCAGAAGAACATATGAACTAGGGAACCACTATAAATGCCACACAATAACCAGAAACAGATTAAGTAAAATGTCAAGAAACAAAATGTATCCTGTTTTACATCTATCTTGCAAAATATTAACAGAAGGGTAATATACTTGTGACAAAGTAGCAGTCAAACTCTTTAGATCTAAAAATAAGCAGAAAAGCTGAGTTGTAACACTGACCTTTTTAACTTCCCGCTTGGCTACGATGGGCCCACTTTTACTACTAGAAACAGAAGCATTTTTCTCCTTAGCATACATGTCGGTGTTTACCACGAAACTAGCTTCAGCACCTGTTACACAACTAAAAAACACATGTACTCAGCAAGAGCAACAGAAGGCAAACATCAGCAAAAGATAAGACTCTGATTTCCTTCTAGGTCAGTTTCTTTTCAAGACTGTTCTTACCTGGGCTGGTAATGCTGTAGTCCTTGTACCTGAGTGGCAAGATACTGGGGTAATTCCCAAGTCACTTCATTTGTTTGTGTGTTCCAATAATAATAGCATCCTGTGTTCTCATCCCAGACCTCCTGCCAATCTCCCATCTCAATTCCAACTAGAAGAAAATGAAAGAAATTTTAAGCAGCACGTATTTCTGCACAATTCTGACCTTATACCTCAAGTCAACCCTCTAACCCAGGGTTTCTCAACCTTGGCTCTGTTACCAGGTAAGACAGTTCTGTGCTGTGGGGGACAGTCCTGAGCAGTATTAGCAGCATCCTGGCCACTACCCACTGGATGCAGCGTACTCCCCCTCACCCTCCGCTGTGACAATCAAACCCTCTCCAGACACTGTTCAACGTCCCCTGCAGGGGGGAAACTGCTCCCTCCTGAGCTGTCTTTGCAAACATGGTTTAAAAAGCAGTTTGATAGTTGAAAAGATATATTGCAAACCGCAAAAGACTTCTGGTTAAAAGACAAACAATCATCTTCTGATAAAAACATAACCGAGCAGTTAGTTCTTTTCCAAGTACTGTATTTAAAAAGCCAGAATTCTAAAGCCTTGGGCTAAGGTATACAGGCTTTCACCTTTGGGAAGCTCAACGCCTAGAACAACTGTAAGAACCACATTTTAGGTTTCTTTAAAGCTCAAAGACTCACGCTGACCTCCTGCCAGTGAACACTGAGTGTCATACTGCCACCCTGCGGTCTGGGCTGAGTCCGCCCCATTAGGAGCAGTGGAAGAGAGGGCAGGCGCCGGCTCCTTTGGCTCTGGCCGGGGTGGAGTTGGGGGCGGAGCAGAAGCTGCTCCGGGAGCAGCAGGCTGAGGAGCTGTTATTGCATCAATTTCCTTCAGGGTGAAAACAACAAGCATTACTGAGGTGAAACCCAAAAAACAGCAATAATGAAAACCAACCAACCAACCCTCCACCGTACAGGATTTTGACTTAAGAAGCTTGAGTCTCTGCTTCTCAAGTCAAAACTCTACTCTTCCCCATTTTTGTCCTTACAACGGGCACAAAAGGAGAAATTGAGAGTGATGGGGAGGGACTAAGGAAGAAAAGTGGCGCGGGAGATACAGACTGACAAGTGGGCTAACCACTTGAAATTCAAATCCCAAAGTGGCTTCAATAACTAAAAACCCAAACACAAAAGCACTTCTAACCGCTAGGAAGTTGGCCAATGTACTGTCAATATCGGTTGACTGGTTTCCATTTGCTTCCTTAGACTGTGCTGGTTTTTCTGAAATATCGTTCTCTTCATCATCACTGTCAGCATATGCACCAAGCAAGCACAGACCTCCTGGGAACAAAAAGGTAAAACATTTCTAACAATGCCAAAGTCCTAGGAAGTATCCAACAGAAAATATGACTCTTTAGCCATTTAGTTTACTTACAGAACCTCAAGAAATCTGCAGCTAACCAAGAAAGGTACAAAATAATTATGCACTTAGAACTAATAAAATCAACCTGCATAGCAATTTGACATCCTTTTCAAAATATGTGCTCAATTATTCAACTACATACTCCCTCTGTCAAAATAACATGTAATATATATCCTGATTTTAGAATCTGTTGATTTAGGTCTCTATCTCAAACGAGTAAACCAATGAGAGTTTAGTAAGTGAAACAAGGAGATTTTTCAAAGTGGGAAACAAAGCTCTTTTCAATAATTTCCCCTCAAACAAGTGATGAATTAAAACAGCACATAAGATGCTATGACCAGAACAAAGAAAACAAAAATCACAGCTAAAACTGAAAATATTAAGTACGGCCTCTGTAATACCGCAATGCGGCTACCCTCTTAAAAAAACCCTGAGACTGTTTATTAGTTGACCGATGTTTGTTACTCTAATGTTATGATTTAAGTGAGCAAATACGCTCTCTTTACATGTTCTATCACAACAGGCGCATGACCTATCTAAGTCTAACTTGACTTTTCATTTAATAACGACTAAATTTTCCAGTGTCGTGGAAACTGAAAAGATTTATCAGGAGGTAAAATCTAGTTTTCTTTGTTATAATACCATAAACAAATTCATAGATTCACCTAGGTGTGAACATAAATTGCTTCATTTATATACAGAAGTTCACATTCAATCCTTTAGTCACATAAATCATGCCTTCATTATTTTTTAGTATATAGCTAAGGTGTTACACTGCTGATTCCCAAAATATTATTTTAAACTGATTAGGAATATTTTAAAGTGGATATTTATTAGACAGTATCTCCCCTTTCCAGTTTCTAAATATAGCTCATTTGGTGGTTGGGGGAGAGGCGCCATAGTAGATACCAGGTAAGGGCAAGACCTACACAAGCCATTTCTGTGCAGAAGAAATCTGCACCGTAGAATTCAGCACCGATGGGCTTCTGGGGGAAGGCGGAGGATAGGAAATTTATATTTTTACATAGAAACCCTTCTTAGTTGAGAGACAATAATAAACGTTGGCTTTAGTTCTATCTACTTTGGTAAAAGGTTCCAGCCAGGTGAGCTGAGGGGAATTTGGATTACAAAATTCCCCGGCAGGGTTAATTACCCAGGTTCAGAGAGGATCTTATAGGCAATAGGTTTACTCAAGGCTCCATCTAGTCTTTTTCTCTTCAATTCAGAGTTTTTCATACTTTATAATCTCTTCCAAAGTCTTGAAAACGTAACGCCATTTCCTAGTTCTGAAATTTCTTTGACATCTTTTACCTTTCCTGGGTGTGTGTTAGTCACTCGGCCGTGTCTGACTCTTTGCGGCCCCATGGACTGTAGCCCACCAGGCTCCTCCGTCCNCTTTATAATCTCTTCCAAACTCTTGAAAACGTAACGCCATTTCCTAGTTCTGAAATTTCTTTGACATGTTTTACCTTTCCTGTGTGTGTGTTAGTCACTCGGCCGTGTCTGACTCTTTGCAGCCCCATGGACTGTAGCCCACCAGGCTCCTCCGTCCACACGATTCTCCAGGCAAGGATACTGGAGTGGGTCGCCATCCCCTTCTCCAGGTTACCTTTTCTAATTCACAGTTTTTTTTAAGTGGTAAATGGGGTATGGGGAGGAACAAGCATCTGTTACTTCAGGTACATAGTACAAAAAGTCCCTCAAATTCAGAAGATCAAAGTTATTACCAATTATAGAATATTTAGTATGAAAACACACTTTAATCTCTCAAGATACATAAAGAGTAGAGAAAACGAACATTTCAGCACTTGCGGGTTAGAAACTTATATATGTTATTCAGTTTAATCATCAAAACAACTTAGGGCTGAAAGATCTGTTTTACAGATGAATGATGTCATGAGGTCTTAGTATGAATGCTAGAGTGGCGATTTGAACCCAGGTCTGTCTATAAAACCACTGCTGCAAATATTCTTTCATGCTTAAAAAATATTGAGTAAGGGCAATTTTCAGCTGTGCAACATTTGCTAGGTACCAATCAGCATTTTCTTAAAGAAAAAGACAAAAAGACATTGTTAGCATTCCCTGAAGAATGCCAAGATTCTGGGGAAGCCAGAAAACAAGTTACAAAACAGCACTAGTAGAATAAAGAAGTTGTGGTATACATACACAATGGAATGTTACTCAGCCATAAAAAGAAATGCATCTGAGTGGGTTCTAATGAGGTGGATGAACCTAGAACCTATTATACAGAGTGAAGTGAGTCAGAAAAAGAAAGATAAATACAGTATTCTAACACGTATATACGGAATCTAAAAAAATGGTACTGAAGAATTTACAGGGCAACAGTGGAGAAAGACATACAGAATAGACTTATGGACATGGTAGGGGAGAGAGGGGAGAGGGTAAGATGTATGCAAAGAGTAACATGGAAACTTACATTACCGTATGTACAATAGACAGCCAATGGGAATTTGCTGTATGGCTCAGGAAACTCAAACAGGGGCTCTGTATCAAGCTAGAGGGGTGGGATGCGGAGGCAGACAGGAGGGAGGTTCAAAAGGGAGGGAATATATGTATACCTATGGCTGATTCATGTTGAGCTTTTGACAGAAAACAGCAAAAAACTGTAATGGAATTATCCTTCAATAAAAAATAAATTAAAAAAAATAGCATTAGTAGAAAAAGTAGTAGAAATTAATTTGGGTAGAGAGAGACAAGAACAGCAAATTTTACACTGGTTAAAGTGTATACGTACAACTACAACCCCTCACAAAGATGTTAAATTTCCATGTAATGGGAGTATAAATTTGCAGAAACATTCATCAAAACACCATATACAAGCACAATTTGATCCTAAAGAAAGATGTGGTAGACAATGAATAAAAAACACACACACACAACTATACCTGTTGCTTTAACAGCAGTGGGCCTGGTGGTCATGACTGGTTTGGGAGGATTCTGAACAACTCTGGGAACCTCCACCACCACCTCCTGTTCATCTGGATCTAAAACAGGGAACAAAAGCCAACAGCCAGATGACCGAACAGAGAAAAACACTACACAGGTGACAAGACAATCTCTCTTGACCTCTCAAGTCTAGATCCCATCAATTTCAAACCAAAGTGGATATAACCCAACACTGACCCAAATAACTGAGAGGCGAGAAACAAACACAGCTAGAACCTTCACTCTGCCTAGTGGCGTTAACATTAAGAATGTGAACACCATACATAAAAATTATCTGAAATAATCCAAAGTTAAATAACATACATGCACATGTTAAATTCTCTCCAGCTTAACCATATGGCTTTTACTATAAGCATAACTAGAGCATTTTTCCCCAAAAGTGATCTTTATTATTATCTTTTTAGCACCTGAAAAGGTCGGGGATTTCCCGGCATATGGCTCCTGAAGTAATTCTGTCTGGTTCATCTTAATCCAAGTACCATTCTGGGGATAAACACCAGTGATCGGGAACCCACGAGCTCCATCTCTCCAGGAGTGTTGCGGAAACCTGCCAGCTAGGAGGGCCTCACACTTGAGCTGGCGCGACACAAGTATGGTCACTTCTACAGCCTCTCTCTCAATTTCAACAAAAACGAAAGGAAAAGCACAGGACGTGCAGGAGACGGCAGGTTCCACGGTCACCGAGGCTAGGACGCGGAAACGCACCGTCCCCATCTGCCCCGTGAAGTTTTTCAAAACCGAGAGCAGGCGGTGAGGAAGGAGACGGGGCGGCGCGGGCCAAGCCCTGCCCCCGAGATGGCGCCTCTGGGTCGGCTCCGGCCGAGCGCACACGGCTCCGCGGCCCCTTCGGCGCCTCGGGCCCACAGCCGTCCCGCCCGCAGGCCCCGCGCAGAGGCCTCTGAGGCGGACGCCGCCCGCCCGGGCTTCTCGTTCCTCGCAGGCCCAGTCTGACAGACCTAGGCCGCAGCCCCCGAGCTCGAGTTTCGGACTGGCCCCACCTCGGCGCCAGGGCCCTCGCGCACGCCTTACCTTCTGAGGGCGAGTCCTCCGAGGCCGCCGCGGCGGCAGTCACCGCGGCTGTCGTCGTCGACACCGCTGCCGGGGCCGGCTGGCTGGGCGCCGCCGCCGCCGTCGAGTCCGGTTCGGCGTCGGGTTCCGGCTCCGGGTCCCTGCTCGGCGTGCTGCTCCGGGGACCTGGCGGAGAGAGCTGCAGGATGGGCCTTCGGCCGGGTACCGCCCGGGACTTCTTCCCCATCGCGAGCCCGAGCGCGAGCCGCGAGCGTCGGACAGCCGAGAGGGGCGGGCACTCGGCGCGGCGATGCGTAATCAATATTCATACGCCGCGACGCCGCCTCCGGCAGGGATCCGCTTTTAACCGGCGGAGAGAGCGCTCGCGCAAGCGCACTGGGCCTGGTGTGCTCTTCTGGCCCCGCCCCCAGGGAGGGAGGGCGGGCTTTACCCATGGGGCTAGGCGATTGGTTATTTTGACACATTGACGGAGCCGAAAGCCAATGGAAAACGAAAAAGGGTTAGCCTTAAGCCAATAGTACCGAAGAGTGTGAGTTTAGACGACCTTCCAAATTACGTCACGCTCCACCCTTGCGTTTTTTGCGGAGTCTTTTTCTCTGCCGCCCTGTCCTCCATTTTGAGCCCGTTCTTGGCTGTTGCTGCTTTCTTGGTCTTTTCCCTAGTTTTGCCTTGTTTCGGTTCAGTCGCTCAGTCGTGTCCGACTCTTTGCGACCCCATGAATTGGGGTTTAATTTGGGTCTAGCATTGAACACTAAATAGAATAGGAGGTCTTAGGGTTTTGTAAATTTTTTCTTGGAGCACAAAGATGATGCCTCGTATTGTTGCTTATCAGCTGAAAAAAAAAATCACTTGACGTACTGCATAGGAGGAAACAGCCTAAATTTTTGCGATGGGGTCCAGGAACCTTCCCAATCTAGTCGCTTTACTAGGTTTCATCTTTCTTCAGCACTCTCTTCTCCCCTGCGCTGTTTCAGAGGCAGCCACACAGGGCATTTCTCTCACCTTTATTCTTTCAGACTAGCTGGAATAACTACTGCACCACGTGGCAAAATTGTTTTCCTTTCTCAAGACCCATTGCAGGGGTTACATCTCTGAATCTTTTTATCTCAATGCTGAGTTTCTCACCAGCACTTAACCTACCATTGAGTTTAAGAAATCCGGGGTTCGTCTATAAAAGAGGAATATGATCTATAAGTTAGAAATAACGGTATAGATATCTATTCTATAAGGTTGTGAAAATCAAATGCAGTTCTACATATGAACTGCTTATATGGTACCTCACATATAATAAATGCTCAGTGTTACAAATTAGAGAAGACTCTTGAGAGCCCTTTGGACAGCAAGGAGATCAAAGGAGACTCTTGAGAGTCCCTTGGACAGCAAGGAGATCAAACCAGTTAATCCTAAAGGAAATCAACACTGAATAGTCATTGGAAGGGCTGATGCTGAAGCTGAAGCTGGAATACTTTGGTCACTTGATGTGGAAAACTGACTCATTGGAAAAGCCCCTGATGCTGAGCAAGATTGAAGGCAGGAGGAGAAGGGGATGACAGGATGAGATTGTTGGATGGCATCACAGACTTGATGGACGTGAATTTGAGCAAGCTATGGGAATTGGTCATGGAAGCCTGGTGTGCTGCAGTCCATGGGGTCACAAAGAGTCCAACACAATAGAAGAATTCGAGTGGTACATGTTTTTATATCCCTAAAGCCCACTCAATTTTTGCTTGAGCATAATTGTAACATTGAACACTTAACTATGTGTGACACACCATGTAAGCAGTTTATGTGTAGAATTACATTTGATTTTCACAATGACCGTATAGGGTAGATATCTATATGGTTATTTCTAATTTTTAGATCATATTCCTCATTTATAGATGAACCCTTGGATTGGTTGTTGAGTACAAAAGCCTTGAAAGCAATGACTTGTGTGTTTTGTTCCCTGGATTGAAATGTACTTTCTGGAACATAAGCACTCAGAGTTTTTGAATGAATATAGCACATGAATATATGCAAACNTGGCAAAATTGTTTTCCTTTCTCAAGACCCATTGCAGGGGTTACATCTCTGAATCTTTTTATCTCAATGCTGAGTTTCTCACCAGCACTTAACCTACCATTGAGTTTAAGAAATCCGGGGTTCGTCTATAAAAGAGGAATATGATCTATAAGTTAGAAATAACGGTATAGATATCTATTCTATAAGGTTGTGAAAATCAAATGCAGTTCTACATATGAACTGCTTATATGGTACCTCACATATAATAAATGCTCAGTGTTACAAATTAGAGAAGACTCTTGAGAGCCCTTTGGACAGCAAGGAGATCAAAGGAGACTCTTGAGAGTCCCTTGGACAGCAAGGAGATCAAACCAGTTAATCCTAAAGGAAATCAACACTGAATAGTCATTGGAAGGGCTGATGCTGAAGCTGAAGCTGGAATACTTTGGTCACTTGATGTGGAAAACTGACTCATTGGAAAAGCCCCTGATGCTGAGCAAGATTGAAGGCAGGAGGAGAAGGGGATGACAGGATGAGATTGTTGGATGGCATCACAGACTTGATGGACGTGAATTTGAGCAAGCTATGGGAATTGGTCATGGAAGCCTGGTGTGCTGCAGTCCATGGGGTCACAAAGAGTCCAACACAATAGAAGAATTCGAGTGGTATATGTTTTTAGATCCCTAAAGCCCACTCAATTTTTGCTTGAGCATAATTGTAACATTGAACACTTACTATGTGTGACATACCATGTAAGCAGTTTATGTGTAGAATTACATTTGATTTTCACAATGACCATATAGGGTAGATATCTATATGGTTATTTCTAATTTTTAGATCATATTCCTCATTTATAGATGAACCCTTGGATTGGTTGTTGAGTGCAAAAGCCTTGAAAGCAATGACTTGTGTGTTTTGTTCCCTGGATTGAAATGTACTTTCTGGAACATAAGCACTCAGAGTTTTTGAATGAATATAGCACATGAATATATGCAAACTTGACATAAGTAGCAATGTTTGTTTGTTTGTTTTTCCCTTGCCTATGGGAGGAATAACTGGATTAGAGTGTCTTGAGGTTAGACTCCCAAAACTTATGAAAAATTAGCAACTAGAAGCAGGTGTACATGCTGTTTTGAAGGTGTCGTCAAAGTTTATTATTATTTTGGCTGCACTGGATGTTCGTCGCACCTAAAAGGCTCTTCATTGAGGAGTGAGGGCTTAGTTGTGGTATGTGGAATTTTAGTTCCCTGACCAGAGATTGAACCTGTGCCCCCTGAATTGAGAGTATGGAACTTTATCTGCTGGACTGCCAGGGAAGTCCTTGTCACCAATTTTCTGATTTCTTTGTTTTTTCTCATTTATTTCTTAAGAGAAACGTTGAAATATGGTAGTTGTACATAAGGAGTTTTGAAGTTAAACATTTGGATATAGCACCTTCCAGATATAATTGCTAGACTTTTCTTAACATCCCTAAACTTGTTTTTGCAAGTATTAAAATGTGTTAGTAACAGTACCCATAGGGTTGTTAATCATAATTTTAAGCTCTTTGCATTGGGCCAGGAATAAAATAAGCAATTATTATATAGTAGCTATTATTATTATTACTGATTTTCGGCTGCCCTGGGCCTTCCATGCTGCATGTGGGCTTTGTTTAGTTGAGACGAGTGGGGGTTCCTCTCTGGTCGCAGGGCATGGGCTTCGGGCTTCTTATAGCAATGGCTTCCTGTGGAGAGCGGGCTCTAGGCCATGTGGGTTTCAGTAGCTGTGGACAGGCAGGCCACTTGCCCCTTGGCACATGGGATCCTCCCAGACAAAGGATTGAATCCTTGTCCCCTGTGTTGGCAGGCAAACTCCCCACCACTGGACCAACAGGGAGGCCCTATGGTAGCTATTGCTAACGTTAATGAGCATTTTGTTAATTACAAAAGTCCAGATCCTGTTACAAAACTAGCTAGAACCAAGTTGAGATTATGAACTAAACCACAATGCATAGAAATGTGAAAGGCTGTTTTCCTTGGGGGAAATGCCAAATTCTGGAGGTAGCTGTTACTGTTACCCTAGTTACCCTATAACTAGGGTTCTCAATGCTGTCTGTCCAGAGAACCACCTGGAACAGCAGCAGCTTTTTCAAGGAAGAGGGTGATGGGGATGGTTTAGGATGATTTAAATGCAGTATGTTTTGCATTCCTATGAGACTCTGAATGCTGCCACTGATCTGACAGGAAGCAGAGCTCAGGTGGTAATAACCACAGGAAGCTGTGGCTGAAAATACAGATGAAGCTTCTTTTACTCACTGGCCACTCACCTCTGGCTGTATGGCCTGGTTCCTCACAGTACAGACCCAGACAGGTCTGTGACCTGGAGGTTGGGGATCCCTGATCCAGAGACCACTAAAGCAACATAAGAATCTGAATCAGTGGTGGAAATGCAGGGCTCATATCAGTTTTCTTTTTAAAAGCTCTTTAGATAATTTTAATGCTTAGCCAGGGTTAAGAACCACTGATTTTAGAGACATTTTGCTGTGTTGGGCCTCAGAGTTGGAAGAGGGGTGGGGAGGGGAGGCGGTTTCCCTGGTGGCATAAAAAACCTACCTGCTGATGAGAGATTTGGATT
The DNA here is from genome assembly GCA_006410735.1 of Raphicerus campestris. NCBI lineage: Eukaryota > Metazoa > Chordata > Mammalia > Artiodactyla > Bovidae > Raphicerus > Raphicerus campestris. The sequence goes on along the minus strand of SJYW01044458.1, from coordinate 51,084 downwards.
CAAGGCTTTGGTCAGGAAGAAGACAACGCACTCCAGTATTCTTGCCTGGAGAGTCCCATGGACAGAGGAGCCTGGCAGGCTATAGCCGACAGGGTTGCAAGGAGTGGGGCGCGGCCGAAGCTTCTCAGTGCGCAGGCAGTCATGGAGCTGCCAGNGCTGATGAGAGATTTGGATTCAAGGCTTTGGTCAGGAAGAAGACAACCCACTCCAGTATTCTTGCCTGGAGAATCCCATGGACAGAGGAGCCTGCAGGCTATAGCCGACAGGGTTGCAAGGAGTGGGGCGCGGCCGAAGCTTCTCAGTGCGCAGGCAGTCATGGAGCTGCCAGGACCTCAACTAGGGGTGGGCAAGCCACGGTTAACTCAGGCTCAGACAGACAAGAAGATGTGAAAAGAGGCCTGTGCAGACCTCAAATCCTAAAGTACTTCTTATCTGGCTTTTTATGGGAAGGTTTGCCTGTGTCTCCAGAGTGAATAGACGTAGAGGCACTGCTTTTAAAGAAAAATCAGGCCTGATCCTTGATCTCCAAGGGCCTGGCCACCTCAGGAATTGCTGAGGATGTTTCGGTTGTGATGATATTGTTTCAGTAAAATCAAATTATGAGGAGTTACACTTGACAAGTAAAATACCCATTTAAAAATATATTTAGTTATAATCACAATTGGTGGGCAACGTCTTACTCTGTATCTGATGTTATTTCTTTTTTTTTAATAATTTTAAAGAATTTGGTCTGCACTGGGTCTTCACTGCTGCCTGTGGGCTTTCGTCGCTGTGAGCAGCGGCTGCTCTTCACTGTGGAGTTTTCATTCCAGTGGCTTCTCTTGCTGCAGAGCACAGGCTCTAGGGCACACAGGCGTCAGTAGTTGTGGCTCAATAGTTGTGGTGCACAGGCTTAATTGCTCCGTGGCCTGTGGGATCTTCCTGGAATAGGGATCAAACCCATGGCCCCTACATTGGTAGACTCTTTCCACTGTGCCACCAGGGAAATGATTTAATTTCAAAAGCTGACCTTCCTAATCCACGTTAAAACTCTAGCTTTTGGAACTTCAACAAGAGGTATGCTGCAGAGAGGGTCTGTCCATAGAAGTCCCAGCTTCACTTCATTTCAGTTCAGTTCAGTCACTCAGTCGTGTCTGACTCTTTGCGACCCCATGGCCTGTAGCACACCAGGCTTCCCTGTTCATCACCAGCTCCCGGAGCTTACTCAAACTCATGTCCATTGAATTGGTGATGCCATCCAACCATCTCATCCTCTGTCGTCCCCTTCTCCCCCCACCTTCAATCTTTCCCAGCATCAGGGTCTTTTCCAATGAGTTTGCTCTTCGCATCAGGTGGCCAAAGTATTGGAGTTTCAGCTTCAGCATCAGTCCTTCCAATGAACACCCAGGACTGATTTCCTTTAGGATGGACTGGTTGGATCTTCCTGCAGTCCAAGGGACTCTTCAGAGTCTTCTCCAACACCACAGTTCAAAAACATCAATACTTTGGTGCTCAGCTTTCTTTTTAGTCCAACTCTCACATCCATACATGACTACTGCTTTTTAATATTCTGTCTAGGTTGGTCATAGCCTTTCTTCTAAGGAGCAAGCATCTATTAATTTGATGGCTGCAGTCATCATCTGCATCTTGGAGTCCCCCAAAATAAAGTCTGTCACTGTTTCCATTGTTTCCCCATCTATTTTCCATGAAGTGATGGGACCAGATGCCATGATGTTAGTTTTCTGAGTGTTGAGCTTTAAGCCAACTTTTTCACTCTCTTCTTTCACTTTCATCAAGAGGCTCTTTAGTTCTTCCCTTTCTGCCATAAGACTGGAGTCATCTGCATATCTGAGGTTATTGACGTTTCTCCCAGCAATCTTGAATCCAGCTTGTGCTTCAGCCAGCCCAGTTTCAGAAGCATAAAGTTTTAGGGTTGTGTGTGTTTATTCATCTAAGTTTTATTATATAAAAAATTTTATAAATAGAAATCTCAGTTAAATAGAGACCAGGAGGGGAAGCTTTCACACCCTGTGCTGATATCCCAATAGGAAGAAGATTCCTCTTCTTTCCTGGTAAGGACCCAGCCAATGAAAAGCCCTGTGCTCTTTATTTACTATAGTTCTCCCAGCTTCTTTAGAAAGGCAGCTACGGAGTCTTCCTGGTGGTCTGGTGGTTAAGACTCTGCTCTCCCGGTGTGGTAGGCATGGGTTCCATCGCTTGTCAGGGAACTAGATCCTACGTGGTGCAACTAAGACTCAGCACCTCCCCGCCCCCTCAAAAACAGTGGCGACCTCCCTTGCCCTGAGGGAGCTTGCACATGGCTGGCCAAAGCTGCAAGATCCTGAATTGCCAGTGCTCTGATGCTTCAGAATAAACTCATCTTTGCTGGAGAAATAACAGTGCAGAATATTTGTTTTAGGTCAACAATCAATTCCAACTGGGCATGTCTTGAGCAATTCAGTTCTGAGGATTAGCTCCAGGAGCTGGCATCAGACACCACAGGCCCAAGGGCTCAGGCTCCCAGAAAGCAGTGTCAGTCGCTCAGTCGTGTCCAGCTCTCTGCAACCCCATGGACTGTAGCCCTCAGGGTTCCTCCGTCCATGGGATTCTCCAGGCAAGAATACTGGAGTGGGTTGCCCTGCCCTCCTCTAGAGGATCTTCCTGACCCAGGGATTGAACCCAGGTCTCTTGCATTGCAGGCAGATTCTCTACCATCTGAGCCACCGGGGGAAGCCTGGGTGTCCCCAGAGCTGCCTTTACATTAGAGGTCAGATTCAAGGGAGACCCCCATGCCACTCACACTTCTGGTTGGCTACATAATGAGGTTTCCATAACCACCTCAAATTTTATAATTCTCCAGAACCATTCATGGAACTCAGGAAAGCACTCTACTTACGATTTCAGTTTTACTACAAAAGATACAAGGCAAGGTCTGGGAGGGAGCACAGACTTTCCACATTGCTGCTCTGTGAAGTCAGCTCGTCTCCCTCCGAGCTCATTGTCTCCTCAGTCCAGGATGTTCTATTCAGTCTTGCTGTCCGGTTTTTACTTGATTACACAGGCGTGGCTGATCGGCTTACGGGCCACTGTGGCTCAACTTAATCTCCAGCCCCCTGGTCCAGTCTTCCCAGGAGGTTGTGAAAGTGAACGTCACTCAGTCGTGTCCAATTCTTTGTGACCCCATGGACTGTATATTCTCCCAAGTCAGAATACTGGAGTGGCTGGGTAGCTGTTCCCTTCTTTAGGGGATCNCTCCAGCCCCCTGGTCCACTCTTCCCAGGAGGTTGTGAAAGTGAACGTCACTCAGTCGTGTCCAATTCTTTGTGACCCCATGGACTGTATATTCTCCCAAGTCAGAATACTGGAGTGGCTGGGTAGCTGTTCCCTTCTTTAGGGGATCTTCCCAACCCAGGTAACCCACATTGGAGGCAGATTCTTTACCAGCTGAGCCACCAGGGAAGCCATCATTTTACTTACAAGTGAAGAAGAACTAAAGAGCCTCTTGATGAACGTGAAAGAGGAGAGTGAAACAGTTGGCTTAAAGCTCAGCATTCAGAAAACTAACATCACGGCATCTGGTCCCATCACTTCATGACAAATAGGGAAACAATGGAAACAGTGAAAGACTTTTAATTTTGGGGCTCCAAAATCACTGCAGATGGTGAGTGCAGCCATGAAATTGAAAGACACTTGCTCCTTGGAAGAAAAGCTGTGACCAACCTTGACAGTATATTAAAAAGCAGGGACAGTACTTTGCTGACAAAGGTCTGTCTAGTCAGAGCTATGACTACTNATGGCATCTGGTCCCATCACTTCATGACAAATAGATAGGGAAACAATGGAAACAGTGAAAGACTTTTAATTTTTGGGCTCCAAAATCACTGCAGATGGTGAGTGCAGCCATGAAATTGAAAGACACTTGCTCCTTGGAAGAAAAGCTATGACCAACCTTGACAGTATATTAAAAAGCAGGGACAGTACTTTGCTGACAAAGGTCTGTCTAGTCAGAGCTATGACTACNCCAATTAAGGATAAACACACTCAACAAAACTTTTCTCTAAATTGTTAATGAATGATACTGTTTCCAATCTGAAATTTAAATTCAAGTTATCTGGAAAAACCTTTGGAAAAAGCAAGTGTGATAATACAGAATTAAAGGAAACGTGGAGACAAGCCTACCTCAATTCCAAAGTACTGATGTCCTTTCCCCAGTACAGCATCCACATATTCTGAAACCAACTCCACAGCTTCTTCTAAAAGGTCATAGTTTAAGTACAGACGGAGCAACTCAGCTGCATCAACTTTCTGTAAAAAGTCAGTGGTCAGAAACACGCAGTGGTTTCCATCTAACCCGGGCACTGTCCAAAGGATGTTGAGAGACCAATTCCCTGGCACTGGTGCTTTTTTTTATAAATAGACAAACACCATGGTTTGCTTATTTTGGGGTGAGGGCTGGATTCCCAAGAGCCTCGTTATCTCTGGGCACCTCGCGAGGCCCTTTCTGTTAAGTGGCCTTCTTCAACTGTTCTTTGATCTAAGACACATTTCCATTCTTTTCTACTTTGTTTTGACAGTGGCAAAAGTCAACAAAGCTTCCCAGAAATGCTGAGAACCAGAGACGACACAGTCACACTAATTCTAAGAAACACATGAAGAACCACCAACTNTTACATTGGGGTACATGTGTCTTTTTCAGTTATGGTTTTCTCAGAGTATATGCCTTGTAATGGGGTTTCTGGGTCATATGGTGGCTTTATTCCTGGTTTTTAAAGAAACCGCCATACTGTTCTCCATCAGTTCAGTTCAGTTCAGTTCAGTCCAGTCACTCAGTCGTGTCCAACTCTTTGCAACCCCATGAATTGCAGCACCCCAGGCCTCCCTGTCCATCACCAACTCCCGGAGTTCAATCAAACTCACATCCATTGAGTTGGTGATGCCATCCAGCCATCTCATCCTCTGTCATCCCCTTCTCTTCCTGCCCCCAATCCCTCTCAGCATTCAGAGTCTTTTCTAATGAGTCAACTCTTCTCATGAGGTGGCCAAAGTACTGGAGTTTCAGCTTTAGCATCAGTCCTTCCAAAGAACACCCAGGACTGATCTCCTTCAGAATGGACTGGTTGGATGTCCTTGCAGTCCAAGGGACTCTCAAGAGTCTTCCAACACCACAGTTCAAAAGCATCAATTCTTCAGTGCCCAGCTTTCTTCACAGTCCAACTCTCACATCCATACATGACCACAGGAAAAACCATAGCCTTGACTAGATGGACCTTTGTTGGCAAAGTAATGTCTCTGCTTTGGAATATGCTATCTAAGTTGGTCATAACGGTTCTCCATAATGACAATTAATTTACATTCCCACCATCAGTGCAAGAGGGTTCCCTTTTCTCAACTCCCTTTCTAGCATTTACTGTATGTAGACATTTTGATGATGGCCATCCTGACTGGTGTTAGGTGATACCTCATTGTAGCTTTGATTTGCATTTCTCTAATAATTAGTGACTTTGTGCATCTTTTCATGTGTTTATTGGACAACATGTCGTCTTTGGAGAAATGTCTGTTTCAGTCTTCTGTCCATTTCTTTTTTTTTTGTTTGTTTGTTTGTTTTTTTTTTGTTTTTTTTTATTTATTTATTGGCCACGCTGTGCGGCATGTGGGATCCCACTTCCCTGATCGGGGACTGAACCTGGGCCCCCTGCATTGCAAGCCCAGAGTCCCAACCACCAGACCACCAGGGAAGCCCCCCATGCTTTGTACTCTTTTTTTCCTATTCTTCCCAATGTATTGCAGAAACAGTAGTCCTCAAATTTAGGCATGCATCAAATCAAATTAGGACCCTGTTAAAAATGCGTATCCTGCATCTTAACTCCAGGCAATTTGATTCTGGAAGTCTTGGATAGAACCCAAGAATCAAATATTTCAAAGAAGCCTACCATCCAATTTAATGCAGGTGGCCCAAGAAACCAATTTTGACAAAACCTGAAAGAAACACTGTTGCAGTATTTGAAAACTATTCCACCCACTGCTGTGATTTCTTGAGTAATGAATAGTAAAACAGTGTCCCACATAAACTGTTTGTTCTAAAATAGATACGCACTGTTCACTGGGCACACCAGCACATATTAACTTCGTCACCAACCCAGAGAACTTTAAATCTCACACCCAGTACTTCACTGGGACTGAAGCACACTGTTTTTAAAGTTTTTAGTTAAGATTAAGAAGCTATAAGTATCTGTCAGTATATTTCCATAAATCATCACTCTTTTTCTTTTTAATCGTCTCATAAAGTTATTCTGGACGATAAAGACCAGGTTCCTACTCTCTAGAAGCTAAGGTACCACTTACCTTGTAACTGTTTATTAGCCAGTTAGGCAGAGGAACTCCATGAGATAAGAGCTTGTTGATTACACAGTGGTGATATAAGTTATTCTGGACTTTGTACCTTTCCAGGTAAGCTGATAATAGCCGCCAGGCTTCATCTGTAGCACTTGATGAAAAGAGAGGACTTATGAGTTCCAGATTCTTAATAGGTAATTACAGTACCATTCAAAACATGTATTTACAAGGAAAACAATCCTTAGACGTAACAAATCGGCAACACAGCTAAATGATAACATTATTAGGGCCAATGTGACTTAGAGGTGGCATTAGAAAATAGATGGCTTGGATTTCTTATTTCCCAACAACTACATATGAACTCAACAATTTACTTATTTGTTCCAGATTTCTAAAACAATGAAATTTGGCTCAGACCCCTGTTTCCAAAACTGACCAAGCATGAGAATCATGTAGAAGTTCTGATTTAGAAGATTAGGGTGATGTTTTGCAGTCTGTATCTTGATAGTAATTTTGGTGTGAATTTAGGGGCTGAAAAATAATGTCAAAGGACTTCATCACTGTCAAGTGCTATAATTGTGAAAAAGGACTTCATAATTGTAAAATGCTATAATTCTAAAGTGCTAAGCTGCATAATACAAATGATAAATGCAGTTCAGGGAAGGGAAGTGTACTGAGGGTTGTGAAAGGAGGATTCTGAAGACACTGGAGCACATTCAGGTAGCCACTTCTCGGGTGCACTGGGCAAGGATGTGGGGGGCACGCCCTTGCAGCTGGATGGAGCCGAGGGCTGTACCTAGACTCCTTAGTGGTGATGACTGATGAAAGCTGGTTGGCTGCTAGCCAGGCCCAGGCTTCTGCCTGCGCTGCCTCGCCTCCAAACTGCAATTTGATGCATCTGAAAGGAAAATGGGTCCACACGGTCAATCAATTTGCTGAAATGCACATTATGTTGCTACTAATCCTGGAGATAAGATGACAACCTTCGCCCCAGTCTATTACTGAATCCCCTGCTGGGATATCGGCTTTCCCTCGCCTCAGTCACATAACTGGATGACCGTAAGGCCGTTAAGAAGCGTGAAGAGATCATTTGCTTACAAGAGACAACTGATGATGAACAATTCTGAAAGTTTATTTCTAAGTCACAGACAACTTGACCAATATTTAGGTATGATGTAACATCAGTAAGAAGCACTTTTAAACAATGTGTGGGCCAAGAGGTGCCCTAAAGGACTGAAGACAACACACATCTTGTCTAAGTGGACACAAAGGCTACCTACTGTCATGCGGGCATGTGGGCTTGGCAATGCCAGATTTGATTTCTAGAAAGACGCTCTAAACCAAGATTAACACCCCTCCCCCACACAAAAACCTCACAGTCAACTACCAAAAAAAAATCCAGATAACACAAAAACTTCGTTAAAGTTGGCTTATAAGATACTGGCTTGTGTGGTCCCTGCTTCATGCTAAGCAGCAGTGAAGTAAATAGAAAATTAAGAATATTTTAGAAAAGAAAGACTAGGAAATTAGACTATGTTAGAAATTAGACTATGTTAGAAATCAGACTAAGTTAGAAACAAAAAGACTATGTTAAGACTATAGAAAAGCAATTTTATACATACTTGAAAGCAAGTCCTTCAAAGACTGGCGTTAAGGGAAGCTTGAAAGTCTGACACAGCGATATGGCAGTGTCAAAAAGGCCAGCCTGAACCAAGAGAGTGACCATCTCCTCTGCGGATGAACTTCCTGTGGAAGTGGAAAAGAGCTATTTAGTGCAACCACTGGGACATGCCAGTGAACTGAACCCAGACCACGTCCTTGGTGAGCACTCAGAGTAACAACAACACGTGCCACACCCACGTGGCACACTACGTCTGCTGCCCGGGCCTGAATCGCGCGTTGGTGCCGAATGCCCACCTGCGACAGCGGCTGCTGAGGGGTCGTGCTGAGCCAGGGTGAGGCGAATGCGGGCCAAGGAGCACTCCTTCTCCAGATCTTCCAGTTCTAGGATTTCAATCTGTCTGTTTGCTGTAAGCCAAAGGAAAACACTGTCAATCCCCAGAGCACAAAGGAAGTGCTTGTTAGATAAAAGCAACCCGTCAGCTTCCACTAAACACCAAGTCACTGTCCGTTTAATTTTAAGAAGACAGGGTGAAAACAAGGGGTGCAATTAAGCAAACGACCCTGCTTCACTCTAGAGCCGAGTCAAGTCAAAGCACTCTAACAACAGCTTCAGGGAGGCGCCTGCAAGGAATTAACTCTCACAACTGTGAAAAACTGTCATCTTTATCAGTAAGGGACATGCCCCAAGTGAGAGGCAGAATTAAAACCAAGTGTGTCCAACTCGGGAGCCCGGGCTCTTTAAGGAAGGAAACCATGGTCCAAGACGCTGCGCTCCCACTGCAGGAGATGGGGGTGCGACCCCTGGTTGGAAAACTCAGAGACTGCTTGCCTCGAGGCACCGTCACGAAAAAAAGGAAAAAAAGAGAAGGGAAATCGTGCCTCTAAAGAGACACTAAAGGAACCTAATTTTAAAAAGTATACTAAGCTGACTTGAACACAACGAGCAACAACACACACCCTCTTTTAAGGATTTTCGTTTCACACACAGGCATGCGAAGCTTCCAAAGGGCAGCGGGACAGGATACTGATGAGAAAGTTTACCACATTTTAACAAAGCAACTACCATGCATATGCAATGTACTATAACGTGATTGCTAATACTACAGTAAGTACTATATAAAAAACAAGCAAATATAAACACAACTAGTGTAACAATTAAGTGCCATTCAGCCAAAGTCAGCCTGAGATCCCTGACTCACTTGGGGCAGCTGTGCATTCTCCATCATGATTCCGTTTAGGGGATGCTCCAGGGCGATCATACTGAAAAGACAAAGCAAGAGATTTAACTGTGAAAATTCAGTATTTTATTTTAACATCATTAACTATGATCCAGGGCTTTCATGATCAAATTTTCTCGGCGTAAAGTATGTCTGTTTCAACTAGCACAGCTCTTCTCACACAGTTACTGGAACTTCTAGACAAAGAAACTCAGCTCACTTAACTAAAATTGTACTGAGTCCAAAGATACTGATTTGATGTTCATATAAACCACCCGACCTTCTTTGGTTTACAGAATTACATTCTTCACTCATAACCCTGGAAAACAGAACAGTATATGCAGGAACTGCAAGTAACTGGGAGCACCCCATCAGCATGGTAAGAAAAACTCAAGGTTCACCTCCTTTAAAACAGTAACAATACATTAAATTAACAAAAATGAATCAAATAAAAACAGCTAGCATTTACTGAGCACTTTCTGCAGGCCAGGCACTGTCACTATTCTATGCAATCTTACATGGGTTAACTCATTTAATACCCAAATAATCCTGTAAGGTAGATATTATTATCATCATCATTCCTATTTTATGCAAGAGGCTAAGTGGACAATAAAAGATACAGTAATTTGCCTGAAGTTAGGTTGTCTAATTTCAAAACCACTCTGTAATATTTATTCAGAGAACTGACGATTTTGAACTGTGGTGTTGGAGAAGACTCTTGAGAGTCCCTTGGACTACAAGGAGATCAAACCAGTCAATCCTAAAGGAAATCAACCCTGAATATTCATTGGAAGGACTGATGCTGAAGTTGAAGGTCCAATACTTTGGCCCCCTGATGCAGAGAGCTGACTCACTGAAAAGACCCTGATGCTGGGAAAGATTGAAGGTCGGAGGAGAAGGAGACGACAGAGGATGAGATGGTTGGATGACATCACCGACTCGATGGACATGAGTTTGAACAAGCTCCAGGAGACAGTAAAGCACAGAGGAGCCTGGAATTCCAGTCCATGGGATCGCAAAGAGCCTGATATGACTTAGCAACTAAACAACAATACTTATTCCTACAGTAATTCTGAACTTGGAAACCAAAAGGGGAGTAACATAAAACAAACGAATCACTGCAAAAATAGATGAAGTTCACAAATATCCCAGTGGAAGTTTTAAATGATATGAAGCAAAATGAGGTATTTTCAAAAGACCAAACAAAATAAGTTAAATGATCCCCAGCTTCCAGGATACAAAGTTTTCATACCACTGCACCAGATGCTGGCTGAACAATCCACGCGTATTCTGGGCGAATGAGTCGTAAGCAATTAATAGCAGCAAGATAACAGTTGCCTTGCTTCTCAAGTCCCCGGATAGTTCGAACCTCTCTGCCAAGACGCATTCCATACTCAAACATCACTGTGCCAGCTATGAGGCAATAATAGATATGAGTATTTCAAAAATGTGTCTCTTTAGAGACAGAGAGAAAATGTGTCACACTTATCAAATGTTAAAATTAAAAAAAAAAAATCAAGTTTAACTTAAAACAACAAAACATCACATGTTGCTAAGAATGTGGAAAAACTGGAACCCTTGTGTCACGCTGGAGGGAATATAGATTGGTACAGCCACTAAGGAAAACAGTTCTTCAAAAAACCAGAATTCCTTTATAATTCACCAATTCTACTTTTGAGTGTATAAGCCACCCCCTCCCCACCAAAAAAGCAACTGAAAGCAGAATCGTAAAGAATTATTTGTACACCCCTGTCCACTGCAGTGTTATTCATAACAAACAAAAGATGGAAACGTCCACGGTCCCATCAAAATTGTTATCAATATATCCATAAAACAGAGTATCATAAATTCTGATGGATGCTACAAGATGGATGAACCTGAAGACATTATGCTAAATGAAATACGCCAGTCATGAAATGTCAAATGCTCGAGGATTCTGGTAGCCAAATCTGTTGACAGAGAGTGGAATGGTGGTTGCCAGGAGATGGGGAAGGAGGGAATGAGAAATTGGGTGTTTAAAGAGTTTCCGTTTGGCAAGGTGAAAAGAATTCTGGAGACTGGCTACACGGTCATGTCAAGGTGCTTAGCACTACTAAACATGTAAAATGGTTAAGATAGTAGCTTATATTACATGTACTTTACAATCTCCAAGAAATGCATAAAAATTCTGTAAACATTTAAAATGTCACTTTTCAAGTTTAGATACTACACACCCAGGGTAGCACGGAACACTAGCTTGGAGAACTAGTTTCAATTCTGTGGTCACCTGTCACCACCCAGGATCTGAGTGTCTGTTCAAGGTCATAAACTCTTTTTTTTTGTTATGGCAGAGTCACATGGCATGTGGGATCTTTGCTCCCTGACCAGGAATTGAACATGCGTCCCCGTGTTGGAAGCCCGGAGTCTTAACCAATGGATTGCCACGGAAGACCCCCAAGATCATACTCTCATCATTGTTTTGAAACAGCATGGGACTCCAGAAACTAAACAGATTTAAAGATTCTCTTTCAGCTTTCAAACCAAATCAAACTCTTTTTCATCCCAACAAATACTTCTGAGTGCCTGGAATATGTAAGATGTTTTTGTCAGAAAAACAGCCTTGCTCCAGAAAGATATGAACATTAATCGAGCTAAACTGTCTTAATCAGGTGGATGTGATGGATGCTGTCATTGTGAAAGCAATGAGAGATCTTGAACTGTCTANAAATACTTTTGAGTGCCTGGAATATGTAAGATGTTTTTGTCAGAAAAACAGCCTTGCTCCAGAAAGATCTGAACATTAATCGAGCTAAACTGTCTTAATCAGGTGGATGTGATGGATGCTGTCATTGTGAAAGCAATGAGAGATCTTGAACTGTCTATACTGCCTTTCTTGTATTAGTCAAAGAACACGCAAACACATTTTACCATTAGGAGTATTAAGAACAGGCCTATGAACTATTTCCATCTATTCTTTCCAAGGAAAATCAATAAGAAATTTAAAAAAATTCCAGAGTGAAAACAGTATAAAAATGTTAGTGGTTCCAAAGGGTAACCAATGATTATCTTGTAAAATATGATCTTAAAACAGCCATGTAATCCTTTAATTTTAGCTGACCTGATAAAGATCTCATTGTCATCAAATAAATACAAATTCAGAAACATTCTACAAAACGGATTGGCCCGTCCTCTTCAAACATATCAGTGTCATCAGAGGCAAAGTAGGGCCGATAGAATGCTCCGGATTAAAGGAGACTGCACCGACAGGACAATTAAATCCAAGACATGATCCCAGATCAGGGGGTGAGGACAGTGTAAGGGAAATGTACTGGCCGTGTTTGGCAATATTTAAACATGAATAGCACATTGGATAAGAGAACTACATCTACATTTAGTTCACAAAATCAGTTATTTTCTCAATTTGTGGTTATATAAGAAAATGTCCTTGAAATGCATCTGAAACGTTTATGCATTGAGTAAGTCATGATGTCCATAACTTTCTGAAGGATCAGCACAAGTAAGAGAAAAGAAAGGCCAAAGGCTTCCCCTGTGGCTCACTGCTAGAGAACCTGCCTGCCAGTGAAGGAGACCCAGGTTTGGCNGTTCACAAAATCAGTTATTTTCTCAATTTGCGGTTATATAAGAAAATGTCCTTGAAAGGCATCTGAAACGTTTATGCATTGAGTAAGTCATGATGTCCACAACTTTCTGAAGGATCAGCACAAGTATGAGAAAAGAAAGGCCAAAGGCTTCCCCTGTGGCTCACTGCTAGAGAACCTGCCTGCCAGTGAAGGAGACCCAGGTTTGGCCCCTGGTCTGGGAAGACCCCACAGGCCGTGGAGCAATCTGAAGCCTCTGTGCCACAGCTACTGCGCCTGTGCTCTGGAGCCCGGGCGCCACAGAAGACAGGCCCCAACACTGCAGCCAGCACATCCGCTGCGCACCGTGACTACAGAAAACTGGAGGGCTCAGCACAGCCAAAAATAAATACAGGAATCACGAAATCAACAACAGAAAGAAAGCAGAAAGAAAGGCCACAGGCAAAATTGTATAGTAACTTAAAAACCAGCCACAAAAATTCAAGGTGCCTTTGGTGAAATAAAATTTCTTTTAAAATTAGATGAAAGATACACCTAAAACTTATCTCAACGGAAATGCTTCAAGAATGTTCTAAAATGGGAGACGTATCTTTTTTTTTTGGCTGCACCGACCAGCTTATGGGGATCTTAGTTCCCTAATCAGGGATTGAACCTGGGACCTTTGCAGTAAAAGCATGGAGTCCTAATAACCACTGGACTGCCAGGGAATTCTGGCAGAGAAGGGTCTATCTTTAAGATTAACAGGTAATCTACAAAGATGTGAAGCAAATCTTGAACTTAAACATAAGTTCCCCAAATGCTTGTAGAGAACACTTGTTCACTGGTAAAAATAAGGTAAAAATTACACAAGTCAAACAGCTAATACTTTTCTGTAAAGCATGAAACAACTGATTAGGCTGCCTCCCACAAAGACCACATGCTTCACGTGCTCACCCTTCCGGTAATTGTGACGATAGATGTGAAAGGCATACAGAAGCTCATAGTAATTGTGAGTCATAAGGTCCACAGCTCTTGCCCGTGATTCAATTATTCCCACCACCTAAAGGAGGGGAAGCAGTCAGATATCAATGTTAGCCATCATGACAACCACCAGAACCACATCCAGCCGTCAGTGGATAAATAAGATAACCTCATTATGCAGGTTCACGTAGGGAAACTCCACGAGGTCCTGAAGTTGGGAACGTTCACAGAGAACTACCACCAGCTGCCGCAGACAGTCCAACTGCCTGGAAGGAAAGAAAGGGATATGAGTGTCCGTTTTCCTTGTGGATTACACAGGGCTGGTAAAATGCCTCCTCTAAGTAAGACTGTGGGTTTGATTACCTGCTGGAATCAGGAATTTGGGTTAAGGCTTCATAGGCTTGGCTATTGTGACCTAAATCCAAATGATGTTTGAAAATGCATGTCCTTAAAGTAGCCTAATATCAAATAGAGGGGAAAAAAGAACAGAAATTAAAACACCATACCCATGACAAAGCTCCAGGGTAATAAAGAGAATGCAGTTGGTCCTCACCTGACTTTTCCAGTCATCACCTGCTTCAGTTATTGCCGATGTGGCCAACTGAATGACCAGTTCTGGCAAACCCACGACATCCAGCAGACGCAAAACCTGGGGAGACATATAAGAGCACTTCAAACTGGAATATACTTTACTTTATTTCCTGTTTTGGCTTCCCTGGGGAGCCAGTGCTTACGAGTCCACCTGCCAGTGCAGAAGACAGATTCGATCCCTGGCCCAGGAAGATCCCGCGTGCAACGAAGCCGCCGAGGCACAGCCGCCGGGCCTGCGACCCTCCGGCCTGGGCTCGGCAGCAAGGGAAGCCACTGTGGTGGGAAGCCCGAGCACCGCGAGCGGAGGCGCCACTGCTCGACGCAGCTGGAGAGAGGCTGAGACAGCCACAGAGCCCCGGGGAGGCGAGACCGAAAGACACCGAGCACAGCTGCCCGTGCTGGAGGGCAGGTCCTCCTGTACCTGTTTCATGTATCAGGTGTGTATGCTAACCCCACACTCTCGTTTATCTGCCTCCCTGCCCCTGTTACATGTTTACCCAGTGTAGTGTAAGAGGGACCAAACCATGCCAGAACCTTATCATAATATTGCAGCCGGGGGGTGGACACGATCTCTCCGTCCTCTGAACGGATCAAGCGATCTAAGAATTCCTCTTTGCCCACTTCAGATGCTGCCTGGCAGAAACATTCCAGAGCCTGGAGGAATAGAAGGATATAAAATGACTTATAATAGACTGTTCCACTTCCAGATACTATGAGCCAAGAGTTCTTGTACCGAGAAAAGCCGAAAAAAAGAAAGAAAATTATTTAAGTAAATAATTATTAAATAAGTAAATGACTGCATTTACTGTTTGTTGTATCTAAATTCTCTCTGATGCATTATTTAATATTTTATCTAACTTTTTAACTTAAATGTTGCTAATTATAAAGTAAACTTTAAGAAGATATTTGATGGATATCTGTGATACAGCAACTATAGCACCACGTTAATTTTTGTAGAATCTGAGTGGGGGATTTAGTACGAAAGTCTTTGGACTTTTATGTCTGAAAGTTTACATAACAGGATGTTAGGGAAAAAAATCAGAAATGTAAACTACCATAATGGGAAAAAAAAACCAGCATAAAAGAGCATGCTATGACAACAATGTATCTGAGACATATTTTAGTCACAAAAATGTATCCCTGAAAGCACTGCACAGGGGCAGGAGGGTTCTAAAGTATTCTTCTTCATAGTCTCCTGTGTCCTAAGCAATCTGTAAAGTACATGGAGCTAAACGGTCCCCACGGAGAGACCATGCCCCATGCTGGCGCTGTTCGTCTTCTTTTCCCTTAGCTGGAGGAGTCTATGCCGCCAATCCCCTCCCTGAGATGGACACCGAGTGCCCTCCTGCTCTAAAGTTTGCCTCTTTCAGATGCAGTTTACCTTCTGTCCCTCTCCTGTCACCAGGTAACACCGTCCCAGCATAAATCGGCAGGAACCAACGTTGACTTGACACCAGGGATGCAGCAACTGAATATAATCCTTAAAGGCAAAAAAGATGGCTTCTATTAGAGGATAAATATCCCTTAAGGTGATATTCATTTCCATGTTTTTCAGAGGGAGAGAAGATAGTGGTCATTCAACACAAAAGCTGTATTTTCAGAAAGCATCTGGAGGTTAAAACCAAATCCTGTTAATCCATTCTTAAATTATTAATAAATTATTAGACACGCTAAGAAAGCAAACGGGACTCTAATTACACTATCATAGGAAAACAAACACCCTTTCCACCTTGGCAGTCTTCCAGCTTTTGGTATTTACTGGCTCAACTGACTAGATTCCAGTGAAGGATTTATACGAAGACAATGATACGTTTTCTTTCCATAAAGAGAACCCAATAGAGAGAATTAACAAAAAAGTACTTTATGCAACACTGTTAGGAATGATACTGCCAAGAATGAAGTAAAGAAAATCTCTCTGGTGTATGTTTCTGTGTAATCCAGTGTAAATTACTGTGGGTCTTATCAGCCCAATTAAAATGCAGGAAACATTTACAAAGAAAGAAGTTCTAGAAATCCCCTTCTTTATAAGAATAACTGTCCTGAAATGTTCAACGGTACTCACCTGCAATTGTACATACTGACAATTTCCCATCAAACATTCTAGAAAGAGACAACCAGGATTGCTAGGCCACCTAGTCTTTGGTTAAGGGAATTATTTACTATTTTGGTAAAGCTTAAATATACACACTGAGCACCCAAACTCCATGAAATGGCTTGATTTTTAAAACGAAGGTAAATAGAAGGTGGTACAACACATGTTCTTCCTACACAGCTATGTAACTTTGATATTAAACACAGCGGAGAGGCTGTATTCCAGGAGCCTAGCCACCTGCATTGGAATGCAGCCGACAAAGACTGGAGCCTGTGCCCCCCTCTTGGTGCTCGCTTCTAATTTCAGCTGGTTCACTGCCCAGGCACACCATGCCCACGGATACTCAGTGCCTAACACAGGGCTCGGCACACAAACCATTCAGTCAATATTTGACAAATGTACGTTTTAAAAGCAATCTAGGTATTAACTGTGTGTGCACCAATAAAATGTGGCTCACCCCCTGAGCAAACAAACAGACAAACCAACAGGATACCTGAAAATAACTACCATTTCTTATTGGGACTGGGGGGGGGGGTTAACATCCAATCTCATTAAAATTTTTCATTACACAGGCAGAATATTCCTCAATCTTAGACTATTTGGATAGAAAAACCCCCTCTCAATTAGCTTTTAAATGAAAGGATACAAGAGCTGCAATAAATAATTGGTAACCGCAGTGATCATCTCTGGCCAGTTCAATCCAGTTTGGCTTAGAGGTGCCTTTGGTTGAGAGAACAGATGAGATATAATGTGTTTTCTTGCAACTTCTTGGAAGAATAATTCCACAATTGTCTGAGGGCTAGATACTTAAAAATAAAAAGTTTTAACAGTCACCAATTTGTGACAGTAGCATCAATTTTCAATTGAGACGGCCCACCGATTCACTTTACGCCCGCCACAGAGAACGCTTATTATTTAAAAACATAAAACGCGCAATGGCAATATAAATGGACGCGATCTGTAAACTATGAAGTACTACAGAAATGCAATAAAAACGCCACTAAGTTAACATGACAGTCATGCCATTCCTCTCAAAGTGTTTCCAATAAACAGTCCTAAGAGTCTAAATTTTATACCAAAACACAGAATAAATTCTCCAGAACAGTTCTCAAGCATGAGAGAGGACTCCTTTTGAATATTTGCTGATGAAGACAAGATTACAAAAGCTATATGAACTTAGTAAATTAAAAAGATGATTAATCACTAGAGTATCAGTCTACAATGGAAAAGCAGCTGTACACCCATGTATATGTGGGGGGTGTGTGTGCATATATATAGCTCCCCAGGTGGCTCAGTGGTAGAGAATCCGCCCGCCAATACCAGAGAGATGGATTCAGTCCCTGGGTTGGGAAGATCCCCGGGAGAAGGGAATGACAACCTACCCTAATATTCTTGCCTGGGAAATCCCATGGACAGAGCCTGGGGGTCACAGAGTGTGGGACATGACTGGGCACACACGTGCGCATATATACAGGCAACACCCTTCATTTCTGTCTGATCTGATACTCCTTGTCACAACCAGAGAGGTCCCAGGACACAGCTTGCTCACACCCTCTCGAACTGAAAGCACAGCCGAGGCACCTTTTCTAAAGCAAAGGTGGCAAAAGACCACCTTAATGAACACGCCGTAAACGCCAAACTTAAAATCAAATGCACGCACAGTCCAATCCTTACCGAGCTTATTCGTCGTTAAAGCACCGGAGTCACTTAGTTCCAGTACTGATAAATGCTGAAGATTAGACTCCCTGTGAGGAAAGGGGAAAAAACCCAAAAAAGCTCAATAAATTTTCCTATGCTAACATTACTTCAACAAGTTAGCCGATTAAAACACTGTCAGTTTCACTAATAAGTTACACATGAATGTGCCAATGAAAGCACAAAAGTATCTGGAAAATGAGCTGTGGCTTAGACTGTTTCCCATCATATCACCCAGCGATCCTTCAAGAAGCCAGGGCAGAGACTTCTTAGGCCTCCACGCCATGAAAAGCCTTCCCTGGCCAGAAAACAAAGTGGCTTATCTAACTGAAGCGTCAGTCTGTTAGGTACACGTTAAATTTTCTTTCTTACTTTGGTTATAAAGAATCTCAGTCTACTCTTGATAATTAGCATATTCTTGTATGTGGCCTAACTTTCTCTGTGACCTCAACTTAAAAAAAAATTATTTATTTTTAACTGAAGGATAATTGCTTTACAATATCATGCTGGCTTCTGCCACAGGTCAACATGAACCAACCACAGGCGTACAAATGTCCCCTCCCTCCCGCTTCTCACCCCAGCCCACACCCCCAGCTTGTCACAGAGCACCAGGCTGAGCTCCGAGTCACACTGCAAACTGGCCTCATCTTCTTCTTTTGCTTTCCACAGGATTTGTCTTTACATGACTCATACATACATATAATACATATTTATTGCTTTCATTCTTTTTATATTATTTTCATTCTTATAACTTGCCTTTAACCTTTAGAAAATGGGAGTTATTTGAAAACTCTGAATTTTAAAGGCATATCATGCTACAGCGTAATATTTAATTTGCTTTTCTATCAGACAATGGAAAAGAATCATTAAGCTCACAATGTATTTTTAAAATAATCAGAACACTGAAACTCACAAGGTGTCAACTGGAACATCAGTTGCCAAGCACTGACTTCCCCACTTAATGAGGTAATAAGATAAGAGCAGTGGAGCCGTTCGATGCAGTAGGTCTTGCTGGGCTTGAAAGAGCTGGCCGGCTCCCAAGATCACCTGCATGTCATGGGGGGGGGGTGAGACAGGAAGCAGCACTGAGTAAGGGTGACCCTTAGGTTCAGGTGGCGGTGAAATAGCAAAGGGCATGTGTAAAAGTGACACCCCCACTGCGTTTGGGGAGCAGGCAGCAAAAGGATCTACCCACTTAACAGCGCAACATAACAAAAACAGCTCACCGGGCCGCAGGAGCTGATGGCGAAAAAGCAAATGGTAACAGACTGCTTAACTTTCACCAAATTTGCAGGTTCGGGACTCGAGAAGAGCAACAGGGAAATCTAAGACATTTCTCAATCTTCTGGTTTGGGGTAAAAATAAATACGAGCACTACAGGAAGACTTGACAAGAATATCAGTAGCATTAAAAATGTGTGTCGCTTTGGGACTTCTATTGGTCTGGTGGTTCAGACTCCACGCTTCTACTTTAGGGGCACGGGTTCAATCTCTGGTCAGGAACAGACCCCAAAGGTACCTGCTATGACTGGATGCAGCCAAATACATAAATATTAAAATACAATACAAACTCAAAAAACAAAACCACAAAGGGAATTCCGTGGTGGTGCAGTGGCTGGGACTTGGGCTTTCACTGCCAAAGCCTGGGTTCAATCCCTGGTCAAGTAACTAAGATTCCATGAGCTGTGAGGCAAACAGACAAGTTGCAGGAAAGGGTCCTGCTTCTCCTGGTGGCCCTAAACCAGTCATCTTCCGGAATGTTTTCTCCTTATCTTTTACCTGAAATTTTGCCATTAGCCATGTACCTGAGTTAATGAATTCTGATTTAAAAAGCAAAAACACCCCCGGGAGCTCCAAAGGGCTTTCAGTTTATTTATATATTAATACGAATTAGTTTAACCAGATTGCTTCCTTGTCAGGCTCAGGTGAGTGAGATAAATGGGCCTTCTGATGGTGGGCAGAAAGTTAACTTCGGAATGTGAAACGTTCAAGGCGGGGAGGAGGGGGAGAGACAAGGGCAGCAGCCTGGCAACACGAGGCTGGTGGCTAAAAGTCGAAGATGGACAGGGAGGCACAGCGTGGAGCTGGGAGGACCCCAAAACCAACTCTGCGATTTCAAAACGGCTTAGGGCAAATCCTGCACTGGAGAAAGAGAGAAGTTCTTTTTCTCTTTCTTCCTCTCTCCTCCATCCTAAATGGTACTTTGTGATCACATCCAGGGCTGTACTAATATTACTAGATTTTGGGAGAGCCATCCTAGAAAATTATCCCACCATGATATACACAGAGGTTAAGAGTAAAACAACCTGCTTCATATACATTCTTTTTTCCCCCCATATACATTTTTAACCTGCAATTTAGGCTCACTCATTCTTAAATCAGCATGCATTCACAGAGGACCTGCGAAGGGCCAAGCACGTGGGACAGAGCGGTGAACAAACGTCTCTGTACTCTCAGAGCTGATGCTCCGCCACGTGCCTGCAGGTCAAGACCAGGTTTCAGATCTGACAAGCCTTCCCTCAAGTAGTACTTACAGCATCTCCTAGCCTCATTAGTAGCTGCTGTAAAATCAAAAGGTCTCGGCAGATGAGGAAGCGCGTGCTGGCAATTCTACACACACTTCTGCACACGATGTGCCCTGATGCGCTGCCACCGTAGAGCTGAGAAAGCTTCATTCGAATATTCAGCGGCTGAGCTGCAAATCGAAAATAACAATGAAAAATTAACTGGATTATTGTTTCCTCTAAGTCAAAAGGTATATTTGTTGCTTTGTCATTTACCTGGATTGAATCCCTTTTCCATTTCTACTTCTGTTTCATAATCCATTTCCCGTATCAGAAGTCCGATGGCATGGATTGGGTTCCTAATCTCCTGCAGTTTACTACAAATATCCTCCATCACATTGTCTCTATAAAGAAGTTAGAAAACTATCACTTCTGAGAATGATATGATAGACTCTTTATGCCCCCATAAGGTAAATGCTCTATGAAATAAGGTAAATGCTCTATGAAACAGGAAAACCAGCCATGCCACACAGGAGTGAAGTAATCACTCTGGCATACAGGATACTTTCATGCCATGTAGCAAGTTTCCCTTCATGTTTTTTTTCCAGAAATGACAGACAAGATGTATTACAGGAAAATACATTTACATTTTAGAATTTACAGCTCAGTTCTCTGATGGCTCAGATGGTAAAAGCATCTGCCTACAATGTGGGAGACCCGGGTTTAATCCTTGGGTTGGGAAGATACCCTGGAAAAGGAAATGGCACCCCACCCCAGTACTCTTGCCTGGAAAATCCCATGGACAGAGGAGCTTGGCAGGCTACAGTCCATGGGGTCGCAAAGAGTCAGACACGACTGAGCGACTTCACATCATAGTTAATAGCTAGACTATAATTCATGAGTCTTGTTTCCAGGCTTGAACTCATGTGTTAGATGTTTATAAGCTGAAAATAGCTACTTAGAATCATGACAACTCACTTTAAGCCACTACTTTGTACATATCTGAATTACATTCAAACCTGATATTGACACTAAGAATTGCTAAATTTCCATTAGGAAATGGACTTTACCCTAAATTCTCCTTACACATCAATAGTGATCAAATCTTCCAGAATCTGTTCTGCAGCCTTTTCTGGAGACTGTAGGTTGTAACAGCTCATTTCCATCATTACTGACATATCCATAGTTACTGACTCTCCAATCAGCCGGAGGCATTTTATAAGACACATGACATCCCGAGCAACATCCACGTCTGTAAGTAAGAGAAAGGTGACATTCACGTCTCAGGTCAATGAAGAGCTGCTAGTTAATATTATACTAAAAAAATATTAATAATATATGACAGATAGCTATCTGAAGTCTTGGAGATGCTTAGGCCTCCTCAGTTTTTTTTAAACGTACAGTGAGGTACACTGACCAGGGAAGGTCCCAGTGGCCATCGATGTTTTTGTATCTGTTTGAATGAAAGCATAGGGCTTAAGGAGAAAGGAGCTTGAATGTGGACATCATACTCACTCTTACCATCAGATATGGTTGTCTCATCCTCTGTCAAAAGATTCTCATCAGGGAGGAGATACAAATGATCCACTAAGGAGGAAGGCACAAGGAAAGACAGGTACCCCTGCAAATACACATCTTCCAGTTATATGATCTTTTTCAGTGAGTGTTTAAGGGTATAAAATAGTTGAGACCTGAATCTTATCATGAGGAGACCCCAGACAAATCCAAACTGAAGGACACTCTACCAAATAACAGGTGTAGCCTTCAAAGAGGGTCAACGTCAGGACTCCCCTTAAGAACCCGCCTCGCGAAGCAGGGCGCGAGGGCTTGATCCTGGTCGGGACTAAGATCCCACACGGCCCGGAGCAGCTAAGCCCTCTCATCACAACCAGGGAGGGCGCACGTGGCAAGGAAAGACCCCACCGGATGCGCCTAAGACCAGATGCAGCCAAATAAACAAACAGTTTAAAAAGTTAGTGTCATGAAAGACAGAGAAAGGCCGACAGCAGCTGGAGATTAAGTAAAGAAACGTGACAACTCAGCACATGCAAGAGCCTGCACTGGGTCCCAGATCAAGGAAGAACACTCAAAGCACAACTAGGAAAACCTGAATACGAACCAGTATCAAACTGCCTGGTCTGTGAATTGTGCTGCAGTTAGGAAAGAATGCTGCTGTGCTTAGATACACGCCAAAATGTGTCAGGATCAAGGGGCACGACATTTACAACTAACTCTCAAGTGGCTCAAGGAGAAAAGCAAATGAAAGTTAATCTGGGTGAAGGGGATATAGAAGTGCTTCATGCTATTCTTGTAACTTTCAAATTAGGAATCACTTCAATGTAAACGGTGAACAAGGTGCAGAAAAGGGCAAATAGTGCAGAGCAGAAGACTATTTAAACACAAATTAACTATAATTCTGAGGACGCCCTCCCCACCGCACGAGAAAACCCACCGAAGTCCTAAAAGCGAACTACAGCATACAACAGACGCTGCATTTTGAAAGACCCACTGAACAGCCTGCAGGAGTTCTGTGTGCCTCCGCTCTCTTACCTTCTTCAACAGGCACACCATGTTTGTGTGCGGATTCAAATGCAGGGCAAGAGGATGAGAAAGGGCTTCTTGATACTGAAGGCAGCAGGCATAGAACTTGCACCAGAATTCCTGCTGTAAACTTCGGAACTCTTCCTGGGAAAATTCATACTCTGTTACACTTCCTTGGAGCTGGCAAAGAAAAAAAAAGGAAAAAGAAACTCTTGATAGCCTTTCAGGCATTTTCTCCCACCAAACATAAGTGTTTCACATCACTTTATTACACTATAGGGAAGTGAATATTCCTTAAACTATAGGGAAGTATATATGCCATAGACTCTGTAAAGAGGCATCTAATTCTTTAATGAAAAGGTTTAGAAATTTATATTTCTTAGCAACAAGGTCCAAAGAACAGTTTGAACAATTTCTTGGTACCAATCTGCCCCACAGTGAGATGAAAGAAATTGTCTTTCTTTAACCAAACCTCACCTCACTTTCAACAGCTAAAGTAACTTCTTTCTTTAGTTCCGTCCAGGAAAGGTCTAAATTCCTCTCAGTTCCTCGACAGAAAATCTGAAGAGAGAAACAAAGAGACACTTCAGAGTACCACATAACACTAAAAACTAAATGAAAAATACTCCAGGAGACGTTGAGGCAACAGGTGACAGTACAATAGACACTGGATATGCCTGAAATAAGACATTTACCCTTAACATTGTGCAAATAACTGTGAGATCACAGCAAGATGAAATAGTTTCTATAGTTCAGGATAAACTATAAAAACTCGTGAGCCTGTAAGAATTATAAAATGAGACAAAACACCTACTGCTCAGCTGGAAGGAAGATGTAAGATGATGCCAAATACAGACATCCTGACAGGTGCAAAGGTGAGCGACAGTAGTGGTGGAGGTGGGCCACTCTACTGGGAAAGATTCTCCTCAAGTAAAGCCGTGATCGGTGCCTTACTGATTATTCGGGATCTCAGTCTGCAAGAGACACCGTGAGAAACTGTGCATTTGACTCCTGTTAACAAGAAGGGCTGATGAGATGAAAGAAATAATGCCTTAGAAGTGAGTGACTGTGTCATCCTGGAGTTTTATCAGAGAGAAAAAAGAAAACATAGAACAGCCAGATACTCAAGAATGTACCCAGAAGAAAAGTCAAGGATCTGGAAACCACATCCCCTGGGAGAAAGTTAAGGGACCGAGTGTACTGAGCCTGGAAAAAGATAACACGGAAAATGCTTAAAATACTTGAAGAGCTGCTTTATAGAAAAGAGCCATGTTCTATGAAGCTCCCAAAGAAAGATGCCACCTAAATGATGCAGGATTAAATCTGTTCTAATACTAGGATGAACTTTTCTTGGGCTGTACCACGTGGCTTGTGGGATTTTAGCTCCCCAAACAGGGATTGAACCTGGGCCCCAAGAGTGAAGGTGCCAAGTCCTAACCACAGGACTGCCAGGGAATACCCTGGGATAAACTTTCAGATGGCACAGCTCTGAGCAGTAAGTCAGGAGGAGCTGAGATACTCGTCCCTGGGGGCAGAGACAACCAGAAGCTGACTAGCTGTCAGAGAAGCCTCAGAAGGTGTTTCTGCTTTGTGTGGGAGGTCAGATCAGGAGATTCTAAGGGATTTTTAAATTCTGAGTGATTATTTCAAATTCATGAAGCTAAGTGGCAATTTAACAAAGTCTAAGTGACTTGCATCTCTTATACCCTGTAACTTTGAAGCTTAGATTTTTTTTTTTTTTTAGAGTTTTCTTGAACCTGAACCAAGTTAGACCTTTGCTGTACTAACAAAAGGGTAAAAACCGTACCAGCAAACCTATCCAAGAAAACATTTAAAATTTCCTTCTCGTATAGAAAGTAGACGCAGTGTAGTAAGGCATGTTTTTACAGCAGTGTAGGTGAAGTTTCTCCTTTACTAGCGTCACGCTTCACTAGTCAGTGGGAAAGTGCCCTTAATCCTCTCTCCACATTGAGACTCTTGGTATTCTTATGGAAAGAACATTAAAAAAAATTACAACAGCATTTATAAACATCTATATATACAACTGCAAAACTATGTTGGGGTTAGTACATGCAAAACAACAAAAATTAATAGTAATCATTAACTATATAATGATAGCAATAGGAGAGTCTTAGATCAATATGCAATATTTTTTCACTGACCTGTAAAGCTTTACATAAAGCTGCATTAATGAATCGCCCTGGTGTAAAAAG
Source organism: Raphicerus campestris (assembly GCA_006410735.1). NCBI lineage: Eukaryota > Metazoa > Chordata > Mammalia > Artiodactyla > Bovidae > Raphicerus > Raphicerus campestris. Next base: position 25,759 of record SJYW01044458.1, on the reverse strand, counting down.
ACTCTGCAAATACATCTCCTGTTAGAACATTGAAGCAAGAATTAGCATCATTCTAAAAAAGATAAAATTTGGAAAAATTTGAATGAAGAATCCAACACATTAAAACCAAAGCCTGCATTTCTATTACGTGAAGGTAGAAATTCTGCCCTCTG
>SJYW01044456.1:0-10208 GCA_006410735.1 Raphicerus campestris | reverse complement strand
CAGCTTTGGGACACCCATAGTTTGAGGTAGCCTTGGCTGATTGATGCTGACACCTCTGTTCTGACCCGAGGGTCTGCAGCAGCTACAGCCCAAGAGTGCCCCTCAGTGTCCCTCGGAAGGGGACGATTGGCAGCGGGGTCTGTGCTTGGGCAAGTCTTTGCTGGCGGCTGGAGGGAAAGGGCAGTGTGCTCCTGCTGTATTCACACCCTGTTTTCTCTTCAAGAGGCATCAGAGGCCTCTGGCTGGTCATCGCGCCTCCATGACACCTTAACCAGAAACTTCCAGGAGGCACACGTGGCTCCGGGTTTGCCTGGAGAGTTTCTCCCCTGGCTCAGTGAAAACATGATGAGAAGCCTGTGCACAACCCAAAGAGAGCTGGGGGCTTTCACAAGGACATAGCGGGTTGGCCAAAAGGTTGGTTCTGGTTTTCTTGTAACATTCTGCAACGATAGTACCCACTGGAGAGGAGCAAAATTTACTATCCCAAAATGTTTCTCTTTGGCATAAGGATTAATTTAGGCTGATTATTTTTAAAAAGGAAAACGAAACAGAAGATCTGGGAAGCTTTTATTGTTGCCTCCCCGTAACAGCCTAAAATAATTTGGAAAAAGGGTTTGTTGGAGATCAGAGTCCCGTTTGTGTCCCTGTGTCCCTGCCTGGCGAAGCAAACATTTGTTTCCCAAACATTTGCTTTTCCATTTCCAGGTCAGTTGCCCCCTTCAAGTCATGAAACCCTACCCCAGCACCTTCCCTTGTCGTTAGTTGAAGATGGTATTTACGGTGAGGGTCTTGGCCATTTCGATGGTGACTCAGTTCTCCTGGGTCTCTCCCACGAATACATGTTGCTAAACTTTTGTGTGATTTTGTCCTAATTGTCTTATGACAACTTAATTCTTAGATCAGCCAAGAGAACCTAGAGGAGAAGGGGGTGCTTCTGCACGCCAACCACTACTCCAGCCGACGAGCGCCTGCGGCCCGGCCACAGACACCACCACCACCCTGCTCGCCTCGCTTCTCTGATGGACTTTGCTCACAGCCGCTCCTCAACTGCCGCCTTTTTTTCTACAGAGTAACACCTTCCCCTTTGTTTCCCGATTGTGGTTACAGTTTTTGCTATGACTTTCTTGTCCTGAATTGCAGTTATCTGTTATTCCTCTGTGTAAATCTATTTGCTGGTGAAATAGCTCTTTTCAAGAAATCTGAAGAGAGCGGAGGCCTGGCCACAGAGCCGACCCACCCTGTCCCTGAGGAGGGGGCTCAGCCCCAAGCCCAGGAACTGTCCTGCCAGCACGCCAGCCCCCCCGGAGCCACCCCAGGGCCCATGAGACATGAGGGGGGCACCGCGGAAGGCTCCTCGGGGCAGACCACACGGGCTGCTGGGTGCTGACCTGCAACTGGGAAGGACCCAAACCCCGCCTGGAGCGGGGATTCAGGACTTAGGGGGCCAGTGCCCCTCAGAGTGGGGACAGTGGGCGCTGCAGCAGGCTTGGGCCTGAGACCCCCACGCTGGGGAAGGGTCCCCAGACCACAACCCTAAATAGGGAAGGGGGCATGGCTAACACAGTGCCTGACTTGGGTGTTAAGGGAAGTAGAATTCATAACCCCAAATAAGCTTCTTTGGTACACTGATTATTTTAACTGCTTATTTTTAATTCTGAGGCTGAGTAGAAGTCAGCCTATAAGAGACGATGAACAAGGCAAACCTCCCTGTAAGGGTGCCCCTATTGCACCAGGGGGCTTTCCTGGTGGCTCAGTCAGTAAAGAATCTGCCTGCAGTGCAGGAGACCCGGGTTCGATCCCTGGGGTGGGAAGATCCCCTGGAGAATGAAATGGCAACCCACTCCAGTATCCTTGCCTGGAAAATCTCATGGACAGAGGAGCCTAGTGGGCTGCAGTCCATGGACTTGCAAAGAGTCAGGCATGACTGAGCGACTAACACTATTGTACCAGGACCAGGGGCGACTGCATTTCCTGGAAACGTTCAGGGATGGAGGCGGCAAGGACTGATCTCTGCAGGAAACCACCCTTATTTCTGTGCTTGTCGGGGTAACCTCCCCAAGGAGGCCTCTCCTGCCCACCACAACCTCTCATCTGGAGCTCAGACGGCATTTGGGTGCTCAAATGGCATTCAGCGTTTGGGGAAGTTGCTCGGCTTTTCTGGGTCCCTCCCATAGATAAGGGGTATACGGGCTGGTAAACTGTTATTTTTCTCCTGTTAAACTGTCTTTTTATTATGACAGAGAAGAGTCCCAGGCAAAAACCTGGGAGGGTGGAAGGAAACCTCCCGCCCCTTCCAGCCTCTGGGAAAGGAACCTCCCTCCCACTGACCCCGGTGTAACCTGACACTCAGCGGTTCATCCCTCCTCCTAAGACCAGCCCATTTCCACTTACGAAAGGAACTGGCCAGGAAAAGAGAACTGAGGAGAAATCGAAACTCCTGGGTAAAGGAGGGCCCCCTGAGCGTGTGCTGGCATCTGGACCAAGTTGCTCCATCCCCACCATGAACCGCACAACTCAGCTCTTATTCACTGGGGCCCACGGTGCGGTGCCCCCAGCCTACGAGATGCTCAAGGAAGAGAATGAGGTGGCCGTGCTGGGGGCGCCACAGAGCCAGGCACCCGTGGCGACCACGGTGATCAACATCCGCAGTGACACCGCCGTGCCCGACCACATTGTGTGGTCCCTGTTCAACACCATCTTCATGAACTGGTGCTGCCTGGGCTTCGTGGCATTCGCCTACTCTGTGAAGGTGGGTGGGCACCTGGAGTCTCCAAGAAAGTGCTGGGAGCCTGGAGAGGGCCAGCCTGGATGGCACGTGGGGTTGGGGAGCTCCCGCGTGTTGTTCTGTGTGCGTGGGGTGTGTGGGGATGACCAGACTCAGCCTTCTGTCCCCTGGTGGGTGAGTGGCCAGTGAGGGGGCTGAGAGGAAGGATGGGAGGGCCCTGGGCCTCCTGGAGAGGCTGATTCTGCGGGAAAGCTGATGGAGACCCCAGGAGGGGAGGAGCGCTCACTGGGCACTGTCATGCTCAACTCCAGGAGACAGGCGCCCGTGGGTCCCCACTGGGAGGAACAGGCAGTGGGGGGCCAGCAGGGGGGCCTGAGCCACAGGCCCCTCACCACCTCTCCTCCCCCAGTCTAGGGACCGGAAGATGGTCGGCGACATCACAGGGGCCCAGAGCTACGCCTCCACCGCCAAGTGCCTGAACATCTGCGCCCTGGTCCTGGGGCTCCTTCTGACTCTCGTCCTCATCATCGTTGTGTCCACCGGCTCCCTGATGATCGTTCAAGCAGTCTCGGAGATCATACAGAACTACGGAGGCCACTAGTCCCTGCCCACGGCCCGAGGCCGTCACCCCTTTTTCCTGCAGCCTAGACAGGCATCTGTCCCCCGTGAAATAAAAGGAGGCATTTGTATGTGAGGGCGCTGTGTTTTGACCTGGGGAGGGGCCCCTTCAGAGTCCAGCCTGGANATAGGAATACTAGACCACCTGACCTGCCTTCTGAGAAATCTGTATGCAAGTCAAGAAGCAACAGTTAGAACTAGACATGGAACAGTGGACTGGTTCCAAATTGGGAAAAACGTACGTCAAGGCTGCATATTGTCACCCTGCTTATTTAACTTCTATGCAGAGTACATCATGAGAAATGCCAGGCTGGCTGAAGGACAAGCTGGAATCAAGATTGCCGGGAGAAATATCAATAACCTCAGATATGCAGATAACACCACCCTTTTGACAGAAAGCAAAGAACTAAAGAACCTCTTGAATAAAGTGAAAGTGGAAAGTGAAAAAGTTGGCTTAAACCTCAACATTCAGAAAACAAAGATCATGGCATCTGGTCCCATCACTTCATGGGAAACAGATGGGGAAACAATGAAAACAGTGAGGGACTTTATTTTGGGGGGCTCCAAAATCACTGCAGATGGGGACTGCAGCCATGAAATTAAAAGATGCTTGCTCCTTGGAAGAAAAGCTATGTTCAACCAGAACAGCATATTAAAAAGCAGAGACCTTACTTGGCCAACAAAGGTCCGTCTAGTCAAAACTATTGTTTTTCCAGTAGCATGTATGGATATGAGAGTTGGACTATATAGAAAGCTGAGCGCTGAAGAACTGATGCTTTTGAACTGTGGTGTTGGAGAAGACTCTTGAGAGACCCTTGGACTGCAAGGAGATCCAACCAGTCCATTCTAAAGGAAAACAGTGCTGAATATTCATTGGAAGGACTGATGCTGAAGCTGAAACTCCAATACTTTGTCCACCTGATGGAAAGAACTGACTCATTAGAAAAGACCCTGATGCTGGGAAAAATTGAAGGCGGGAGGAGAAGGGGAAAACAGAGGATGAGATGGTTGGATGACATCACTGCCTCTATGGACATGAGTTTGAGTAACCTCCGGGAGTTGATTATGGACAGGGAGGCCTGGCGTGCTGCAATCCATGGGTCCGCAAAGAGTTGGAGATGACTGAGCCACTGAATTGAACTGAAAGCTGCCACCAGAGGGAAAAAGCTAACAGCATGACCAGGCTGTAGAGGTGACAGAAGCTGCTCCACACAGCACACTTCCAAAAACTGCCCTCAAGAAAACGAGAACGGCCCGACCCTGGCACTGGAGATCCACTTCACTCCAAATGAGAGGCTGCTCACCAGACCCTGCACCCCAAGTTCAGAATGCTTGTCAGACCTGCCCATGCTGCTCTGCACGTAGCCACCGCCTGAAAGCCCTTGACGCTTTCCTTTAAAAGCCTTGCCCTGATCGGCAGTGGTTTGGGGGACACCAGTCTGTCATGTCCCCAGGTTGCCCACTTCCTGAATAAAGCATCTTTCTTCTCCCACCAACAGAACTTGTCTGTCTGTCAAACATGGAGTAATGAGCAGCTTGAGTTTGGCTCCAGCTCCAGCTGGTAACGGTCGTGGTGTATATATAATATGTTGGGTTCAGTTTGCTAGAACTTGCAGAGGATTTTTACACCTATACTCATCAGGGATATTGGTCTCTATTTTTCTTTGCAGTCTCTCTCTCTGACTTTGGTGTCTGGGTGATTTTGGCCTCAGAGAATGAGTTAGGAAGTGCTCCTGCCTCTTCAGACTTTGGCAAGAGTCTGAATAGATTACAGGCCGCTGTCTGCAGGGCTGCCGCAGAGCTCAGGCCCGAGAGACGGAACCAGGGCAAGATGAAATGCCACACAGCTCTGTGCTGAAGTTACACTATTTCTTCTTGATTAAGCACGCCTCTGATTTCTACAAGACTTCCTCTACTTTCAGAGGCTGGAAATGTTGATTCTGATATTTTTTGAAAACTTTTTCCTGCTTTTGTGGAGAGATGGGCTTTGAGACTTCTCCACCCCACTATTTTTTTGTGTAGTTTTTCACAACTGGCACATGCTCCTGGTGATTGAGAGGGCAGCCCCAGATGTGGGTAGGAGCTGGCTGCCGCTCCGGGACATGTGGCCTCCTAAGCGATGAGCTTCACGGTGCCTCTGGGGTTAAAAATGGAGCAGATAAGTTCTGCATGTATCAGTGAAGATAGATGCCAGCTAGAAAGTGCAAAAACAACCCCTGGTGGCTCAGAGGGTAAAGAATCTGCTTGCAGTACAGGAGACCTGGGTTCGGTCTCTGGGTCAGGAAGATCCCCTGGAGAAAGGAGTGGCTACCTACTCCAGCTCTTGCCTGGGAAATTGCGCGGGCAGTGGGGCCTGGAGGGCTGCAGTCCATGGGGTCGCAAAGAGCTGGACACAGCACACAAAGCGAAGGCAAAGAGCAACGAAACGCAGAAGCAACGGCAGACGGCAGACGGCCGTCAGCTGTGAATTCACGGGGGCCCTGACCCAAGGCGAGCGCTCCGTGTGGCCACTGGGCAGTGGGTGGCCCCACCCCAGCAGCCACCCCCCACCTCCAGGTGCGACAGACACGGAAGCAGGCGACACTGGACTGTCCTTACGCGGGGTCAGCGGCTTCTGGATGAGAGCCACGGCCCTGAGGCTGGCTGGGGGGACTCTGGAACTGGCCCAGCAGGGAGGGAAACCTAAGCCAACAGCCCACCCCGGGAGAGGACCGGACATGACACCTCAGGGCCCAGGGCGCGCAGGGCGGCCACCCCCCACACCTCCATTCCGCGGCCCCGTCTGCCCGAGGCCCGGATGGGGCAGACAGGCAGGTGTCCGTTAGGCAGGTGACAAGGTTGATAGTTTCTAGGGTACTTTTATTGCCCAAGGAAAACTTACAAAACCAACGAATATTGGAATTCAATAAATATGGGCTACACAGCGTACTCTGCAGGTCAAGAATCGAAAGTGCAGGAAAAGCTTGCAGGCATAGCATGTCACCAGCCACATCAGCAACAAGGACTTGGGCAAGCCCTTGGCCACTACAGCCGCCCCTCTGAGGGACACCGGACGGGAGAGCGCAGGACCCTGGCCCCAGAGGGTGGAGGCGCAGCCAGGGGAATGGCTCCAGTGAGCCTGACGCTCGCATCTTCCCATTCATGGAACAGAACCAAATCACGACTTACGATGTCTGCTTTTTAAGTAACAGCAATCTTTTGATTGCTACTTGGCTTTTGTTGCAAAACTCCTATATGTCCTGGCTCCTCCCTTATCCTCAGAGAGGCTTTCTCTCAGGCTTCAGGCCTCAGTTTCGTCTGCAAAATAAAACATAATTCTCGACATTTAGTTTGTGAAACTCCAATACTTTGTCCACCTGATGGAGAGAACTGACTCATTAGAAAAGACCCTGATGCTGGGAAAAATTGAAGGCGGGAGGAGAAGGGGAAAACAGAGGATGAGATGGTTGGATGACATCACTGCCTCTATGGACATGAGTTTGAGTAACCTCTGGGAGTTGATTATGGACAGGGAGGCCTGGCGTGCTGCAATCCATGGGTCCGCAAAGAGTTGGAGATGACTGAGCCACTGAATTGAACTGAAAGCTCAGTTTTTTCCAGTCAGCACCAGCAAAGACAGGTTTATTCAGGAATAGCAGAGGAAACGCAACTCAGGATATGCAAACCATGGTGGAGCACGCGGAAACCCAGAGAGCCTGGACAGGCGACTTGCTGCTCTAGGGGGAGGGGAGCTGGCAGGGGCGGTGATGGCCGGAGTCCACTGGAGGAGCCCGGTGCAAAGCGACGAGGTTCCAGGGCCGGGCCTGAGGTCTCCGGCTGGGCTGTGGCAGGGTGGGGGCAGCAGAGAGAAACCTGCTTCCTCCTGCTGTGTGGGAAGGGCAGAGGCCTTCCTGGTGGAGGTGTAGAGTGGCATGTCTTCCTGTTTGGGGTGACCACTGATGCGCTGAAGGCAAGAGAGCGTAGCCTGCAGGCCTGTCCCAACTCCACCTTGGGCTCAGATTCCTTAATTAATTCCATGCCCCATTCCTTGCATCAAAGCAATCCAATCCTGGATGGAAAAACAAGATCCGTAAGATAACTGAAGGGCCGTCCATGTGAATCGGGCTGTTTGTCAGCTTTGGGACACCCATAGTTTGAGGTAGCCTTGGCTGATTGATGCTGACACCTCTGTTCTGACCCGAGGGTCTGCAGCAGCTACAGCCCAAGAGTGCCCCTCAGTGCCCCTCGGAAGGGGACGATTGGCAGCGGGGTCTGTGCTTGGGCAAGTCTTTGCTGGCGGCTGGAGGGAAAGGGCAGTGTGCTCCTGCTGTATTCACACCCTGTTTTCTCTTCAAGAGGCATCAGAGGCCTCTGGCTGGTCATCGCGCCTCCATGACACCTTAACCAGAAACTTCCAGGAGGCACACGTGGCTCCGGGTTTGCCTGGAGAGTTTCTCCCCTGGCTCAGTGAAAACATGATGAGAAGCCTGTGCACAACCCAAAGAGAGCTGGGGGCTTTCACAAGGACATAGCGGGTTGGCCAAAAGGTTGGTTCTGGTTTTCTTGTAACATTCTGCAACGATAGTACCCACTGGAGAGGAGCAAAATTTACTATCCCAAAATGTTTCTCTTTGGCATAAGGATTAATTTAGGCTGATTATTTTTAAAAAGGAAAACGAAACAGAAGATCTGGGAAGCTTTTATTGTTGCCTCCCCGTAACAGCCTAAAATAATTTGGAAAAAGGGTTTGTTGGAGATCAGAGTCCCGTTTGTGTCCCTGTGTCCCTGCCTGGCGAAGCAAACATTTGTTTCCCAAACATTTGCTTTTCCATTTCCAGGTCAGTTGCCCCCTTCAAGTCATGAAACCCTACCCCAGCACCTTCCCTTGTCGTTAGTTGAAGATGGTATTTACGGTGAGGGTCTTGGCCATTTCGATGGTGACTCAGTTCTCCTGGGTCTCTCCCACGAATACATGTTGCTAAACTTTTGTGTGATTTTGTCCTAATTGTCTTATGACAACTTAATTCTTAGATCAGCCAAGAGAACCTAGAGGAGAAGGGGGTGCTTCTGCACGCCAACCACTACTCCAGCCGACGAGCGCCTGCGGCCCGGCCACAGACACCACCACCACCCTGCTCGCCTCGCTTCTCTGATGGACTTTGCTCACAGCCGCTCCTCAACTGCCGCCTTTTTTTCTACAGAGTAACACCTTCCCCTTTGTTTCCCGATTGTGGTTACAGTTTTTGCTATGACTTTCTTGTCCTGAATTGCAGTTATCTGTTATTCCTCTGTGTAAATCTATTTGCTGGTGAAATAGCTCTTTTCAAGAAATCTGAAGAGAGCGGAGGCCTGGCCACAGAGCCGACCCACCCTGTCCCTGAGGAGGGGGCTCAGCCCCAAGCCCAGGAACTGTCCTGCCAGCACGCCAGCCCCCCCGGAGCCACCCCAGGGCCCATGAGACATGAGGGGGGCACCGTGGAAGGCTCCTCGGGGCAGACCACACGGGCTGCTGGGTGCTGACCTGCAACTGGGAAGGACCCAAACCCCGCCTGGAGCGGGGATTCAGGACTTAGGGGGCCAGTGCCCCTCAGAGTGGGGACAGTGGGCGCTGCAGCAGGCTTGGGCCTGAGACCCCCACGCTGGGGAAGGGTCCCCAGACCACAACCCTAAATAGGGAAGGGGGCATGGCTAACACAGTGCCTGACTTGGGTGTTAAGGGAACTAGAATTTATAACCCCAAATAAGCTTCTTTGGTACACTGATTATTTTAACTGCTTATTTTTAATTCTGAGGCTGAGTAGAAGTCAGCCTATAAGAGACGATGAACAAGGCAAACCTCCCTGTAAGGGTGCCCCTATTGCACCAGGGGGCTTTCCTGGTGGCTCAGTCAGTAAAGAATCTGCCTGCAGTGCAGGAGACCCGGGTTCGATCCCTGGGGTGGGAAGATCCCCTGGAGAATGAAATGGCAACCCACTCCAGTATCCTTGCCTGGAAAATCTCATGGACAGAGGAGCCTAGTGGGCTGCAGTCCATGGACTTGCAAAGAGTCAGGCATGACTGAGCGACTAACACTATTGTACCAGGACCAGGGGCGACTGCATTTCCTGGAAACGTTCAGGGATGGAGGCGGCAAGGACTGATCTCTGCAGGAAACCACCCTTATTTCTGTGCTTGTCGGGGTAACCTCCCCAAGGAGGCCTCTCCTGCCCACCACAACCTCTCATCTGGAGCTCAGACGGCATTTGGGTGCTCAAATGGCATTCAGCGTTTGGGGAAGTTGCTCAGCTTTTCTGGGTCCCTCCCATAGATAAGGGGTATACGGGCTGGTAAACTGTTATTTTTCTCCTGTTAAACTGTCTTTTTATTATGACAGAGAAGAGTCCCAGGCAAAAACCTGGGAGGGTGGAAGGAAACCTCCCGCCCCTTCCAGCCTCTGGGAAAGGAACCTCCCTCCCACTGACCCCGGTGTAACCTGACACTCAGCGGTTCGTCCCTCCTCCTAAGACCAGCCCATTTCCACTTACGAAAGGAACTGGCCAGGAAAAGAGAACTGAGGAGAAATCGAAACTCCTGGGTAAAGGAGGGCCCCCTGAGCGTGTGCTGGCATCTGGACCAAGTTGCTCCATCCCCACCATGAACCGCACAACTCAGCTCTTATTCACTGGGGCCCACGGTGCGGTGCCCCCAGCCTACGAGATGCTCAAGGAAGAGAATGAGGTGGCCGTGCTGGGGGCGCCCCAGAGCCAGGCACCCGTGGCGACCACGGTGATCAACATCCGCAGTGACACCGCCGTGCCCGACCACATTGTGTGGTCCCTGTTCAACACCATCTTCATGAACTGGTGCTGCCTGGGCTTCGTGGCATTCGCCTACTCTGTGAAGGTGG
>SJYW01044453.1:300108-314987 GCA_006410735.1 Raphicerus campestris | reverse complement strand
GGAAATAAGAGATAAACTGAAGCAGTCTTGGGTTATCAAAAACTGTGTTTATTTGGGAAAAGAAGAGAACCTGCAGTTCAGGACATACAAACTGTGGAAAACTACAGGTAAGCCCATTGATGGGGTGTGCTGGTTTAGGAGTAAAGAGTATAAAGTAAGGGGAGACTACCCAGAGCGCAACCAGCAAGTCCATTGGCTTGAGGGTGGAGAGAGGTTCTTGACAGATGCTCATTGACTGAGAAAGAAATTTGGTCTTCTGTAAATCAGGCATTTGTGGAAACGCAATCTCTCAGTTCTTGAGTTTAAATGGCTTTTGTGTTTCTTAGTCCACCAATCAATGGGCAGCACTTCTCAAGGCACAAGCAATGAAAGGGAAAAGAGCCGTTACTGAAGATCTGCTTTAGCAAAATAAAGCAGCATTTTCAGAGATACAGTTGAAATGAAGGCATAAATAATTCAGAGCTAAAGTCAATGAAGGGGCAACTGTGGTATGAGTTACTAGTAGCTGGAAGAAGTCCATTTTGATAAATATCTTTGATGTCAATGTTTTTAGAAGGTACTTCTGGAAACTGAGTCAATATGAACTATTGGTAAATATAATGAATGTTGGTATTAGGAAGTTCACCCTTCACCTGTCCACAAAAGTATTGTGTTCTTGAGATTTTCAACTTGAATTAGAGATAGAAGATTAATTACTTGATAAGAATTCAGTGAATTTTACCTAGGCAAGGAATGAAGCACTTGTCACAGTGTTTGACATATACTAAAAACTCAATAGACTTTACCTACTCCTAGTTGCTACCATTATTTATTTAAGTCTACGTTTGTTCATTTCTCCTGCTAATAACCAGTCCAAACCAGCAAGCAAACTATTTGATCAAACTATTCTAAAAGCCTACTGAGACTGCTCCCCACTGTCCATAATTGCATAGCTATTTTTGGCCTTACTTTAGAGGCAGAACATTGAGTTTTAAATTTCAGTCCTTATTATTCCAATCCTCTTTTAACAATCAACATATCTTTTTATCTTTAGTCCCAAATGTCACCTATTGGACACTCAATAGCATCAATTTCCAATATCTCTTTTGCCATCAGCTAAATCTCCACTCTTATCTTGTCAATATTCTGTCTAGCATTTGTGGTTTTGTTTAATGTTATGCTCTATTATTGGTCTTCTCAGTAGAAATTCCATCACCTAAAACTTATAATCTGTTTCTTTATCCCATCTCCATACAACTAACCCTTTATCCTTCAAGTCTGATCTTCACTTTATCAAATCAGTCAGTTCAGTTCAGTCTCTCAGTTGTGTCCGACTCTTTTTGACTTCGTGAAACACAGCACACCAGTCCTCCCTGTCCATCACCAACTCCCAGAGTTCATCAAACTCATGTGCTTCCAGTCAGTGATGCCATCCAGCCATCTCATCCCCTGTCCTCCCCTTCTCCTCCTGCCCCCAATCCCTCCCAGCATCAGAGTCATTTCCAATGAGTCAACTCTTTGCATGAGGTGGCCAAAGTATTGGAGTTACAGCTTCAGCATCAGTCCCTCCAGTGAACACCCAGGATTGGTCTCCTTTAGGATGGACTGGTTGGATCTCTTTGCAGTCCAAGGGCCTTGCAAGACTCTCCTCGAACACCACAGTTCAAAACCATCAATTCTTTGGCACTCAGCTTTCTTCACAGTCCAACTCTCACATCTATACATGACCACTGGAAAAACCATAGCCTTGACAAGATGGAACTTTGTTGGCAAAGTACTATCTCTGCATTTTAATGTGTTATCTAGTTTGTTTATAACTTTCATCCCTAAATACACAGTCCCAGCCCTTGAACAGTACTTGCACCTAAATTATCTATCCCTTTCTGACTCTATATATTTTATAACACTCATCATACTTGTATTTACTTATATACCATATATATCATCTTTATGAGACATGTGGTCTATTTTGGCCAATGGAATCAGTAACAAAGAAGTAAAGGCTTGATTATTAAATATATTACTGAGCATGTCCTCTTGAATTTGTACCTTTTGCCTTGAAAATATCTTACCTTGATTAGCCAAAGGTTGAAAGATATGCATGACACTTGGAGCAAGATTGAATTCAATGCAGAGCTTGGAACCAATCTCTAACAAGGCCAGAAAATATGAGCTGAGTCTGAGGGGACTATGAAAAGGAGATTTAAAAAGGAATGTTTACTGTAGTATGCCAATAAATTCTGAGTGGTTGGATGTGCAAAATTATATATACACGTATGTACACACACATGTATATCAAAGGACAACCAGAATTTGGCTATTACAAATATATTTATTTTGATGAGAAATTATTTTCAGGAATCCATATATCCTAAGATTTATTTTGGAAAAAGTATATGAACTTAAACTCATTCTAGTCTTAATATGTTTATTTTCCCAGTTCAACCTTATAACCTAGAATTAAAGATAAAATAGCCAATGCTGGTAGTATAGTAACTAGTTTCTAAACTAGCCCTATTAGAGCTATGATGCTATATGGATCTTCTTAAGTCATAGCAAACCTGATACTGTGTTGAGTTCTTTCATCCTAAAGATTGCAGATTTAATCATGACATGAAAATTTATGTCATGCAACAAAACCAGGCATAGAATTTTCTTCCTTCATTGAATTATGACTGGCATATATTCCAAGTGAGAGATCTAGAGGTTATAGAGCACCTACTTTCATATAAAGAATTAGAGTTCATATTTACTTCATTTGTTGTTCAATTGCTAAGTCATGTCGAATTCCTTGCAACTCCATGGACTACAACATGTCAGGCTTCCCTGCCTTCACCATCTTCTGAAAGTTGCCCAAACGTATATCCACTGAGTCAGTGATACCATCTAACCATTTCAAACTCTGTCATCCCCTTTTCTCCCTGCCTTCAATCTTTCACAGCGTCAGGGTCTTTTCCAATGAGTCAGCTCTTTGAATCAGGTGGCCAAAGTATTGGAGCTTCAACATCAGTCCTTCCAGTGAATATTCAGGGTTGATTTCTCTTACAACTGATTGGTTGATCTCTTTGCTGTACAAGGGGCCCTCAAGAGTCTTCACCACCACAGTTCAAAAGGATCAGTTCTTCAGTGCTCAGCCTTCTTTACAGTCTAACTCTAACATCCCTACGCGACTACTGGAAAAAAACCATAGCTTTGACTATACAGATTTTTGTCAGTAAAGTGATATCTCTGCTTTTTAATACCCTGTCTAGGTTTGTCATAGTTTTTCTTCCAAGAAGTAGGTGTCTTTTCATTTTATGACTGAAGTCACCATCTGCAGTGATTTTGGAGCCCAAGTAAATAAAATCTGTCACTGTTTCCATTTTTTCCCCTTCTATTTGCCATGAGGTGATGGGACCAGAAGCCATGATTTTAGTTTCTTGAATGTTGAGTTTTAAGCCATCATTTTCACTCTCCTCTTTCACCTTTATCAAAGGCTGTTTAGTTCCTCTTCACATTCTGCCATAAGGGTGGTGTCATCTGCCTATCTGAGGTTATTGATATTTCTCCTGGCAATCTTGGTTGTAATCTATGATTCATCCAGCCCAGGATTTCAAAGATGTACTCTGCATATAAGTTAACAAAGCAGGGTGGCAATGTATAGCTTTGACGTACTCCTATCCCAATTTTGAACCAGTTTATTTTTCTATGTCTGACTCTTAACTGTTGCTTCTTGATCTGTATACAGGTTTCTCAGGTAGGTAAGGTGGACTGGTATTCCCATCTCTTCAACAATTTTCTGCAGTTTGTTGAGATTCATATAGTCAAAGACTTTAGCATAGTCAATAGAAACATGTTTTTCAGGTTTTTTTTTTTTCCTTCTTCTTCTTCTTTTTTTTTTTTTTTTTCTTTTTTTATGATCCAATGGATGTTGGCTGTTTGATCTCTGGTTCCTCCTCCTGCCTTATCTAGATCCAGCTTGTACAGGTGAAATTTCTTGGTTCACATACTGTTCAAGCTTAGGTTGAAAGATTTTTGAGCATTACCTTGCTAACATGAGCACAATCATACCATAGATTGAACATTCCTTGGCACTGTACTTCTTTGGGATTGGAATGAAAATTGAACTTTTCCAGTCCTGTGGTCACTGCTAAGTTTCCAAATTTCTTGGCATATTGAGTGCAACACTTTGACATCTTTTAGGATTTGAAATATCTCAGCTGGAATTCCATCACCTCTACTATAGTCACATACCAGACTCAAGTCTTCATAGGTTATAAGATAATTTGTTAAACCTTATTTCTCACACACTATACACAAATGGGTTTTGTATTTTTGGCACTTTTTTTTTTTTAGCTGTGTATACATTTATTCTAGTAATTTTTGCCTTTGTTTATTTAGCCTATTGTTTTAGGCAGTTTTGCTTTTTGTGTTGTGTCTTTGTGTGGATACAAACTCAGTATTTCTACTTTTCAATTTTATGATAATTCAATTAAATGTTTGATCAGCATGACATCAATGGCCCTCATTAGAATATCTCATAAAACTCTAATTTGGATAAATCTAAGCCTGAATTCCTTTACTACATAACAGCTGAAAATTATTAGATATTACTGATTTTGATTTTTTAAATAACTATTTATTGTAAATAAAAATTTTAATATTTTCCTCTACTTTGTTGCAAAAAACTATAGCCTGATCTTGATTGTTTAAGGGTTTTTGCCAGCATTAACACAGGGATATCCACATATTCTAAAAAAATAAAATTTTTTTACTATACCCTTGAATGTTTCAAAACTAAAGTTAGGGTTTTTTATTATGAATTTAAGAGGTAATGCTATATTATTTCTGTATGTCTTCTCTTTGTCATTCTGCATGCAATAAAGAAAATGAGAATATAGTTCTTATAATACAAAGTGGAATGGGTTGTTTCTTAGAATAGTAAAGTTCATGGTACTACTTTTAAATTGTACACAGTAGATATTTTAATTCCCTGTATTGATGCACACTAACTACACTTCATGAAAAATGAAATAACTATAATTCATTAAAGTGTTTTTGAATGGACTAACAACTTTTCCTTTGTTTTCCACTGTGGCGACAGTTAGGAATGGTGAGGGAAATTGTTATAATCACTCTGATTATTTTGATGGATTGAAAATGATGCCCAAATATTCCAACAAGTTATTTGTGAACAATGATATATTCATAATTATAAGTTCAGTTTAAAGAAATACATATTTTTAAACAATAAAACATTGTTCCTTATTTTAGAATAAGGCTCAGAAAGGGGTATACTTGGTTCAATTATAAAAAATACTGATTTGAATAACACTGATATACTCTTTGTCATAAGTATCAATTCTCTGTTTATTTAATATTGTGAATTAATTCAGTGATTAATATATGAAGTTACATATGAACAAATAGCTATTATTTATAAACCGCTCTTTGAAAGATTTGCTCGCTTTTTGCTCTCTTAAAATGTTTCTTAAAAGTTTGAAATCTCATCATTTATTGTCAAAGTAAACATCCATCATCAGAAGTAGAAATACAAACTCATGAATATATTCTGATTGCTTACAGTCTAACCTCTGTCTCTTATACACATCTACCGTTGAATGTGCAAAGACTAAAAAAAAAGGAAATGGCCATCCACACCAGTATTCTTGCCTGGAGAATCCCATGGACAGAGAAGCCTAGTAGGTTACAGTCCATGGGGTCGCAAAGACTCGGACACGACTGAGTGACTTCACCTCTGNACATACTTCATAAAACTACTCTGTTTAAATATATATATTATCCTTGTGAAAATAGTAAAAAATAATTCTTTCCACACTAAACATGAGTACTTGCGGAAGAGGTAAAATAATATATCATGGATTAGCAGCTGCCAGTAAAAGTGAAGTAAATCACAAATGAAATGCATTGTGCACTCTGCAAATGTGACAGACTAGAGGATATGGCAGCTTATGTTCTTAGTTTGCAATTGATATTCACTAATCTGTTTTAAGTAAAGCAGTTATTAACATCAAGGAACTGGCTTAAATGTTGATTGAGCTCACAAAATATCTGAAATTCTTTAATTTTCATGAAGCAAAAAAAATTAAAGGATACCAAGAAACAGCATGGCTACCCTGGAAAGAAAGAAAGCACTCTGGGAACTTAAGATCTCTGAAAAATATGATCTTGGGTTAGCTAGATCCAATAAAAAATAAGCCTTTGAATACAAGTTTATCCAGCCTCAAAAGAACAGCATGCTCCAAGTAAGTGTAGTTAAAAAATAGATGAAAAATAAGAAAATATGTGGAAAACTAGGATATTTATAGAAGTGTGTTAATTTGAATAGTTTAAAATACATTGACTATATTAAAATTGCTATTGTGATTATTCTTCAAGTTCCTAAAGTATTCATACATTGTTTGAATTTTTGATGTATTAAAAATGCATATATATTAGAGAATGTGGGGCAATGACAGATGGTTAAAATGTGCTTATACTGTAGAAATCCCCATATAAGCAATTTCCTAAGTAATATTCCTTCCCCCATAAAAAGTCAGGGAAATGTTGCTCTTGCATTGGAGAGAAAATTAATGCCCCAGAAAGGTTATAGCATGATAAGAAAAATGAATTTCCAAGAAAACCTATATCTCAAGGGAATAAAATTAATTTCATAATATCCAGAGTGTTGGTACCAACTTTTTTATTTGTAGCCCACTCTAGTGTATCACCAGAGAAGGCAATGGCAACCCCCTCCAGTATTCTTGCTTGGAAAATCCCATGGATGGAGGAGCCTGGTAGGCTGCAGTCCATGGGGTGGCTAAGAGTCAGACACGACTGAGCAACTTCACTTTCACTTTTCACTTTCATGCATTGGAGAAGGAAATGGCAACCCACTCCAGTGTTCTTGCCTGGAGAATCCCAGGGACGCGGGAGCCTGGTGGGCTGCCGTCTATGGGGTCGCACAGAGTGGGACATGACTGAAGTGACTTAGCAGCAGCAGCAGCATATATTAACAGCAAGCATTTATGTACTGTATATTGTACCTTAAGATACTGAATATGCACAAAATTAAGCAATCATGATCATGTGACATAACAATAATCTAAAAACCAAGAAATTCCTGTACCTTTTCCAATAATTACAAAAACTCTTTGTTGACAAATTGCACTAAACTTATGATAAATTGTGATAAAATACCATTTAGTTTTCATAAGGGAGAAAGAAAAAATGCCATCAATTATCAGAGATAAAATTGTTGCTTTGATTATGATTAAAATAAGGGATACAGTACACAGGGAGGATTCAGCTGTACTTCTGTGCCAGCAAATATAATTGAGTTAGGCATATAAAGTATGCTTATATTATGAAAAAAATTATTAAAATTGTAGATTATATTGCCAAATTAGGCCTAAAATAAGGAAAAAACATGTATAATACCAATTATGGTCTCTAAATACCATAAAGTTGACTGTGATAGAATTTTGTTTCGCTTTTGTTTATTTTTTTATTTTTGTTGTTGTTTTTAGTGCTGTTACCAGAATAACTTTATAAAATGTAAATATTCAAAATATAACACATTTTTAATACTGTGAGAGAAACAATATTCTCTTTTGTTCTATCACTTCCTGAATAAATCAGAAATCTAAAGTAGTTGAAGTAGACTGAGACCCTCTCTAGTTTGATGGACAATTTTGTTATTGTTCTAGTCATTCAATTCTATTTAAGAATGTTTTATTTTGGGGGTTTATTTTAATGGTATTTCCATTTATTTTATGGTGTTTTTGTTAAAATTTTAGGTGTATGGGTTTATTTCTAGACTTTTGATTCTGTTCCATTGATACATATTTCATTTTTGTGCCAGCACCATAATATTTTCAAGACTATTGTTTTATAATATATTCTGAAATCAAAAATTGTAAATTATATACAGTAAATTCAGTTTGAATATGCAGCTTTAAGAATTTTGGCAAATGTGTATACTCATGTAACCACCATTATGATCAAATATAGAGCCGTTTTATTTAGTTCAATTCAGTCATTCAGTTGTGTCTGACTCATTGTGACCCCATGAACTGTATCATCCCAGGCTTCTCTGTCCAGACTCTGCTCAAACTCCTATCCATTGAGTCAGTGATNTGGGACATGACTGAAGTGACTTAGCAGCAGCAGCAGCATATATTAACAGCAAGCATTTATGTACTGTATATTGTACCTTAAGATACTGAATATGCACAAAATTAAGCAATCATGATCATGTGACATAACAATAATCTAAAAACCAAGAAATTCCTGTACCTTTTCCAATAATTACAAAAACTCTTTGTTGACAAATTGCACTAAACTTATGATAAATTGTGATAAAATACCATTTAGTTTTCATAAGGGAGAAAGAAAAAATGCCATCAATTATCAGAGATAAAATTGTTGCTTTGATTATGATTAAAATAAGGGATACAATACACAGGGAGGATTCAGCTGTACTTCTGTGCCAGCAAATATAATTGAGTTAGGCATATAAAGTATGCTTATATTATGAAAAAAATTATTAAAATTGTAGATTATATTGCCAAATTAGGCCTAAAATAAGGAAAAAACATGTATAATACCAATTATGGTCTCTAAATACCATAAAGTTGACTGTGATAGAATTTTGTTTCGCTTTTGTTTATTTTTTTATTTTTGTTGTTGTTTTTAGTGCTGTTACCAGAATAACTTTATAAAATGTAAATATTCAAAATATAACACATTTTTAATACTGTGAGAGAAACAATATTCTCTTTTGTTCTATCACTTCCTNTTCTCTGGCATTGCCTTTCTTTTGGATTGGAATGAAAACAGACCTTTTCCAGTCCTGTGACCACTGCTGAGTTTTCCAAATTTGCAGGCATATTGAATGCAGCACTTTCACAGCATCATCTTTCAGGATTTGAAATAGATCAACTGGAATTCCATCACCTCCACTAGCTTTGTTCCTAGTGATGCTTCCTAAGGCTCACTTGACTTTACAGTCCAGGATGTTTGGCTCTAGGTACATGATCACACCATGACTATCTGGCTCATGAAGATCTTTTTTTGTATAGTTCTTCTGTATATTCTTGCCACCTCTTCTTAATATCATCTGCTTCTGTTAGGTCCACACCATTTATGTCCTTTATTGTGTCTATATTTGCCTGAAATGTTCCCTTGGTAGCTCTAATTTTCTCAAAGAGATCTCTAGTCTTTCCCATTCTATTGTTTCCTCTATTTCTTTGCATTGATCACTGAGGAAGGCTTTCTTATCTCTTCTTGCTATTCTTTGGAACTCTGCATTCAAAAAGGTATATTTTTCCTTTTCTCCTTTGCCTTTCCCTTCTCTTCTTTTCAGAGCTATTTAAGATCTCCTCATACATCCATTTTGCCTTTTTTTGCATTTCTTTTTCTTGGGGATGGTCTTGATCACTGCCTCCTGTAAAATATCAGGAACTTCCATCCATAGTTCTTCAGGCCTGCTCTCTATCAGATCTAATCCCTTGAATCTATTTGTTACTTCCTCTGTATAATCATAAGGGATTTGATTTAGGTCATACCTGAATGGTCTAGTGGTTTTCCCTACTTCAGTTTAAATCTGAATTTGGCAATAAGGAGTTCATGATCTGAACCACAGTCAGCTCCTGGTCTTGTTTTTGCTGACTTTACAGAGCTTCTCTATCTTTGGCTGCTAAGAATATAATCAGTCTGATTTCAGTATTGATCATCTGGTGATTTCCACGTGTAGAGTCTTCTCTTGTGCTGTTGGAAGAGGGTGTTTGCTATTTATTTTAGGAGACCTCAAGTAATTGAAGGTTGAGTAAAAATGTATGTCTTCTGCCACTTCAGTATGTATACATCTCATTTTGATGTGAGACTTTAAATTTTGAAACACAGAACCAGCATTACATGTTTAATTTGGTTTAAAAAATACTTATATAAACTTTCAGGATTTCTTTTTTCTTGTGGAATATTAGAGGTCCAATACTCTTTTACTCCTGCTCTATTTATGGCTATCCAGGTGGTCCTATTTGTAAAGAACCGACTTACCAATGCAGGAGACTAAGAGATGCTGGAGAAAGAAATGGCAACCCACTCCAGTGTTCTTGTTGGGAAAATTCCATGGACAGTAGAGCCTGGCAGGCTATATAGTCCATGGAGTCGAAGAGAGTTGGACACAACAAGTGACTTATGATGCACCCAGTCTCTCTATCCTCTCTTGTTAACAATGTGAGATAATTATTTTTTCTTATGTGTCAGATGATAACTTTAGAGACAGCTAATATTTTAAAATTCTTTAACTTGAGTAAATGTGTTGTGATTATTAGTAAAGTTGCATTTGGAGGACAGGTCTTAAAAAATAATTTTTCAGCTTGAAAAAAACAAACTTCACTGTTGAAAATGTGAAGATACAAATGAATTATTAAGATGACACTGGTGGTAAAACACCTGCCTGCCAATATAGGAGACTGAAGAGACATCCCTGGTTGGGGCAGATGCTCTGGAGGAAGGCAGGGCAACCCACTCCAGTATTCTTGCCTGGAGAAGTCCATGGAGAGTGGAGGCTACACTCCATAGGGTCACAAAGGGTTGGATATGACTGAAGTGACTTAGCATTCAAAAGGTGTGTACATTGTGGTGTTTTTAGTGACTGATGCTCTTCTGAGGTCTTTTATATCACAATTTAATTTATTTGTCTCATCACCTCGTAGAATGGTTGTCTCCTTTTGAATCATTTGCCAAGATCTTGAGGTTAAGGGTTGATGAAGAAAGGAATGCCACTCCAGATAACACCCTCTCTACAGCCAGTTCTATGTATTGATACAGAAAGCTAACAGTTTTTACCTTTTAAAATGCAAGGTAACTCCTATTTAGTAAAACTAAAGTTATAAGCAGCATTTTAAACTAATTATCCTATTTTCCAACAGAATAACTTTTCTCTCTTTTACATATAAATGTAAAAGAAAAATGTAATTTTCATTTGAATAATTTTCATGTACCTACTGAGTTTTGATCTTAACCAGAAGTGAATAAACATGAGGCTTTCTTTTCTTTCCTCTTCTTCTTTTTTTTTTTTCTCTCCTTTTAAACATTCTCCTTTCTTTAAACCTGAATTTTCAGTCTAGAGATAAGTGTCACACAATTTCTTAAATAAAAAGTAACTTCAAGATTTTACAGTTGGATATTGCGAACACTTTTTTATTAAGAGGAAGTTTTATTCAAAAGCTTTAAATCAAGAATTAGAGAATTCTAATCTTACATAAGACTATATAATATCNGAGATAAGGGTCACACAATTTCTTAAATAAAAAGTAACTTCAAGATTTTACAGTTGGATATTGCGAACACTTTTTTATTAAGAGGAAGTTTTATTCAAAAGCTTTAAATCAAGAATTAGAGAATTCTAATCTTACATAAGACTATATAATATCAAGATAATTGGATTTTAATCCAAAAGTCACTTAATGCTTCTAGGTAAATTAAATTCCTCAGCAAATTGAATCCTTAATGGGCTTTAATTTAGGCATGACTGTATATTTTATTCCTATTGCAATAGTGCAGTTAATAGAACAAAACGGGTAATAACATGACAATTTATTCAGACATTAGGATTTCGCACATGTTCTAAAATGAGTAAAGCTTTTTAAAAGAACATATATTTGCTTTGTAGACCACGTAAGTTGATATCTAAGCTTATATTTGGGAGAAAGATAAATGCATTTTTATAATTGTTACAATTTAGATAATTCATGCCTTCTAAATAATATCTAGCAAGACAGATAGTACAGAACATTATATACATTTCTATAATCATTCTATATAAACAATTAAATATTCTGGATCTCCTTCATATATATATAATTTCTCATATGCTATATTATAATAAACTGTTTTACAATTCATTTTAATAGTGATCTGAATATATTTTCTGGAAACCTAATTGTGCTTAAGAAATTTGGAAAAATACAATGCCAAGATAACTCATGCTGACTGAGAAGACGAGTCTTGAAAAGGTAAAATGTGTAGTTTTCCAACTCACTGTGGAAAAGTTATGCAGATAAGAGTAATAGATGTGTATATGTGTGCATATGTGGATATGAAGATTAAAATATTAAGATATACTGTATTATAAGTATAAAATATTAAATAAAACTGTAAAGGAAACTTGCTTTTAATGTCAGCTAGAGTATGACCTGTTTATTAATCGAGTCACCTAATTTTCTGAGTTATAATTTTCAACAAGAGATATTTAATTCAGATAGAAAGATTTAATTTATAAACAGATCTTTGAATCACTAGGCTAAAATGTATTTGAAGTGAAGTGAAGTGAATTCGCTCAGTCGTGTCTGACTCTTGGTGACCCCATGGACTGTAGCCCACCAGGCTCCTCCCTCCATGGGATTCTCCAGGCAAGAGTACTGGAGTGGGTTGCCATTTCCTTCTCCAGGGGATCTTCTCGACCCAGGGATGAACCCGGGTTTCCTGCATTCCAGGCAGATGCTTTAACCTCTGAGCCACCAGGGAAGCCCAAAATGTACTTAGTCAGCAGTTATAAAACTGGTGCATACAGTTTTATCACTCTCACTATAATAATAATAGCATCATAACTATAGAAATATCGGTCAATGTGAGTAATAAATTTTTAAATATGTATTTTATTTATCTCATTTTCTTAAATTTTTATTTTTGTATGGTTCATCTTATATTTATTTCGATGAACACACCTTAAATAAATGTACACTATTTGCATCATTGGGCTTCCTTGATGGCTCAGAAAATAAACAATTCACCTGCAATGTGGGAGACCTGGATTGGACCCCTTTGTGGGAAAGATCCCATGAAGGAAGGCATGGTAACTGATTCCATATTCTTGCCTGGAGAATCCCATGGACAGGGGAGGCTGGTAAGCTACAGTCCACAGGGTCACAAAGAGTCAAAGGTGACTGAGCGACTAAGCACAGCACATTTGCATAATTATATGTACACTAACGGAGAATGAAAGAATTTAAAAATAATTAAACTTTGCATTCATTAGCAACATTTTTCTTATTCCTCTGGAGCTACATTTTGGTCTACAGCTCAAGAAAAGCAGGAGTTGTTGCATGGTTTGTTCTCTGTGTGCTATGCTAAGTTGCTTCAGTCATGTCTCACTCTTTGCAGCACCATGGACTGTAGCCCACCAGGCTCCTCTGTCCATGGAATTCCCTGGCAAGAATACTGGGGTGAGTTGCCATTCCCTTCTCCAGGGAATCTTCCCATCCCAGGGATGGAACCCATATCTCTTATGTCTCCTGCATTGGCAAGTGGTTTCTTTACCACTGTGCCACCTGGGAAACCCTTGGTTGGTTCTTTGGTATATCCTGAATATCTAGAAAGTTGCTTGGCATATAATAATAGTAACTCAAAGTTTTTGTTGAAAAAATAAATAAAATTATGCTTAGCACTTAGGAGATTCACAATAGTTTATGCTAGCCTATTTCCTTGATCAACTACAGTATTTCATAATTAAAATTTATTTATCCATTTTCCTATATGTCAGCATTTGAGTCATTCCATTTTTGCTAATACAATTAATGCTACTTTGAACATCTTTGTTCATGTATCCTTGAACAATCAGATGAATTTAAGAAAGTATAAGCATATAAGTGTATGTATGTTTGTATGTATGTATGAATTGCTTTATGGTAGTTACCTTATCAAATCAAAATACTTGTATATTCCCATAAAAGTATACTTCTGCAATTCAAGCTACAACTGGCAAGACTTTTTCTGATATGGGCAATCAGCTTCAGAATTATTCTCCCACTTTATAGGTAGTTATTTTGTCTTATAGACAATTTTGCTTGATGCCTCTTTCAATTGTCATAAAATTTCTGGCCACAAAATAAGGACTTGTTCAGTTCAATTCAAGCAGTCAGTTGTGTCCGACTCTTTGCGACCCCATGGACGGCAGCACACAGGCCTCCCTGTCCATCACCAACTCCTGGAATTTACTCAAACTCGTGTCCATTGAGCTGGTGATGCCATCCAACCATCTCATCCTGTGATGGCCCCTTCTCCTCCTGCCCTCAATCTTTCCCAGCATCAGGGTCTTTTCAAATGAGTCAGCTCTTCACATTAGGGGGGCAAAGTATTGGAGTGTCACCTTTAGCATCAGTCCCTCCAGTGAACACCCAGGACTGATCTCCTTTCGGATGGACAGGTTGGATCTCCTTGCAGTCCAAGGGACGCTCAAGAGTTTTCTCCAACACCTTGGTTCAAAGCATCAATTATTTGGCACTCAGCTTTCTTTATAGTCCAACTCTCACATCCATACATGACTACTGGAGAAACCATAGCTTTAACTAGACAGACATTTGTTGGCAAAGTATCATCTCTGCTTTTTAATAGGCTGTCTAGGTTGGCCGACTCACTTGAAAAGACCCTGATACTGAGAAAGACTGAGGGCAAGAGGAGAATGGGATGACAGAGGATGAGATGGTTGGATGGCATCACCGACTTGATGGACATGGGTTTGGGTGGACTCTGGGAGTTAGAGATGGGCAGGGAGGCCTGGCATGCTATGGTTCATGGGATGCAGATTCAGACACGACTGAGCAACTGAACTGACTGACTGTGTTGGTCATAACTTTTCTTCCAAGGAGTGTTTTTTAATTTCATGGCTGCAGTCACCATCTGCAATGATTTTGAAGCCCCAAGTAATAAAGTCTCTCACTGTTTCCACTGTTTCCCCAACTATTTGCTGTGAACTGATGGGACTGGATGCCATGATCTTTGTTTTCTGAATGTTGAGCTCTAAGCCAGCATTTTCACTCTCCTCTTTCACTTTCATCAAGAGGCTACTTAGTTCTTCACTTTCTGCCATAAGGGTGGTGTCATCTGCATATCTGAGGTTATTGATATTTCTCCCG
>SJYW01044453.1:281553-293309 GCA_006410735.1 Raphicerus campestris | reverse complement strand
TCTCCTCATACATCCATTTTGCCTTTTTTTGCATTTCTTTTTCCTGGGGATGGTCTTGATCACTGCCTCCTGTAAAATATCAGGAACTTCCATCCATAGTTCTTCAGGCCTGCTCTCTATCAGATCTAATCCCTTGAATCTATTTGTTACTTCCTCTGTATAATCATAAGGGATTTGATTTAGGTCATACCTGAATGGTCTAGTGGTTTTCCCTACTTCAGTTTAAATCTGAATTTGGCAATAAGGAGTTCATGATCTGAACCACAGTCAGCTCCTGGTCTTGTTTTTGCTGACTTTACAGAGCTTCTCTATCTTTGGCTGCTAAGAATATAATCAATCTGATTTCAGTATTGATCATCTGGTGATTTCCATGTGTAGAGTCTTCTCTTGTGCTGTTGGAAGAGGGTGTTTGCTATTTATTTTAGGAGACCTCAAGTAATTGAAGGCTGAGTAAAAATGTATGTCTTCTGCCAGTTCAGTATGTATACATCTCATTTTGATGTGAGACTTTAAATTTTGAAACAGAACCAGCATTACATGTTTAATTTGGTTTAAAAAATACTTATATAAACTTTCAGGATTTCTTTTTTCTTGTGAAATGTTAGAGGTCCAATACTCTTTTACTCCTGCTCTATTTATGGCTATCCAGGTGGTCCTATTTGTAAAGAACCGACTTACCAATGCAGGAGACTAAGAGATGCTGGAGAAAGAAATGGCAACCCACTCCAGTGTTCTTGTTGGGAAAATTCCATGGACAGTAGAGCCTGGCAGGCTATATAGTCCATGGAGTCGAAGAGAGTTGGACACAACAAGTGACTTATGATGCACCCAGTCTCTCTATCCTCTCTTGTTAACAATATGAGATAATTATTTTTTCTTATGTGTCAGATGATAACTTTAGAGACAGCTAATATTTTAAAATTCTTTTAACTTGAGTAAATGTGTTGTGATTATTAGTAAAGTTGCATTTGGAGGACAGGTCTTAAAAAATAATTTTTCAGCTTGAAAAAAACAAGCTTCACTGTTGAAAATGTGAAGATACAAATGAATTATTAAGATGACACTGGTGGTAAAACACCTGCCTGCCAATATAGGAGACTGAAGAGACATCCCTGGTTGGGGCAGATGCTCTGGAGGAAGGCAGGGCAACCCACTCCAGTATTCTTGCCTGGAGAAGTCCATGGAGAGTGGAGGCTACACTGCATAGGGTCACAAAGGGTTGGATATGACTGAAGTGACTTAGCATTCAAAAGGTGTGTACATTGTGGTGTTTTTAGTGACTGATGCTCTTCTGAGGTCTTTTATATCACAATTTAATTTATTTGTCTCATCACCTCGTAGAATGGTTGTCTCCTTTTGAATCATTTGCCAAGATCTTGAGGTTAAGGGTTGATGAAGAAAGGAATGCCACTCCAGATAACACCCTCTCTACAGCCAGTTCTATGTATTGATACAGAAAGCTAACAGTTTTTACCTTTTAAAATGCAAGGTAACTCCTATTTAGTAAAACTAAAGTTATAAGCAGCATTTTAAACTAATTATCCTATTTTCCAACAGAATAACTTTTCTCTCTTTTACATATAAATGTAAAAGAAAAATGTAATTTTCATTTGAATAATTTTCATGTACCTACTGAGTTTTGATCTTAACCAGAAGTGAATAAACATGAGGCTTTCTTTTCTTTCCTCTTCTTCTTTTTTTTTTTTCTCTCCTTTTAAACATTCTCCTTTCTTTAAACCTGAATTTTCAGTCTAGAGATAAGTGTCACACAATTTCTTAAATAAAAAGTAACTTCAAGATTTTACAGTTGGATATTGCGAACACTTTTTTATTAAGAGGAAGTTTTATTCAAAAGCTTTAAATCAAGAATTAGAGAATTCTAATCTTACATAAGACTATATAATATCAAGATAATTGGATTTTAATCCAAAAGTCACTTAATGCTTCTAGGTAAATTAAATTCCTCAGCAAATTGAATCCTTAATGGGCTTTAATTTAGGCATGACTGTATATTTTATTCCTATTGCAATAGTGCAGTTAATAGAACAAAACGGGTAATAACATGACAATTTATTCAGACATTAGGATTTCGCACATGTTCTAAAATGAGTAAAGCTTTTTAAAAGAACATATATTTGCTTTGTAGACCACGTAAGTTGATATCTAAGCTTATATTTGGGAGAAAGATAAATGCATTTTTATAATTGTTACAATTTAGATAATTCATGCCTTCTAAATAATATCTAGCAAGACAGATAGTACAGAACATTATATACATTTCTATAATCATTCTATATAAACAATTAAATATTCTGGATCTCCTTCATATATATATAATTTCTCATATGCTATATTATAATAAACTGTTTTACAATTCATTTTAATAGTGATCTGAATATATTTTCTGGAAACCTAATTGTGCTTAAGAAATTTGGAAAAATACAATGCCAAGATAACTCATGCTGACTGAGAAGACGAGTCTTGAAAAGGTAAAATGTGTAGTTTTCCAACTCACTGTGGAAAAGTTATGCAGATAAGAGTAATAGATGTGTATATGTGTGCATATGTGGATATGAAGATTAAAATATTAAGATATACTGTATTATAAGTATAAAATATTAAATAAAACTGTAAAGGAAACTTGCTTTTAATGTCAGCTAGAGTATGACCTGTTTATTAATCGAGTCACCTAATTTTCTGAGTTATAATTTTCAACAAGAGATATTTAATTCAGATAGAAAGATTTAATTTATAAACAGATCTTTGAATCACTAGGCTAAAATGTATTTGAAGTGAAGTGAAGTGAATTCGCTCAGTCGTGTCTGACTCTTGGTGACCCCATGGACTGTAGCCCACCAGGCTCCTCCCTCCATGGGATTCTCCAGGCAAGAGTACTGGAGTGGGTTGCCATTTCCTTCTCCAGGGGATCTTCTCGACCCAGGGATGAACCCGGGTTTCCTGCATTCCAGGCAGATGCTTTAACCTCTGAGCCACCAGGGAAGCCCAAAATGTACTTAGTCAGCAGTTATAAAACTGGTGCATACAGTTTTATCACTCTCACTATAATAATAATAGCATCATAACTATAGAAATATCGGTCAATGTGAGTAATAAATTTTTAAATATGTATTTTATTTATCTCATTTTCTTAAATTTTTATTTTTGTATGGTTCATCTTATATTTATTTCGATGAACACACCTTAAATAAATGTGCACTATTTGCATCATTGGGCTTCCTTGATGGCTCAGAAAATAAACAATTCACCTGCAATGTGGGAGACCTGGATTGGACCCCTTTGTTGGAAAGATCCCATGAAGGAAGGCATGGTAACTGATTCCATATTCTTGCCTGGAGAATCCCATGGACAGGGGAGGCTGGTAAGCTACAGTCCATAGGGTCACAAAGAGTCAAAGGTGACTGAGCAACTAAGCACAGCACATTTGCATAATTATATGTACACTAATGGAGAATGAAAGAATTTAAAAATAATTAAACTTTGCATTCATTAGCAACATTTTCTTATTCCTCTGGAGCTACATTTTGGTCTACAGCTCAAGAAAAGCAGGAGTTGTTGCATGGTTTGTTCTCTGTGTGCTATGCTAAGTTGCTTCAGTCATGTCTCACTCTTTGCAGCACCATGGACTGTAGCCCACCAGGCTCCTCTGTCCATGGAATTCCCTGGNTTTGGTCTACAGCTCAAGAAAAGCAGGAGTTGTTGCATGGTTTGTTCTCTGTGTGCTATGCTAAGTTGCTTCAGTCATGTCTCACTCTTTGCAGCACCATGGACTGTAGCCCACCAGGCTCCTCTGTCCATGGAATTCCCTGGCAAGAATACTGGGGTGAGTTGCCATTCCCTTCTCCAGGGAATCTTCCCATCCCAGGGATGGAACCCATATCTCTTATGTCTCCTGCATTGGCAAGTGGTTTCTTTACCACTGTGCCACCTGGGAAACCCTTGGTTGGTTCTTTGGTATATCCTGAATATCTAGAAGATTGCTTGGCATATAATAATAGTAACTCAAAGTTTTTGTTGAAAAAAATAAATAAAATTATGCTTAGCACTTAGGAGATTCACAATAGTTTATGCTAGCCTATTTCCTTGATCAACTACAGTATTTCATAATTAAAATTTATTTATCNTCTCTTATACACATCTTATAGTTTTATATTTTTGTATCCCTTTGTATAAGATTTATATAAAATATTATCTCAATATGCCCTGGATTGTGATTTGTCCTTTCTAGGAATCTATTGGGATAAACAAACTAGTTTAAAAAAATAGAATGGTAGGCACTGATTGCTATAATTATAAGGTCAGCAGAAGTATTTCTTTGCTGGCATACCATCTGACAGAAAAGATGAGCTCCCACATGGCAGCTCAAGCCAAACTCAAGAGATTATTGCTATTTTACACGGTTCATCATGACATTAGAGAAACCTTTGCTCTTTAACATATTTCTTCTGGTTTAGTTTTATGAGTCCAGAAATCCATGCATATAAATCAGGATCAGAATAATATGAATGTAAAAGTAACTTAAAAACAACATATATTTAGATAGATAAAGATGTATGATTATTCAATTTTTGTGAACCACTATTTGAAAATCAAAAAGTAAATTTCCTAGTATACATTCTATTTCTAATTAGAATTTTTAGATATATATATATATATATTCCATATAGCCATATTGATACTATAAAGTTATAAGACAGTCAATTGTATTCTAGATATTTGAAGGAAAAGCAAATAGGCTGGATATTTGCATTAACATTTGTCCATTCAGAACTACCAATAATTTACCACTGATAGAGTAGAGGGTTTTACAGGTAATATTTCTTCTAATTCTACTTCCCAAATGTTAATGACTATAATGATTTTGTTTAATACAGATTATTACTGTTGTTCAGGCACTAAATCATGTTTAACTCTTTGTGATTCCGTGGACTATAGTCCACCAGGCTCCTCTGTCCATTGATTTCAAGATCATTAGAGGGGGTTGCTATTTCCTTCTCCAAGGGATCCTCCCAGATCAGGGATGGAATCCAAGCCTCCTACATTGGCAGGCGGATTCTTTACCATTGAGCTACCTGGGAAATCCTTAACACAGATTAATTATATCTAATATTCATAAATTAAGATATGAAATATAGCAATGTAGTACAAATGAAATTAACTATTAAAAATACTCTGAAGGCAAAGGCTCACTAGGGAGCAAAATTATTGGTCTAAACTTTGAGTCAGAGTGGAACTTCATTGTTATTGCTGGTAAGGGACATTATTAGGTTTTTTCACAGAAAATTTCTTGGTTGATTGTTCTACCACCTATCATTCTGATTTTAAGAAAGATATCTCAGTAATAGAAACTATGAAACATAAAGCAAGAGGCAAATTTTGGTCAATGATTGCATGAGAACTGGCAGGTCCACAGACCAAACCAGCATGCAGAAATTAATGAGAAAGTGATAAGAATTTTTAACATATATTAAAAAATGGGGATAATCACTGTGGAAACTTAAAATATATGTATTATTAATTGCAAAGAAATAAGTATCTCTCCCCTATTCTGTATTTGAGCTACAGCCTTTCATTTTTAAAATTGATATATATTTGAGTATATGTTATGGGATAAACATTAGACAGTAATGGAGAGTGTTATAAAGAATAAGAGAATCATGAGTCAAGAGCAAGTATAATGATGCCCTAATTTGTTTCCTTTTGACAGTTATTCTGTAACTTCAAATTGAGTTATATTTATATTTCAGTTATCAGAATAAAAACTGGTCCTATTATACATTTCAGTGGCTATAAAAATTTAGGATTAATATACCTGTACCTACATTTATACTTCTACATCTTCATCTATACATAAATATGTATCCCCAAAGTATTTATGAAATAGCTACAGAAATGAAATTGCAGTTAAAAAATGTACTTTTTCAGAGATAAGAAATTTATTAATAAGCATGTGTGTAATAGGCTGTCAACCAAAAAAAACCACAGATTGTCATATAATCATTCATAATTTTTAATATGAAAAATCATAATGTATTATTTTGCTGAAGGAATATATTCTTTGTCCTAACATTCCCTATGAAAGTTTAATCCATCTGGCTTTCGTGAATTCAGAAAATCAAATATATTTAATGTGAAAACAGACTTCTAAACTTTTTCACATTTAATTATGGCTACCTCTAAGAGAAGATTAAGTTCCACAGTAAAGCATGCACTTCTGGAAATTTAGTATTTTTAGCCACATCACTGGGTTTAGCTCCCTGACCAGGGATCAAACTGAAGTCCTTGGCAGTGAAAGCACAAAGTCCTAACCATTGTTCTGCCAGGGAATTCCCAGCAATTTGCTTTTTCAATAAATGGATAAAAATAATTGCATGTAGTGTCATTTGTCAGACAAAATAGAGGCTGCCCCTTCTTACGCCACCTCTGGTTATTCACACTTTTTGTGTGATCCTTCTCCTTAAGTATTCAGGACCTGCAATTTGCTTCTAGCCAATAGAATATGGCATAGGTAACATGATATAATTTGCATAATTACATCACACAACACTCCATCTTGTTTGTGGACTCACAGTACTGACTTTCCTTGTTCACTTTGTCAGGGGAGTGTGTAATTTCAAAACTCAGTTCTGTCTAGCTGCAGCAAAAATTTGAAATGGCAGACCCATGTTACAGTTCAGATACAGCTCAGTTTTATTTGGCAAGCAAAGGAAAATACATCCCCGAGGTGTAAGGGGCAACCCAAAAGAAGAGAGAGGCTCTATTTTGGCTCCTCTTTTTATATATTTTGTCTCCTCCTCCTGAGCCTGCCCTATGTAAACTTAGGAAGCCAGGAGGGCTGTTTGTTTTACCTGAGGTCCTCACTCCAGTCCTCAGACCTTCCTTTGTTGTATTTTCATGGGCTTTTCCCTTCTTTGTCTTTTAGCCACCATCATTGTGGACTCCCTTTTCCTATTCTAACTACCTAACACTGTCATTCAGCCAATCCTAATTCTAATACATTCATCTAGTGTGGATTGTCCCCAAACCTCACATGCCACACCCATCATCTCTTTTAGGGAAAAAAAAAATCTTGCCACTTTTCAACATAGTGTCATTTCTTCATTTTGTAATATTTTTTTACAGGGATTTTATTCCTTTTTGGTTACTAACATACAAAATGTCTAGGATAATCATTAAAGATAATTTTTGTTTTGAAAAGTATCAATATATCTGCTTAAAATATATATTTTAATGAAATTTGGCAATTCTGTCTTCTGACTATATCACCATAATAACTAGTAGCATTTCAAATGACAAGGAATTACTTTATATTCTGCAACTTTACCAAATTTAATTATGAACTCTAGTAGTTTGCTGGTAACATCTTCAGCATTTTCTGTGCATAGAATTGTGTCCAAATGGCTATTATCAAAGAATTAAGAAGGATCAAGTGTTGGAGAGGACAGAGAGATGAAGGAATCCTCCTGCATTGTTGCAGAAAATGTAAATTGGTGCAGCCACTATGGAAAACAATATGCAGTTTTCTTTAAAAAAAAATTCTAAAAACATTGCTACCACATGATTCAGTAATTCTACTTCTGAGTATTTATCCAAAGAAAACAAAATGACTACTTGAAAAGATAAGTGTAACCTTATGTTCTTTGCAATGCTATTTACAATAGGCAAGATATGGAAGCAATCTAAATGTCCACCAATAGATATATGGATAAAGAATCTGTCTGCAGTGTAGAAGAGCTGGATTCAGTCTCTGGGTTGGGAAGATCCCCTGGAAAAGGGAGAGAAAGGAATACTCAGTTCAGTATTCTTGCCTGGAGAATCTGGTGAGCTATAGTCCATAGGGTTGCAAAGAGTTGGACATGACTGAGTCACACACACACACACACACACACACACACACACGAAAACATGAAATCTTGCCATTTGCAAACACTTGGATGGACCTGGAAGGTATCATGCTAAGTGAAATAAGTCAGACAGGGAAAAACAAATACCATATGATTTCACTTACATGTGGAATCTAAAAAAAAAAAAGAAGAACAAAACAGAAACAAAGTCATAGATACAAAGAACAAACTGGTGGTTTCCTGAGGAAAGTGGAGTTGGTGGACACATTGAATAGGTGAAAAGGATTAAGAGGTACTAACTTCCAGTTATAAATAAACCTCGAGGATATAATGTACAGCATAGCGAGTATGGTGAATAATATTGTAATAACTTCATATGTTAGTGGCTTGTAACTGGACTTATGCTGGTGATCATTTCATAATGTGTAAAAATACTAAATCACTACATTGTATACCTGAAACTAATAATAGTTTATAACTCAATTAAAATCTTTTTAAATAAAATTCTTATTATTTTGAATAACTTTTGTATTCTTTACCTTCTCTATCATATTCCTTTTCTCCTTGAGTTTTACCAAGTATTTCTTTGATTTTCCAGATCATTTTTAATCTGTGAGTATGTGTTAGTCAGGCAGTTGTGTCATAGTCTTTGCGACCCCATGGACTCGTAGCCTGCCAAGTTCCTCTCTCCATGTAATTGTCCATGCAAGAATATTGGAGTGGGTTGCCATTTCCTTCTCCATCTTCACCCCTAGAGACCACCTAAAATGAAGCCACCATAGATTCCAAACCACAAGCACCTAACACAGATATTGTAAAAATTTCAGATAAAATAAATCTTATCCTCCTCAAGTCTGGAGGGTTTCTGCTTATTGTCCCTGAGAATGTTTTATAAGCAGCAACAGACTTGAAAGATTATTAGCTGCTATGGTTGGTTTTCCTTCTAAAGTCCTGAGTCAACCAAAAACCAAAACAAAATAAGTATACAAAAAAATTGAACAGTGTAGCTTTCCTATATCCCCCTAGCTGGCCAATGGTAAAAATAGGACACAAATTAGATTCCTGAATGAGCTTCGATGCTTGCTCAGATAGTTCCTGGTATCAAATTCCAGTGATATTCTTTGCCTGGTTCTTGAATTTCCTTTAGAAATTGTGGAGGTTTAAAATACATCAAAGTTTAGAAAGGGGATAGAATCTTTATGATTTCTTCATTTAGAAATCTGATTAATGGGGGCTTTGTTGGATCATCTAGGATCTCAAAGACATTGAGCTTCAACTTTGAAACCCAACAGTCCAAATTCAGAAGCAACATGATTCATCAAATCAACACCAACCGAAAGCAACATGAAATGAAAGGTCACAGCTTTGGAACATGAAAAGAACACACACAGACCTCATCCACTAATCCCTTATTGTAAAAGCAAACATTTGCTTTGGAACTTTTCCAAAAGTTTGAATTAGCAATTTTTAATTCATAAATGATGTTATTTAGTTTTGCATGCTTTTAAAGACTGCATGAAAAAAAAAGGTACGCATATCTTTTGCTCTTTTTGCCTCTGATAGATGTTATTATGTTTGCTGCTTATTACATAGATATTTGTATTTTAAATATGCAGCTGAAACTTACTCCTATTCCATATGCCTATACTATATGGTTATAGCATAATGAGTCCATTATGGGAAATATCTTAGAATTAACTTTCTTCTCTTTCCATTGCAATGGAAACAGAGCTCCTCTTTACCTTGGAAGAAGTGAGACAGGATGACATATTCTTCTACTGAATTTAAAGATTGAAAAATTACATATGATCATGAATATCTCAAGTTCTTTCTTCTCCTCCCTGATGTTAGACAGTAGAAAAAATTAATAGCATTCTGATATGTATGCCTAGTGTAAGGTTCAAAAAATTATATACATCTAAGTTTTTCATTTAACATTCATGTATAACCAAAAATGCTGAGGCATTTTACTATACTCTCTGCTACAGCCTTTTTGTGAAAGGCAAAGCTACCTCTGTTCTCAGTGAAAATACTCACGTGCTTGCCAATTCAATACCATCATGGAGTGGACACTCAAAGGGGCAATTCATTTATTATAAAATTAATAAATTGTTACCAAAGAATTCCAGATAACCAGAATCCTTTTGATGTGCTAAAAAGGCTTTCAAAATGAAGAATCAAGAAACAGCTGGTCTTAAAAGAAAGAATAGGCAGTACATTCTTTGACATAAATCAGAGCAAGATCCTCTTTGACTCACCTCCTAGAATAATGGAAATAAAAACAAAAATAAATGGGACCTAATTAAACTTAAAAGTTTTGCACAACAAAGGAAACCAGAAACAAGATTAAAAGACAGCCCTCATAATGGGGGGAAATAATTGTAAACCAAACAATTGACAAAAGATTAATCTCCAAAATATATAAGCAGCTCATACAGCTCAATATTAGAAAAACAAAGCACCCAATCAAAACATGGACAGAAGACCTAAACAGACATTTCTCCAAAGAAGACACACAGATGGCCAATGAACACATGAAAAGATGTTCAGCATCACTAATTATGAAAAAAATTCAAATAAAAACTACAATGAGGTGTCATCTCACTCCAGTCAGAATGACCATCATCAAAAAATCTACAAACAATAAATGCTGGAGAGGATATGGAGTAAAAGGAACCCTCCTACCCTGTTGGTGGGAATGTAAATTGATACAGCCATTATGGAGAACAATATGGAGATTCCTTAAACAACAAGGAAAAAGTCTACCATATGACCCAGCAATCCCACTACTGGGTACCATGAAAAAGTCAAAATTCTAAAAGAAACAAGTACTCCAGTGTTCACTGAAGCTCTATTTACGACAGCCAAGACATCAGCTGCTGCTGCTGCTAAGTCGCTTCAGTTGTGTCCGACTCTGTGTGACCCCATAGATGGCAGCCCACTGGGCTCCCCTGTTCCTGGGATTCTCCAGGCAAGAATACTGGAGTGGGTTGCCACTTCCTTCTCCAATGCATGAAAGTGAAAAGTGAAAGTGAAGTCGCTCAGTCATGTCCGACTCTTACAGGCTCCTCTGTCCATTGGATTTTCCAGGCAAGAGTACTAGAGTGAGGTGCTGTTGCCTTCCCTGAAGACATCAGCTTTATATATATATATAGCTGATACACACACACACACACACACACACACACACACACACACACACACAGTGGAATATTAGCCATAAAAAATAATGAAATTGAGTCAGCTTTGGTAAAGTGGACGAATCTAGAGCCTGTAATACAGGGTGAACTAAATCAGAAAGAGAAAAACAAATATTGTATAGTAATACATATATATGGAACCCAGAAAAATTATATTGATGAACCTATTGCAGGGAAGGAATGCAGATACAGATGTATAGAATGGACCTATGGAAACAGTGAGGGAAGGAGAGAGTGGGATAAATGAAGAAAGTAGCATTGACATATATACACTATCATNACCCAGAAAAATTATATTGATGAACCTATTGCAGGGAAGGAATGCAGATACAGATGTATAGACACAGTGAGGGAAGGAGAGAGTGGGATAAATGAAGAAAGTAGCATTGAAATATATACACTATCATGTGTAAAATAGATAGCTGGTCAGAAGTTGCTTTATAACACATGGAGTCCAGCTTGGCACTCTCTGATGACCCAGAGGAATGAGATGGGGGGAGGCGAGGGAGACTCAAGAGGGAGTGGATATATGTACATTGTTGTTCAGTTTCTCATTTGTGTCCAACTCTTTGTGACCCCATGGGTGGCAGCACACCAGGCATCTTTGTCCTTCACTGTCTCCCAGAGTTCGCTCAGTCATGTTCATGGAGTTGATGATGTCATCCAACCATCTCATCCTCTGTTTTCCCCTTCT
>SJYW01044453.1:253573-281546 GCA_006410735.1 Raphicerus campestris | reverse complement strand
CTCCCATTCAGAAGGCTGTCTTTTCATCTTGCTTATAGTTTCCTTTGTTGTGCAGAAGCTTTTAATTTTAATTAGGTCCCATTTGTTTATTTTTGCTTTTATTTCCAGTATTCTGGGAGGTGGGTCATAGAGGATTCTGCTATGATTATGTCGGAGAGTGTTTTGCCTAGGTTCTCCTCTAGGAGTTTTAGTTTCTGGTCTTACATTTAGATCTTTAATCCATTATGAGTTTATTTTTGTGTCTAGTGTTAGAAAGTGATCTAGTTTCATTATTTTAGAAGTGGTTGACCAGTTTTCCCAGCACCACTTGTTAAAGAGACATAGTTTTTAATGACTTTTAAAATAATCTTTCAGTCACTGGTCTGTTTAAATAAAGGTCTCTTCACTAACTCAGTGTCTGATCTTCCCACAGACTATTAATAACTATGTAGTGTGTATGACTTAGCGGAGAAGGCAATGGTACCCCACTCCAGGACTCTTGCCTGGAAAATCCCATGGACAGAGGAGCCTGGTAGGTTGCAGTCCATGGGGTTGCTAAGAGTCGGACATGATTGAGCGACTTCATTTTCACTTTTCACTTCCATGCATTGTAGAAGGAAATGGCAACCCACTCTAGTGTTCTTGCTTAGAGAATCCCAGTGACGGGGGAGCCTGGTGGGCTGCCGTCAATGGGGTTGCACAAACATGACTGAAGCAACTTGGCAGTGGCAGTGTATGACTTATATCTAATATCCTGCCATGATTTAACTAACTGATATCCAACAATTATTGTCCTTTTTTAGTATTATTCTTAAATTTTGCTTGCTGATTTCATTATATTCTTTTAAAAAAGTATTGTAACATTCTCTGCATTCTGTAATAAAGTACTAGAGATAAATATTTCTGGACAAAATCATGTTGATTTCCCTCTCCATACATATTCATGTGCAAATGCACACATACACACCCCACACACAAACTAGAATTTCAAAACGTGTTTCATTCATTAAGGAAACTTTTAACAACTCAGGATTTTCTATATAAAGAATACAGTCTTAACTATAAAGGGCTTCCTTCTTCCAGTAATTAGTGACTTTAGGCTTATTTTCTACCTCTCTGAATGCATTTTTGTTGCTTTGTTCTTAAAGTAATGAGCTAGCCAAGTTTATTCCCTTATTGTTCTTTAATCTAAAAATACTCTGAAAGATTTGCCATTTCATCCTTTCAATGTGAAGCTTAAACTGGGTGGAGAAAATGCTCTTGTTTTCATATATTATATAACCTAGCTTCTGATCCTCTTTAAAAAAAAAAATGCCCTCACAGGCATGCTTTTAATTACCTGTTACTCTATGTTGTTTTTCTTGAAGGGATAAGCTCACTTTATTCATTATTGAGAAATGTGCAAATGCACGTCACATTTTGTCCATTGTCTATTCCAGTAAAAAATGATGATTTGTGAAAATGCTGCTTTTCAACTCACAATTCAAACCATCATACAAGTTCTCTTCTTGTCAGTGAAAAGGTTTACCCAGACTTTTGACACAAAAAAATATCAAAACATTGTTTACCCAGGGATCAGGAATTAATGAAACTAAATAAAAGAATAATAATGAACATGTTTTCGCTTAATAGATTTTCACTAAGACCTCTCTTCAGTGAAATAATAATTTTCCCCCTGGACAGCTGAAGAGAAAATAATACAATGGCTAGTATAAGAATTTAGTTTCATGGGCTTAATACCTGCTAAGCTGCCTGCCAGCAGTTTTACCTTCCACTAATCATGCATAGTCAGTATAAATGTCAACAGTGGGAACAAAAATATTTTGTGACTATTGGAAGGAAAATAGCTTTGACCTCATAACCCCATGAGTGCCCAGTTGACAACTAGGGATTTGCAGATCGCATGCTAGGAATATCTGGTCTAGGGAACTTGACTCTATCTCTTGTTCTGCAGACTTATAATATTTGAATAGTGAGTGGTTTTTGTCCCTGAAGTGTTCTTTTCTTAGAACTATCTTGGCATAATAAAGCAGAAGTTTGTTTCTTGCTGAATCCCTGTGTCTTATGAGATGTGTGAAACTTCAGGGTCATCGTCTTCTATTTAGCAGCCATTCTGGCTCCTTTGTTCATGTAGTATATTCTCTCCACACATACAGGGGCAAAGAGAAACACCACAGGCGATGGCAATTGAAAGCCTTGCCCCAAATTGACGCTCAACATTTCTACTAATTCATTGGCTAGAATCCATCACAGGACACACCTAACTTTGGAGGCATTGGGAATGTAAAGTTTGCAATGCCCAGTCAGCAGGGAGAATCAATAACATTAGGAGGTTCTATTATACTTCATGTCACCATGAATTCTTTTGTTAAATGTTTTTGGTGTTCCAGTGTGTTCCAAGTGTGCACCAGGAATTTTGCTGCATATTTTTGATAAGAGATTAAAAGAGGTAATACTTGGGCTTGCTCCAGGGAAATAGATATGAATAGATAATATAATGAAGTGTGATATAGGTTCTAATATGGTAAAATATATGCAATGTTTCACATGCTCGTGAGATGTGTATAAAGACCACAAACATACCCCCTTGGCTTTGACTACCTAGAGTGATGTCACCCTTCACATGAGTAAGTTAAAGGAATAACTTGAAGAAAAGTTATCCTCAAAGAAATATCCTCAGAGATAATGAAGAAGCTGTATGTTTGAAAAAGTCATGAGAAAGCAGGAATGGCAGAAAATAATTAAAGGGGAGGTCAAAATAAAGCCTGTTTTTTTGCATTGTTGGACATTGACAACATAGTTTTTGGCGAAATGCCAGTTTCCAGATACTAATCAAATTATTTCTTCAGAATTAAAAGTTTTTTTTTTTCCTTTTCAGTATCAGCTATGTATGCTGAACATGAACTTGAATGTCAAGCCCTTGCTTTTCTTTGATCATGGATGAGGCATTGTTTGGCAAAGAGACTTGAAGTTTAAACTCTCAACAGAGTCTTTCTGCTGAAAGAGGAGATGTATGCTTCTCTGTCAGACAAACAACAGAAGGGGTTTTGTGTAAGGCCACATAAGCATAAAAATGGCAGATGCCTTTACTTTCAGCAGCTTAAAATGTTCATTCTGAGCAAACCATTCATCATTGGGCATACAATGAAGACTTCTAGATGTCAAAGGAAGAGATGGTTGTATGATTAGGGTGTCATTTCATCAAACAATAGCATAGTTTGGTTTCCTTTCAGTATAATTGTCCCTTTTTTCTTACATTTCCTGAAACTATCTCTTCACTTTTAACAAAACAAAGAAAACCTTTGCTTGTAGGCACTATTATAATCATTGCCCAAATAGGAAAAAAATAAGTTAATAATTAGTTAAGTATAAATGATACCAATAAATAAAGTTTGCCTTACTATTCAAGTGAATTTTAAAAAGGAATGTTATTATCTTTATAAAAGATATATATTAGCAAAATTTCCTGAAGTTATCACAGCTTATGTCTGTGCAATTTTGGAAAATATTTAAGATAAACAGAATAAAACTGAAATGGTTATAATGTTATGATACCTGAATTCTGTGAGAATGAAACATTTATTTTCATATGTGTCTGTATGGTTGTGTGTGTTTATATGTTTTTGCTTATTATACAGAATAACAGTTTCCTTATTTTGTGATTTCTTGTTGAATACCTTGTTAAATACAATGGAAGACTAAAGTTTCCTATTTCAGGAAAATATCAACTAATAATCGGTTATCACTTCAGTGATTTCTTTAGTTAACATTTATAACAAATATTCAACTCACTGTTTATTTCAAGTCTTCAGTCTTGAGCTTTTGCATATTTAACAGGTAACTTTTCTTTCGCCAACAAGTGATGTTCTTTATTAACTCCTGATAGATCAACATGTGTCCATAAGCCTTTGAGCATGTTAAGTATAATAATTGACAATAAGGTTCACCAAGTTGTTCTTACAGAAAGTATTCCTCTGTTACTACATCACTTACCATTAGTGTTGTTTTTACTAGCTCTGACATGTTGCAAAGATTGAAAGTTTTGGAATTGTACAGACTTGTGTGCAATGGCACCCCACTTCAGTACTCTTGCTTGGGAAATGCCAGGGACAGAGGAGCCTGGTGGGCTACGGTCCGTGGTGTCGCTTAAAGTAGGACATGACTGAGTGACTTCACTTTCACTTTTCACTTTCATGCATTGGAGAAGGAAATGGCAACCCACTCCAGTGTTCTTGCCTGGAGAATCCCAGGGACAGGGGATGGGCTGCTGTCTATGGGGTCACACAGAGTAAGACATGAATGAAGCAACTTAGCAGCAGTGTTTATCTTATACTTACTAACTCTTTAATCTTGCATAAATTACTTAACTCTGATACATAAAGTGGCAGAAATTCTACCTGATTGACAAAAATTACTTGATGAATTGCATATAAGATATTTTTGAAAGTAGAGACATAAGCCTTCAATGAATCATCAGTTCAGTTCAGTTCAGTCGCTCAGTCGTGTCCAACTCTTTGTGACCCCATGAATTGCAGCATGCCAGGCTTCCCTGTTCATTACCATCTCTTGGAGTTCACGCAGACTCATGTCCATCGAGTCCGTGATGCCATCCAGCCATCTCATCCTCTGTCATCCCCTTCTCCTCCTGCCCCCAATCCCTCCCAGCATCAGAGTCTTTTCCAATGAGTCAACTCTTCGCATGAGGTGGCCACAGTACTAGAGCTTCAGCATCATTCCTTCCAAAGAAATCCCAAGGTTGATCTTCAGGATGGACTGGTTGGATCTCCTTGCAGTCCAAGGGACTCTCAACAGTCTTCTCCAACACCACAGTTCAAAAGCATCAATTCTTCAGTGCTCAGCCTTCTTCACAGTCCAACTCTCACATCCATACATGACCACAGGAAAAACCATAGCCTTGACTAGACGGACCTTAGTCGGCAAAGTAATGTCTCTGCTTTTGAATATACTATCTAGGTTGGTCATAACTTTTCTTCCAAGGAGTAAGCATCTTCTAATTTCATGGCTGCAGTCACCATCTGCAGTGATTTTGGAGCCCCCCAAAATAAAGTCTGACACTGTTTCCACTGTTTCTCCATCTATTTCCCATGAAGTGATGGGACCAGATGCCATGATCTTCGTTTTCGGAATGTTGAGCTTTAAGCCAACTTTTTTGCTCTCCTCTTTCACTTTCATCAAGAGGCTTTTTAGCTCCTCTTCACTTTCTGCCATAAGGATGGTGTCATCTGCATATCTGAGGTTATTGATATTTCTCCCAGCAATCTTGATTCCAGCTTGTGTTTCCTCCTGTCCAACATTTCTCATGATGTACTCTGCATAGAAGTTAAATAAGCAGGGTGACAATATACAGCCTTAACGTATTCCTTTTCCTATTTGGAACCAGTCTGTTGTTCCATGTCCAATTCTAATTGTTGCCTCCTGACCTGCATATAGGTTTCTCAAGAGGCATGGCAGGTGCTCTGGTATTCCCATCTCTTTCAGAATTTTCCACAGTTTATTGTGATCCACATAGTCAAAGTCTTTGGCGTAGTCAATAAAGCAGAAGTAGATGTTTTTTTCTGGAACTCTTGCTTTTTCGATGATCCAGTGGATGTTGCCAATTTGATCTCTGTTTCTTCTGCCTTTTCTAAAACCAGCTTGAACATCTGGGAGTTCACAGTTCACGTATTGCTGAAGTCTGCCTTGGATAATTTTGAGCATTATTTACTAGCATGTGAGATGATTGCAATTGTGTGGTAGTTTGAGCATGCTTTGGCATTGCCTTTCTTTGGGACTGGAGTGAAAACTGACCTTTTCTAGTCCTATGGCCACTGCTGAGTTTTCCAAATTTGCTGGCATATTGAGTGCAGCACTTTCACAGCATCATCTTTCAGGATTTGAAACAGCTCAACTGGAATTCCATCACCTCCACTAGCTTTGTTCATAGTGATGCTTTCTAAGGCCTACTTGACTTCACATTCCAAGATGTCTGGCTCTAGATTAGTGATCACATCATCATGATTATCTGGGTCGTGAATATCTTTTTTGTACAGTTCTTCCATGTATTCTTGCCACCTCTAGTTATCATTTTTTTGTATTATTGTTGTCTTTAAACCTGAAAAATAGGCTTATCCAGAATATGGCAATGAAAATGTAAAGATATAGAAAGGGATTGCTTCAGAAATTTAGAGCGATATTTGTGTGAATGAGAACAGTTATCATTTTCCCTTTTAAGTATTACTAACATAATGCCTAACAACATGGCTTCTCTGGTGAAAGTGAAAGCTGCTCAGTTGTGTCCTACTCTTCACAACCCCATGGACTACGCAGTCTATGGAATTCTCCAGGCCAGAATTCTGGAGTGGGTAGCTGTTCCCTTCTCCAAGGGATCTTCCCAACCCAGGGATTGAACCCAGATGAGATAAACAATATAAAAGTTGAGTCACTCGAGAGACTAGATAACACTGTTGTAGACAAAAAGAAAAGACTAATGTGGCTTAAGCAAATGAAAATGTATATATTTATTATTATTATTTGATAGCTGTTGTGCGGATAGTAGTAGTAATATAGCATTGCTTGAAAACTCAGTCTGGGTGTGGATGGCTCTCAAGGCCATGGAATACCCATGTTGACTGAGGTTCTATCATTCTATAACTGCACCACCTGTACACACGTGATTTTTCATCACCAGGGTAGGAAATGACAGTGCTGAGAAGTTCTTTATCAATAACTAAGTGCTCATAAACAAAGACAAAACACAGCAGTACTCACCAATACCCACTAGAAAGATCAAATCACGTGGTGTTACACATCTTCAAAGGAAATGCGGATCTTCCCAATGACTTGAAAAGTAAGGACAACTGAATATGGCTAAGCATTTGAAGTTTCTAATATAGAATTTTTAAATATGAATATGATATGAGCAGCTAAGACGTATCAAGAAACATGATATAGTGCTTGTATTTTGTTATCATGACAAAAGGAATCACATTCAGTGATGAGAATAGAAAGTAAAAATGTGGAAAACTGCCAGATCACCAAAAAATGCTTAATAGATTGCTATAATGAAAGATATATAGGAAATTAGGAATTTCAGAAAGAACAATACAAAAAGTAATCAAAGAAATAATACATAGAAATATCATTTCTAGAATGAGGAGGCTCATAATAATGAATGATGACTAGAATGACATATT
This sequence comes from Raphicerus campestris, assembly GCA_006410735.1. Taxonomy (NCBI): domain Eukaryota; kingdom Metazoa; phylum Chordata; class Mammalia; order Artiodactyla; family Bovidae; genus Raphicerus; species Raphicerus campestris. The sequence continues at coordinate 274,374 of SJYW01044453.1, read as the reverse complement.
CCAGTATATGTAATTATAAAATGGTCAAAGAGTTTCCTTGGAAACTTTTCCTTGGAAATCTTTTTCATAATAATTGGAATGAAAATAAAATGTCATTAGTATTCTCAAATACAGAATTAGATTATAGAAGATAATTAAGTAGTTTATCAAATTTCTGAGTAAAAGCCATTTTGAAATAATTAAACTATTATTAATATTCTTTGAAAGTATAATAAAAGCATTTATAGAATAAAGGAAAAGAAGTAAAATTGTCCACCTATACCTTTTTCTAGGAAGCACCTAAAATTTGAACCTCAATACTGTCGGGAGTTAATTTTTGTGAAAGGAGAAATATATATGATCAAGAAAGAAAAGAAAATCTGTAGAGTAAAAAGGAATTTTTACAGTGAAATTCAGTGCACAGATTAAAATAAAGCCAATCTGTTTGAGAGCAAAAGACTAGTTGCTGGAGAAGGAAAAGCATCAGCATGAAAACAATCACAGCAGAAAAGAGCAGAAAAAAAACATTGGTAGGAAAAGACAGAGGAATTGATTCAGAATATTTCAAAATGTATATGATCATGCAGGAACAAAAACACATATTGAAAAATATATGAATGGACTATATATAATATAAACATCAAATGTCTATAAAATACTATGTATAATGTCTCTAATATAACCAGAATTTTTATAAACATATAGGGTAAGATATCGAAAGGGTAAGCCATGTGAAGAATTTAAATTAGCTAAATCACCACAAAACAAGCAAATAGTAAGATCATAAACTTATTAATCATGTTGGTGTAAACAAATTATTTAGAAATGTAGAAGCAAAATAACAGAGAAATAGTTATTAACAAAAGAGTTGAACATAAATGGATCAAAGTTGTAGAACTATGAAACAGGAAACTGATATACTGTATTATAGATTTTAAAACATTTAGATGGAGAACTTGGTATGAGTTTGAGAAAAACAAGTTTATTGGAAAGTCAAAAAAAGCATACAGTTTAAAAGAATTTTTTGAGAATTTTTTTACACGACTCTCCAAAACATAAGCTGCTCTCTTTTTACGTTTATATGGTGAATATAAATGGTGTGTGTGTGTGTGTGTGTGTGTTAGTTGCACAGTTGTGTCCAAGTGTTTGCGTCCCCATAGACTGTAGCCCACCAGGCTCCTATGTCCATGGAATTCTCCAGGCAAGAATACTGGAGAGGGTTGCCATTTCCTTCTCCAAGGGATCTTCCTGACCCACGGATTGAATCCAGGTCTCCTGCATTCCAGGCAGATTCTTCACCGTCTAATTATTTGATAAATTAAATGGCGTTTGGAGGGATAATATTCTTCAAAAGATAAGGAATTTGGTAACTGATTATGCTGAACTGGTTAGCTAGGTAGACTGGAGAATCAGGAGCACAAGTAATCGAGTTTTGTTAAAAGGTGGACTACTCTTGACTTTCTGCAGTTAAAAACCAAAAATCTTAGAAGAAATTGGTAGGAAAAGGGTATAATTGTCAACTGAAATGCAATTTAGTAACTTAAATCCCTGAGGTATTATTTATTTCTGATTAATAGATATATACAAGATTTGGGAAAATATGGCCACAGGACAAATGTATCAATTTTCTTTTTTCTAGTAAGTTTTGTTGGAACAAAGCCAAGGCCATTTATAATGGATTGTCTATGACTGTTTTCATGCAAGTAGCTTAAACTGTACAAAGACTGGCCCACAGAACCTAAAGTATCATACTACTCTGTGCTTTACAGAAAAAGTTTACCCATCTCTGAACTGGCTGACACATCAATAATAACTCATTTTAGGAAAGATGACAAAATGATGTTTCCTTGGTAGAGATCCCACTAAGCCTAATTCCAGAGGTACTACTATTAGCCAAGACCTTGCTGAAATACACTTATCCTGGGCTTCTCTGGTGGCTCAGAGGTTAAAGCGTCTGCCTCCAATGCAGGAGACCTGGGTTTGACCCCTGGGTTGGGAAGATCCCCTGGATGAAGGAAATGGCAACCCACTCCAGTATTCTTGCCTGGAAGACCCCATGAACTGAGGAGCCTGGTTGGTTACAGTCCACGGGGTCACAAAGACTGAGTGACTTTATTTTGAACACCATAGAGTTTATTGCTTTTAGATTCATTGTCATTTTCATTTCAATTTGTTCTTTTTGCTCTCTTTTGTTTGTTTAGTTTGTTGCATTTTCAGATCTAGATGAAATAGTTTATCTGAAAAATTGCTGTAATGATCCTTATCACTTCAAAGGGCGTGTTTATTTAGTTTGAGTATCAGTGACTAGAATGAATATTGTTTAATAAATATATCAAAAGAGCATTTAAAAAGCAATAGTTTTTTGAGAAGGAGCTGTTAGATTATTTATTTATTTTTATTTTGTCTTTGTCTTCAGCTCATTTCTTCAGGAGCTGAATTTTAAAAATTCTGTTAAACTTGAACCATGATAATTAGTAGTATTGTTTCAAAATCAATCCTATAAAATTCTCCCAAAGATTTAAAAAGATGGATAATAAAAAGAGAAGAAAGAAAATATTTTTCTGAGTATCTATATATCAAAAAGATGAATTCTAACTATATTTAAAGTCTCCCCAGTGGATTTTTCTTGAAACTATTCTGGTTCTATATACAGGGCCAGCAAACTTGCCAAGTTGCAAATTCTAAATATAGCAATAACCTTTATATACTTTAAGTTGCAAAGCTTTTGCAAATCTAAACTTTCTTATTTATAAGTAACTGTACTGTTCAGTTTATCTTTTTATACCATCGAGGTTATAGTTCCCTGTTTTGCACAGTAAAAAATAAATGTCCAGAAAATAATGTATAATTGATTTAAACTGATTGACTATGTACTTAACTAGTCACTATCGAGCTTTTCAATGACAGAGAAAACTGATCCAGCTGATTACAGTTATCATGAAGAAAAGTCTAAAATAACATTTTCTTATTAAAAATGATAAGCATTGCAGTAATTAGTGGAGAAGGAAATGGCAACCCACTCCAGTACTCTTGCCTGGAGAATCCCAGGGAGGGTGGAGCCTGGTGGGCTGTCTACAGGGTCGCACAGAGTCAGACACAACTGACGCGACGCAGCAGCAACAGCAGCAGCAGCAGTAATGAGAAAAATCAGTCCTCAAACTACATCAACATTCCAAATATTTCAGTCTATTGGATTTCTTTCTATTGTGTGAAAATACAATATAATTGAATGGGATTTTAGGAAAGATGACATAATGATGTTTCCTCGGTAGAAATCCCACTAAGCCTAATTCCAGAGGTACTACTGTTAGCCAAGACCTTGCTGAAATACACTTATCCTGAACACCATAGAGTTTATTGCTTTTAGGTTCATTGTCATTTTCAATCAGCATGTTATTGTCTACCGCTCTGTGTTCATCAGTTCATTTTTCAAAACAACTTTAATCATACTAGACATATCTGTCTTTTTATAGAAGCCAGAGAGCTATTATGCATGCCTGAAAATCTGTTGATGTAAACTACTATTGCTGAATTTGACCAAATCTTTAATATAATATGATTTTATTACATTAAGTAAGTAATACTGATGGCAAACAAACACTAATAGTAGAAAAAAAAAAACTATATCTTTTTATCATTGATAAAACCATGCAAAATGCATATAAACATAAGACTTGGTAAGCAAAACTCATGTTCAACTTTTATCCCAAAAGAACATATTTTGGGAAATGAAACAGTTTTAAAAAAAGTGAAATATTTTCACTTTGAATTTCCACTTTAATAAGGTAGAAGTAATCTAACCTAAGAAATTAGAGATTGGGTGCTATACAAGAAAAATTATAGTATACTATCAAGATTTGCATCATGTTCAAAAAGTATTAGATAATTGCTTCACTGGACCTTAAAATATACTCCATGCATTTTGCTCACATTCTCCAAATTAATTATTAACAATTATTTGAAAAACATGCATTGAGAAGTCTGTCCTATTTATATTATTTTCACAAAAACAATTAAACCTGGCTTCTGAAAAAAAAAATTTAGAATTTAGATGTCCTTAGTTTGATTTTTAAAAAGTGAAATGAAACAGATATGTGTATTCAGGGAAGAAATGCCTTGAAAATGTTTTTGTACTTTCAAAGTACTCTGCTTAAATATATTACATGTATTAGTAATTGCAATTATTTACAAAATCAATGTAAATGTTGAATTTTCAAATAAAACAAATTATTACTTACATAAAATTTCTAACAGTTTTCTATAACAAACTTTCTAAGTCTTTGAATAATCTGATCTTAAATTTCTACTCATTTGGGAATGGATTGCTAGAGGGATATTTTTGACTTGTAATTTTCCTGCTTCAATTTCACATGGCATTATCTTACGGAAATAAATTACAGTGTTTTTTTCAGGAAGTTATAATATCCATATCAAAGCCTGCTTCCTTAATTTTCTTTTTGTGATACAACTCAGACTTTTTTTTGATAAAAACTGATGATCAAATGTTGAGGCTATAATAGTATCTTATTATCTCAATCATCAGGAAGAAAAAGTTCTTTCAAAAATGTAATGACACAGTATTTTTTATGTCCTGGCTAGATGCATTTTTGAAGAAAATCGCCCGACTCTATTTTTATAACTTAAACCTTGAGATGTGTAAGATTTCTTGCTAAACTCTATTGATCTGTAAAATATCCTTTATTGTAAGGTTGCAGCATCTCTGCTGCTGCTGCTGCTGCTAAGTCGCGTCAGTTGTGTCCGACTCTGTGCGACCCCATAGATGGAAGCCCACCAGGCTACCCCATCCCTGGGATTCTCCAGGCAAGAACCCTGGAGTGGGTTGCCATTTCCTTCTCCAATGCGTGAAAGTGAAAAGTGAAAGTGAATTCGCTCAGTCGTGTCTGATCTCAGCGACCCCATGGACTGCAGCCTACCAGGCTCCTCTGTCCATGGGATTTCCCAGGCGAGAGTACTGGAGTGGGGTGCCATTGCCTTCTCCCTCCAGCATCTCTAGAAAAATGAATAATTAAGATTTAAGACTGCTGATTTTGTCAATTAATCACAAGATTGCACCTTTTAAACCTAACAATGGCAAGCAAATATAAACAGGAAAATATAGCTACTATAAATAAATACAAATATTTGTAAAAATATTCTAAGTAAATGTTATCCATCAGCTATTCTCAAACATACAGTATACCTATGTCCTCTGAAAAAATAGCTGTTAATTGAGTGTAGGATATTGTAAGCAGTCTTAGTATAAATGGTTTTAGAACTGCAACTCCATTAGTAACTTTCACTGGGTTCTTGCAACACACTTCCATGAGGTTTAGGGCCCTGTTGAAAACATGCAATAGAAGACAGCATGCTCTGCCTGGCCCTTTATTTGTATATCATATTAAACCTATTATAATAGCCATCTGTTGTACTTTATTTAGAACTTTTTTTTTTTTTCCTCCAGTCAAGCAGAGGACAATAAGTAGGTTTTAATCATAATTTTATAATTAAAAAAAGGAAAATAAATAAGTTGTGATTATAATTTTATTTTAAAAATGATCTGTGTGCTTTGTCGCTCAGTTGTGTCAGACTCTTTGCAACCCCATGGACTGTAGCCCTCCAGGAGCCTCTCACCACTGGGGTTCTCCAGGAAAGAATGCTGAAGTGGGTTGCCATGCCCTCCTCCAAGACAATAAGTAGGTTATAATTGTCATTTTATATTTAAAAAGAAAGAAGTGTCAGAGGTTGCTGCTAGAACTGATGCCTTTCAATATAAAAAGTATCAATTTTAAAGAACAAAAACTTGGAATAAATGACTTTTCTTGGCCACAGGAAAGTCTTAAATGAAATTGTTTTGTATTGACATTTTCTACTATACATTTATCTGAAGCTTACAGGTGGTAAAAGCAAGTTTCAGATATTTGACCAGGTGGAATTTAATGTAAAGAGCATGTACCTTGTGAAATGTATGATAATTTTCTTGGTTTATACATGGGAGAGCCTCCCTTGACTCTATTTCCCAGTTTATGGTAAACTCACATTTCTGTCTTTCAAAGTGCAGCCACTGTTTTTCCTTATTTGTTTCTATTTGTACTTAATTTTTAAAGGGATTATAGTTTATGATTAGGGAACATAATCACTTTATGGGACAACTGGAACTTCTCAAGTCAACATTATAAACTGCAGTCATAATTCTTCGTTATTAGGTACTTTCAGCAATGGTTTGAACTCACACGTCGTTAATTATTTTCTTTTCATTTCTAAACCTGAATATATAAGCCTAAATCAGTGCAGCTCTAAAATAGCCAGATTTTACTACATCTCTAAGACCAAGTTTCCACCAAAGCAATTTGGGTGTTTCCAGAACAATAATGAAAAAAACAGTATTTAGTAATTAATTGCTAATGTGATATTAATTTAAAAGTTTATTTAGCCTAAGCATATTTGAATAACTTTCAAAAAAATTACCACTTGAAATATATATATATAATATATGAATATAGAGTTGCAATGTCACCATTTTTTCAGAGGATATGAAATTATTTCATATTTTGTTCTTTCACTTTTTAAACTACTTTTGCAATAAGATGTGTTCATTCATTTATTTGTATGAAAATTTAGTTTGCATATCAGTCCAAAGATATGTTTTAATTTTTAAAAGCAGGTTGCAGAAAATAGATATAAAGCATTCTATTTCTGTAAAACACACCTTACAAAACATCTTTTATGTTTCTAAATACGTGTTTATATGGCTATTATCATTCATGAAATGGCTTGTTAGCAGTAATTGGCCATAAAATTCAGATTACTCCTAGAACAAAAAATTGTTTAAAAAAAGTCATTAAGAGGACAATCTGTTTGTCTCTGCTGATTAAAAATTATAAGAATATATACATATACAGTCAATGGAAACATTTTTAGAAAACAAGTAGTAAATAAATATCTCACCCAAATACTTTATTATTGAAAAGTCAATTTAAAAATCATAACTATATGACCAGAATCAATAGTTTTCTAAAATTTAATTCATTCATGTTACAAGTAAACATATAGAACTGCTAGAATAATCAGCTTTACAACTTTTCTTAACCATCTTTCAACTCAATTTGATTTAATGGGGTTCATTCCCTGAAGTCAGTTTTATTTCAAGTTATACACAAGAATGTTTTTTATTAAATTCCAAGAAATTATTGTGCTAAAATTAGATAAATTGCATGTTACATTCATCCTGCAGTCTCACTGCATGTCAAATGAGATCACATAATCCTTTGGGATAACTGAATTGGCTATAAAATACTGAATCTGAAAGTTCACATCAGTTCAGAGTCAATTATCCATTCTTTCCCATGATGAGAACTCTTTGAATAATATATAGTTCATTGTTAATTGTGAGAAATTGCTTTCTGAAATATTTTTATTATTCTTTGACTTATTATTGAATAGGGTTTAAAATTAAAAATATATTTGTCATTTGATGATAATATAGTTTCTTAAAAAAGAAAGTATAATATTTTATCAAAACAAAGATTATTTTATTCTGTTTAAATATTTGTAGGAACAGAAAGAAGAAATATATATTCTGTAATATAGATTTGTCTTTGTGCTCTATAGTCTAGTCATTTATGTACATATTTTCTTTTTTAACTACTATAAGCTTTAAATCAAATCTTCTAGGTATTGTTAGTATACTGACTGTTTTAAAAAAAATCTGATACAGTCATGATTGAATACCTGATAAAGAAATCATATGATTATGCACAAGGAAGAAAATATGCTAAAGAATACTTTTTAATTGAACAAGTCAACCTTCAAAATAATATGTTTCCCTTTAATAATGAAAGGGCTAAACAAGAGCAGTGAAATTCTGGGGGGAGGGGGAATAATCTAAATTAGATGACTTTGGTAATTTTCTGCTGAGTCATCCTTCTCACTTTGTTACATTTTAAGCACAGGGAGAAGGGTTTGCTGATTAATACAGATGCAAAATAGAATGGTGAAAAATGTAAAATTGAAAATTTAAATTACAGAACTTCCAAAGAATAAAAACTGTCACACAATGGCATGAGATTCTCTGTTATTAGTAACTGAACCTCTTGTTATTGGAAGTACACAGTCTGAAGCTCTTTGAAAAGAATGAGTAAAGTTGAGGAGAGATTTCTTACATCAAGCAGACATTTGTCATGGTTGACCTCAAACAATCCTCTAACATGAAGGACATTGTGTCTGGGTACAGTTGGGGAATATCTACCATCAAGAAGATGGTGTATGGGTATATGGACAATTAATTTTGGGGGGACAATTAATTTATGGCAAGGGAACCAAGAACATATAATGGAGAAAGGATTGTCTCTTCAGTTAATGGTGTAGGGAAAACTGGACAGCCATCATGCAAAATAATAAAATTGGACCACTGTCTTACATTGTATCCAAAAATCAACTCAAAATGGATTAAAGAATATAGGACTTGAAGCTGTAAAATTCATAGAAGGAAAAATAAGGAAGTAAGCTCCTTGACATTTGAAAGCTAAACTTGAATCTTGGATAGGAGAACAGGAGGTAGCCTAAGAAAAAAGCTTTTGGTGATATCAGTTTGAATACAGAGGGACAATGAAAAGATCAGCTTGGTTGAGAGAGAAGATTTTTATAAGAGAAAATGGAAGATAGAGTAAAATTAATTTTTGTTTAACTTTATTTTGGAAAATGTTAAATGCTCAAGGAGGTACTTTGACATTCTCTACTTGAGGTAAAGCTATCTGGTAAACCAAGTCATATCTATAAGATCCTTTGGAAGGCTGTCAATGTGTCTTTAATTTGGGATTGGGACATCTAGCCTAAGTTATCTTGTCAAGACCTCTTCAATCCTTGGTTGGAGTCATGTAGAAATACACTGTACACATGGTATTCCATTTAAGGAATTACTATATATCACATGTGCTGAAAATCCACCTTAATTGTTTTTCCATTTGTACCCTTCTTCAAAGTACCTAGTAAATCACCTTTTACAATCCAAGAAAAACAATGTCCATATTATCTCTTCAAGCGCTGCACCCTTGCAAAGACAGACTGTAGATGATACTCTCTCTTCCTTAGCTGAGGACACTAAGACACTGAGATTGAATGGAACATTTAGTGGCCTGATAGCATGAAGGAAAAAATTCTGAGCACCTGTATTTGAATGGAGCTGAACAAAACCAGCTCATATTGCAGTCACTCACCACAAGATGTCACACAATATGACCCTTATTCTAATTACTGAATACTCAACACTTGTTCTTATGGTTGAATGTGTATAAAAACTACCAAGAGAGTTTCTTTAAACATTTATATTCTCATCCCACACTCAAGAGTTTTGATTCAGGAGGTTGGTCTGAGGTCCAAGATTACAGCAATCCATTTTGCCTATGCAATGGATTTGGGGCAGAAAACCAATATATAGTATATCCTAAATAAAGTACTAATTACTTTAAATTTTCTACTATTTGTTCTGGAAACCACTATATCTTCAAAATGTCTGAGTCTGGATTATGTTCAGTAATTCAGCAAATGACCAGATTAAGAAAAGATTACTGCATAATTACATATACATGTACATATATATATATATGTATATACATATATATATGGTATATATATATATGGCAAGGTTAAGGAAAAAAAACAAATTCTTTGAACTAATTCAAGTTACATTTTGTAAAATATGTCTTATTTTAAATTTACATCATCCTACCTTCCTGGTATTTCGATGGTAAATTCTAGCTTCAAAATTTGACTTCAAGAAACTGACAGAAAAACCAAGAGCCCAAAGCCTAGTGCAGATTCATGAATGCTGAAATAATAGATGTAAGTACATTTAATCAAAAAATCTTTCAAAAACATTATTATAAAAGTCACTCTTACCTTTGCTNAATAACCTTTATATACTTTAAGTTGCAAAGCTTTTGCAAATCTAAACTTTCTTATTTATAAGTAACTGTACTGTTCAGTTTATCTTTTTATACCATCGAGGTTATAGTTCCCTGTTTTGCACAGTAAAAAATAAATGTCCAGAAAATAATGTATAATTGATTTAAACTGATTGACTATGTACTTAACTAGTCACTATCGAGCTTTTCAATGACAGAGAAAACTGATCCAGCTGATTACAGTTATCATGAAGAAAAGTCTAAAATAACATTTTCTTATTAAAAATGATAAGCATTGCAGTAATTAGTGGAGAAGGAAATGGCAACCCACTCCAGTACTCTTGCCTGGAGAATCCCAGGGAGGGTGGAGCCTGGTGGGCTGTCGACAGGGTCGCACAGAGTCAGACACAACTGACGCGACGCAGCAGCAACAGCAGCAGCAGCAGTAATGAGAAAAATCAGTCCTCAAACTACATCAACATTCCAAATATTTCAGTCTATTGGATTTCTTTCTATTGTGTGAAAATACAATATAATTGAATGGGATTTTAGGAAAGATGACATAATGATGTTTCCTCGGTAGAAATCCCACTAAGCCTAATTCCAGAGGTACTACTGTTAGCCAAGACCTTGCTGAAATACACTTATCCTGAACACCATAGAGTTTATTGCTTTTAGGTTCATTGTCATTTTCAATCAGCATGTTATTGTCTACCGCTCTGTGTTCATCAGTTCATTTTTCAAAACAACTTTAATCATACTAGACATATCTGTCTTTTTTATAGAAGCCAGAGAGCTATTATGCATGCCTGAAAATCTGTTGATGTAAACTACTATTGCTGAATTTGACCAAATCTTTAATATGATTTTATTACATTAAGTAAGTAATACTGATGGCAAACAAACACTAATAGTAGAAAAAAAAACTATATCTTTTTATCATCGATAAAACCATGCAAAATGCATATAAACATAAGAGTTGGTAAGCAAAACTCATGTTCAACTTTTATCCCAAAAGAACATATTTTGGGAAATGAAACAGTTTTTAAAAAAGTGAAATATTTTCACTTTGAATTTCCACTTTAATAAGGTAGAAGTAATCTAACCTAAGAAATTAGAGATTGGGTGCTATACAAGAAAAATTATAGTATACTATCAAGATTTGCATCATGTTCAAAAAGTATTAGATAATTGCTTCACTGGACCTTAAAATATACTCCATGCATTTTGCTCACATTCTCCAAATTAATTATTAACAATTATTTGAAAAACATGCATTGAGAAGTCTGTCCTATTTATATTATTTTCACAAAAACAATTAAACCTGGCTTCTGAAAAAAAAATTTAGAATTTAGATGTCCTTAGTTTGATTTTTAAAAAGTGAAATGAAACAGATATGTGTATTCAGGGAAGAAATGCCTTGAAAATGTTTTTGTACTTTCAAAGTACTCTGCTTAAATATATTACATGTATTAGTAATTGCAATTATTTACAAAATCAATGTAAATGTTGAATTTTCAAATAAAACAAATTATTACTTACATAAAATTTCTAACAGTTTTCTATAACAAACTTTCTAAGTCTTTGAATAATCTGATCTTAAATTTCTACTCATTTGGGAATGGATTGCTAGAGGGATATTTTTGACTTGTAATTTTCCTGCTTCAATTTCACATGGCATTATCTTACGGAAATAAATTACAGTGTTTTTTTCAGGAAGTTATAATATCCATATCAAAGCCTGCTTCCTTAATTTTCTTTTTGTGATACAACTCAGACTTTTTTTTGATAAAAACTGATGATCAAATGTTGAGGCTATAATAGTATCTTATTATCTCAATCATCAGGAAGAAAAAGTTCTTTCAAAAATGTAATGACACAGTATTTTTTATGTCCTGGCTAGATGCATTTTTGAAGAAAATCGCCCGACTCTATTTTTATAACTTAAACCTTGAGATGTGTAAGATTTCTTGCTAAACTCTATTGATCTGTAAAATATCCTTTATTGTAAGGTTGCAGCATCTCTGCTGCTGCTGCTGCTGCTAAGTCGCGTCAGTTGTGTCCGACTCTGTGCGACCCCATAGATGGAAGCCCACCAGGCTACCCCATCCCTGGGATTCTCCAGGCAAGAACCCTGGAGTGGGTTGCCATTTCCTTCTCCAATGCGTGAAAGTGAAAAGTGAAAGTGAATTCGCTCAGTCGTGTCTGATCTCAGCGACCCCATGGACTGCAGCCTACCAGGCTCCTCTGTCCATGGGATTTCCCAGGCGAGGGTACTGGAGTGGGGTGCCATTGCCTTCTCCCTCCAGCATCTCTAGAAAAATGAATAATTAAGATTTAAGACTGCTGATTTTGTCAATTAATCACAAGATTGCACCTTTTAAACCTAACAATGGCAAGCAAATATAAACAGGAAAATATAGCTACTATAAATAAATACAAATATTTGTAAAAATATTCTAAGTAAATGTTATCCATCAGCTATTCTCAAACATACAGTATACCTATGTCCTCTGAAAAAATAGCTGTTAATTGAGTGTAGGATATTGTAAGCAGTCTTAGTATAAATGGTTTTAGAACTGCAACTCCATTAGTAACTTTCACTGGGTTCTTGCAACACACTTCCATGAGGTTTAGGGCCCTGTTGAAAACATGCAATAGAAGACAGCATGCTCTGCCTGGCCCTTTATTTGTATATCATATTAAACCTATTATAATAGCCATCTGTTGCACTTTATTTAGAACTGTTTGTTTTTTTTTTCCTCCAGTCAAGCAGAGGACAATAAGTAGGTTTTAATCATAATTTTTTAAAAAAAAAAAATTTTTTTTTTAAATTTATTTATTTATTGGCCACGCTGTGCGGCATGTGGGATCCTACTTCCCTGATTGGGGATTGAACCTGGGTCCCCTGCATTGCAAGCCCAGAGTCCCAACCACCGGACCACCAGGGAAGCCCTAATCATAATTTTATAATTAAAAAAAGGAAAATAAATAGGTTGTGATTATAATTTTATTTTAAAAATGATCTGTGTGCTTTGTCGCTCAGTTGTGTCAGACTCTTTGCAACCCCATGGACTGTAGCCCTCCAGGAGCCTCTCACCACTGGGGTTCTCCAGGAAAGAATGCTGAAGTGGGTTGCCATGCCCTCCTCCAAGACAATAAGTAGGTTATAATTGTCATTTTATATTTAAAAAGAAAGAAGTGTCAGAGGTTGCTGCTAGAACTGATGCCTTTCAATATAAAAAGTATCAATTTTAAAGAACAAAAACTTAGAATAAATGACTTTTCTTGGCCACAGGAAAGTCTTAAATGAAATTGTTTTGTATTGACATTTTCTACTATACATTTATCTGAAGCTTACAGGTGGTAAAAGCAAGTTTCAGATATTTGACCAGGTGGAATTTAATGTAAAGAGCATGTACCTTGTGAAATGTATGATAATTTTCTTGGTTTATACATGGGAGAGCCTCCCTTGACTCTATTTCCCAGTTTATGGTAAACTCACATTTCTGTCTTTCAAAGTGCAGCCACTGTTTTTCCTTATTTGTTTCTATTTGTACTTAATTTTTAAAGGGATTATAGTTTATGATTAGGGAACGTAATCACTTTATGGGACAACTGGAACTTCTCAAGTCAACATTATAAACTGCAGTCATAATTCTTCGTTATTAGGTACTTTCAGCAATGGTTTGAACTCACACGTCGTTAATTATTTTCTTTTCATTTCTAAACCTGAATATATAAGCCTAAATCAGTGCAGCTCTAAAATAGCCAGATTTTACTACATCTCTAAGACCAAGTTTCCACCAAAGCAATTTGGGTGTTTCCAGAACAATAATGAAAAAAACAGTATTTAGTAATTAATTGCTAATGTGATATTAATTTAAAAGTTTATTTAGCCTAAGCATATTTGAATAACTTTCAAAAAAATTACCACTTGAAATATATATATATAATATATGAATATAGAGTTGCAATGTCACCATTTTTTCAGAGGATATGAAATTATTTCATATTTTGTTCTTTCACTTTTTAAACTACTTTTGCAATAAGATGTGTTCATTCATTTATTTGTATGAAAATTTAGTTTGCATATCAGTCCAAAGATATGTTTTAATTTTTAAAAGCAGGTTGCAGAAAATAGATATAAAGCATTCTATTTCTGTAAAACACACCTTACAAAACATCTTTTATGTTTCTAAATACGTGTTTATATGGCTATTATCATTCATGAAATGGCTTGTTAGCAGTAATTGGCCATAAAATTCAGATTACTCCTAGAACAAAAAATTGTTTAAAAAAAGTCATTAAGAGGACAATCTGTTTGTCTCTGCTGATTAAAAATTATAAGAATATATACATATACAGTCAATGGAAACATTTTTAGAAAACAAGTAGTAAATAAATATCTCACCCAAATACTTTATTATTGAAAAGTCAATTTAAAAATCATAACTATATGACCAGAATCAATAGTTTTCTAAAATTTAATTCATTCATGTTACAAGTAAACATATAGAACTGCTAGAATAATCAGCTTTACAACTTTTCTTAACCATCTTTCAACTCAATTTGATTTAATGGGGTTCATTCCCTGAAGTCAGTTTTATTTCAAGTTATACACAAGAATGTTTTTTATTAAATTCCAAGAAATTATTGTGCTAAAATTAGATAAATTGCATGTTACATTCATCCTGCAGTCTCACTGCATGTCAAATGAGATCACATAATCCTTTGGGATAACTGAATTGGCTATAAAATACTGAATCTGAAAGTTCACATCAGTTCAGAGTCAATTATCCATTCTTTCCCATGATGAGAACTCTTTGAATAATATATAGTTCATTGTTAATTGTGAGAAATTGCTTTCTGAAATATTTTTATTATTCTTTGACTTATTATTGAATAGGGTTTAAAATTAAAAATATATTTGTCATTTGATGATAATATAGTTTCTTAAAAAAGAAAGTATAATATTTTATCAAAACAAAGATTATTTTATTCTGTTTAAATATTTGTAGGAACAGAAAGAAGAAATATATATTCTGTAATATAGATTTGTCTTTGTGCTCTATAGTCTAGTCATTTATGTACATATTTTCTTTTTTAACTACTATAAGCTTTAAATCAAATCTTCTAGGTATTGTTAGTATACTGACTGTTTTAAAAAAAATCTGATACAGTCATGATTGAATACCTGATAAAGAAATCATATGATTATGCACAAGGAAGAAAATATGCTAAAGAATACTTTTTAATTGAACAAGTCAACCTTCAAAATAATATGTTTCCCTTTAATAATGAAAGGGCTAAACAAGAGCAGTGAAATTCTGGGGGGAGGGGGAATAATCTAAATTAGATGACTTTGGTAATTTTCTGCTGAGTCATCCTTCTCACTTTGTTACATTTTAAGCACAGGGAGAAGGGTTTGCTGATTAATACAGATGCAAAATAGAATGGTGAAAAATGTAAAATTGAAAATTTAAATTACAGAACTTCCAAAGAATAAAAACTGTCACACAATGGCATGAGATTCTCTGTTATTAGTAACTGAACCTCTTGTTATTGGAAGTACACAGTCTGAAGCTCTTTGAAAAGAATGAGTAAAGTTGAGGAGAGATTTCTTACATCAAGCAGACATTTGTCATGGTTGACCTCAAACAATCCTCTAACATGAAGGACATTGTGTCTGGGTACAGTTGGGGAATATCTACCATCAAGAAGATGGTGTATGGGTATATGGACAATTAATTTTGGGGGGACAATTAATTTATGGCAAGGGAACCAAGAACATATAATGGAGAAAGGATTGTCTCTTCAGTTAATGGTGTAGGGAAAACTGGACAGCCATCATGCAAAATAATAAAATTGGACCACTGTCTTACATTGTATCCAAAAATCAACTCAAAATGGATTAAAGAATATAGGACTTGAAGCTGTAAAATTCATAGAAGGAAAAATAAGGAAGTAAGCTCCTTGACATTTGAAAGCTAAACTTGAATCTTGGATAGGAGAACAGGAGGTAGCCTAAGAAAAAAGCTTTTGGTGATATCAGTTTGAATACAGAGGGACAATGAAAAGATCAGCTTGGTTGAGAGAGAAGATTTTTATAAGAGAAAATGGAAGATAGAGTAAAATTAATTTTTGTTTAACTTTATTTTGGAAAATGTTAAATGCTCAAGGAGGTACTTTGACATTCTCTACTTGAGGTAAAGCTATCTGGTAAACCAAGTCATATCTATAAGATCCTTTGGAAGGCTGTCAATGTGTCTTTAATTTGGGATTGGGACATCTAGCCTAAGTTATCTTGTCAAGACCTCTTCAATCCTTGGTTGGAGTCATGTAGAAATACACTGTACACATGGTATTCCATTTAAGGAATTACTATATATCACATGTGCTGAAAATCCACCTTAATTGTTTTTCCATTTGTACCCTTCTTCAAAGTACCTAGTAAATCACCTTTTACAATCCAAGAAAAACAATGTCCATATTATCTCTTCAAGCGCTGCACCCTTGCAAAGACAGACTGTAGATGATACTCTCTCTTCCTTAGCTGAGGACACTAAGACACTGAGATTGAATGGAACATTTAGTGGCCTGATAGCATGAAGGAAAAAATTCTGAGCACCTGTATTTGAATGGAGCTGAACAAAACCAGCTCATATTGCAGTCACTCACCACAAGATGTCACACAATATGACCCTTATTCTAATTACTGAATACTCAACACTTGTTCTTATGGTTGAATGTGTATAAAAACTACCAAGAGAGTTTCTTTAAACATTTATATTCTCATCCCACACTCAAGAGTTTTGATTCAGGAGGTTGGTCTGAGGTCCAAGATTACAGCAATCCATTTTGCCTATGCAATGGATTTGGGGCAGAAAACCAATATATAGTATATCCTAAATAAAGTACTAATTACTTTAAATTTTCTACTATTTGTTCTGGAAACCACTATATCTTCAAAATGTCTGAGTCTGGATTATGTTCAGTAATTCAGCAAATGACCAGATTAAGAAAAGATTACTGCATAATTACATATACATGTACATATATATATATATGTATATACATATATATATGGTATATATATATATGGCAAGGTTAAGGAAAAAAAACAAATTCTTTGAACTAATTCAAGTTACATTTTGTAAAATATGTCTTATTTTAAATTTACATCATCCTACCTTCCTGGTATTTCGATGGTAAATTCTAGCTTCAAAATTTGACTTCAAGAAACTGACAGAAAAACCAAGAGCCCAAAGCCTAGTGCAGATTCATGAATGCTGAAATAATAGATGTAAGTACATTTAATCAAAAAATCTTTCAAAAACATTATTATAAAAGTCACTCTTACCTTTGCTCAGAGATTTGGAGTATCATCTGCTGCAGGGCCCAATTGCAATGTGTGCATGGAATCAGGGAAATATATTTTTTTTAATTCTCTATCCTTCACTATTATTTATTAGGCATCATCTCATGAAAAAATATGCATCCCCAGTTTAATATTAACAAATCTGTCTCAATCATCCAAGAAAAGAGTAAAGCTTATTCAAAGGAAGTTGCATTATCTGTATTTAAAGATAACTTCACAGTAATGTATATCCAAAATAATTGTTTCCAAAAATATTTTATTGATTCTCTCCATGTTTATCTCTTGCTTTTGCATATAGTTTAATGAAAACTAATCACATAAAGGAGTTTGGGTATGCTTTTAAAAAACGATTCACTTACAAATCTGATCTTTCAAGCAGATTTTTCACAAGTCTTAAGAGGCTCAGACAGGCCAAAATCACACCGCTGTAGTAGGTAGGAAAGCTCAGAAAAGCAGGCATAAGAATGTGGGCAAACAAAACCTAGAGATGGGTAAAAACTACTAAAAGAAAGTATTGTTGTTTAGTCATGAAGTTGTGTCAGACTCTTGCGATCCCATGGACTGTAGCCTGCTAGGCTCCTCTGTCTGTGGGATCTCCTGGCAAGAATACTGGAGTGAATTGGCATTTCCTTTTCCCAAAAAAGTTTTACATATTTGTATTTTCTTTATAGCTATATCTACCTGTATATATCATTAGACTTGCATATATCTATCTATTTTTCTGTGTGTACAGGTAGACATCAATATGTGTCATTTATATACATATGAGTTTTATATGATAAAAAGTCATATTTTTGGATTTGATAATGAACTAGAATTTATGCAAAACCAGCCCTTATTTTTATAGAAATCTTTACAAATGCTTGATGAGAATTTGAAAAAAAAAAAGCTATTTTTAGATGGATGAGTTCAAATTAAATTTGGGATAATAATTCATGAATTAATTCAAAAAGAGATGCTTATTATAAAATCTAGAGATGCATTTTTGGTACATAATTCAAAAAGAGCATGTGAACTATTCCATAGTAATAAAACATTTTTTAAATAAATTTTAACCACAAGTTATTAACGAGAATTTCTTACCAGTTCTATAATTTTGTGCACTGATGTTCATGTGCAAATGTATTGTACTTAATTATCAGCATGTGTGTTAAATTTACATATCATTATATGTTTCCTAATTGTTAATTTGCCATGGGACTCTTCAAATTAGTTAAGGAGCATAAAGCAATCTACAAAAAATAACCAAAAAGATGAACCTTATTATAGCTGATCTAAGGGAAATTTGTTTGAGCTAGTCATAAAGATTTTGGGAGCATTCAAGTGTAACTGCATGAATTCTAAACATTTTTTAGATATTGCTTCTGTCCCTGGGGATATATTTAAATATGGTCAAATGTTTAAAATACTGATGAATAATTTTCTTGATTGACCCTCTGCTTCTATGAAAGCATCCATTTTAATTATCTATTTCTTAAAAGCAATATCAAAGGAATGTAGAGGTCCAAATTTCTAATATACTATATAATATATAGTTTTATTTGCCAATCATGGAATTGTTGCTAGAGCACTACCAAGCCTATTTGGATTTCATTAGTGTCTTTCAATGAATCAAATACTGATGCAATCAGTTTAAACTATTCTTGCTTAACACTCTTAAATATTTATTTCTTGTCTATATTTATCCATTTATTCCTATAGATAGACTTTTCATTTGAAGATAGTTGGACATCTTATATTTAGTGCCAGGTGGCACTAGAGGAAAAGAACCTGCCTGCCGATGCAGGAGATGTAAGAAGTGGGGGTTCAATCCCTGGATCAGGAAGATCCCCCAGAGGAGGGGATGGCAACCCACTCCAGTATTCTTGCCTGAAGAATCCCATAGGCAGAGCAGTCTGGCCAATTCCGTCCATTGGGTTGCAAATTGTCGCACACAGCTGAAGCAACTTACCTCACATATTCGCGCACTCAACAGTGCAGCGGTTCACAAGACCACTCTCACTTCTGACATAACATTCTCAAGTTCAGAGGTTCCCAGACTGTCCTCAGGTTTGATAGCTTTCTAAAAAGTGTGACTGAATTCTTCAAAGCTCTTGTGGTGATTTATTACAATGCTGATTAAGGGCAGGGTCCAGGAAAGTTCTAAGTATGAGCTTCTGGTTCATGGACGCTCCCAGTGCATCCATGCACACTGTCCTTGCTTCTCCCCACAGTGATATGTGTTAATAAGCATGGAGCACTGCCCACCAGGGAAGATCACCTGGGTCTTGAGTCCAAAGCTTTTATTGATAGTCACAAAAATGTGCTAAACCACCTGCATGACAAACTTTAGTCTCCATTTCCTCCAGAACCAAGGTGACACTACAAGGTTCAAAGCCCTGCCTTAATCACGTGAGTAGCATAGCACATTCAGTTTGCCCCAAAACTCTATGGTAAACAATGACAATCACCAGATTAAACAGTCTGCTCTCTTAGAGGCCACATCCTAGGAGCTGCGGGGGAAAGCTAGATGTCTCCTTGGCAAAATTAACACTTGACTGCACAGAATCTTAAACTTACAGAATCACATATTTCTACGGCTATATAACATGGAGAACAATATAAAAAAATACATTTTTATTAAAACCAAGAGCATCATTGTTTTTCCTTAGCAGTGCTAAATAAGAAAATTGGTAGATAATACCATCATCATCATTAACTCTCCTTCAGTTTATACATAAAGTAGATAATGATAAAGAAAATAAATGAACTAGTACACATTAAATTTTTATGTCTCATCACATGAAATTTGACCCTGACCCCCTGGCATATAGAGAAAATGACATAAAGAAGAGCCAAATGAGAAAATACAACTTTAATTTTAAAATTCTGCTGTAAGAATTAGGAGATTGGAAGTCTTATCCTGGCTTTGTGACTAATTTGTTATATGATTTGGGCAAATAGCTTAACCTTTCTAGAACTCAATTTGCTCCTCTGTAATTAGTAAGTAGATTGAAATAGATTGATTTTAAATCCCTTCATTATCTTCAAAATTCCACATATTTATACTTCTCATAAAAGAGTAAGAGGTCTATATAAGATGTAACCTAACACAAAGATAAAGTCATTAAAAGCAGCCCTCTTTATGTAAAAAGGACCCACAGAAATACCAGTTATTTGAGTCATTTTAATATGCTCATCAAGATTGTTGAACTAGTTTTGA
Source organism: Raphicerus campestris (assembly GCA_006410735.1). Classification (NCBI taxonomy): domain Eukaryota; kingdom Metazoa; phylum Chordata; class Mammalia; order Artiodactyla; family Bovidae; genus Raphicerus; species Raphicerus campestris. Next base: position 253,913 of record SJYW01044453.1, on the reverse strand, counting down.
CTAAAAATTTTCCCTGTTATGCCCTAGAGAAATACATTAAAACATACATATTTGAGACAAAGTCTAAGAAAATCCAATCAGATAATAAATATATTTAAACACTCAGAATTAAGATATAGCCCTTTATTTGTTATGCTTGATGGTTGTTGATTTTGCCTTATTTTTAGCTTATTTTTAGGATTTTCAGCTTCTTTTACAGCTAAAGTCAACAAACTAAACATAGTAGACGCATACCCATTCTTTTCTTATTTAAATGAACTTTCCCTAATTTAAATATGCTCCTAAAATAGCAATCATAAGATTAACAACATTGAAAGGTAAATGAAATGAATAACAAATA
>SJYW01044453.1:213227-235925 GCA_006410735.1 Raphicerus campestris | reverse complement strand
TTTTTTTTAATTCTCTATCCTTCACTATTATTTATTAGGCATCATCTCATGAAAAAATATGCATCCCCAGTTTAATATTAACAAATCTATCTCAATCATCCAAGAAAAGAGTAAAGCTTATTCAAAGGAAGTTGCATTATCTGTATTTAAAGATAACTTCACAGTAATGTATATCCAAAATAATTGTTTCCAAAAATATTTTATTGATTCTCTCCATGTTTATCTCTTGCTTTTGCATATAGTTTAATGAAAACTAATCACATAAAGGAGTTTGGGTATGCTTTTAAAAAACGATTCACTTACAAATCTGATCTTTCAAGCAGATTTTTCACAAGTCTTAAGAGGCTCAGACAGGCCAAAATCACACCGCTGTAGTAGGTAGGAAAGCTCAGAAAAGCAGGCATAAGAATGTGGGCAAACAAAGCCTAGAGATGGGTAAAAACTACTAAAAGAAAGTATTGTTGTTTAGTCATGAAGTTGTGTCAGACTCTTGCGATCCCATGGACTGTAGCCTGCTAGGCTCCTCTGTCTGTGGGATCTCCTGGCAAGAATACTGGAGTGAATTGGCATTTCCTTTTCCCAAAAAAGTTTTACATATTTGTATTTTCTTTATAGCTATATCTACCTGTATATATCATTAGACTTGCATATATCTATCTATTTTTCTGTGTGTACAGGTAGACATCAATATGTGTCATTTATATACATATGAGTTTTATATGATAAAAAGTCATATTTTTGGATTTGATAATGAACTAGAATTTATGCAAAACCAGCCCTTATTTTTATAGAAATCTTTACAAATGCTTGATGAGAATTTGAAAAAAAAAAAGCTATTTTTAGATGGATGAGTTCAAATTAAATTTGGGATAATAATTCATGAATTAATTCAAAAAGAGATGCTTATTATAAAATCTAGAGATGCATTTTTGGTACATAATTCAAAAAGAGCATGTGAACTATTCCATAGTAATAAAACATTTTTTAAATAAATTTTAACCACAAGTTATTAACGAGAATTTCTTACCAGTTCTATAATTTTGTGCACTGATGTTCATGTGCAAATGTATTGTACTTAATTATCAGCATGTGTGTTAAATTTACATATCATTATATGTTTCCTAATTGTTAATTTGCCATGGGACTCTTCAAATTAGTTAAGGAGCATAAAGCAATCTACAAAAAATAACCAAAAAGATGAACCTTATTATAGCTGATCTAAGGGAAATTTGTTTGAGCTAGTCATAAAGATTTTGGGAGCATTCAAGTGTAACTGCATGAATTCTAAACATTTTTTAGATATTGCTTCTGTCCCTGGGGATATATTTAAATATGGTCAAATGTTTAAAATACTGATGAATAATTTTCTTGATTGACCCTCTGCTTCTATGAAAGCATCCATTTTAATTATCTATTTCTTAAAAGCAATATCAAAGGAATGTAGAGGTCCAAATTTCTAATATACTATATAATATATAGTTTTATTTGCCAATCATGGAATTGTTGCTAGAGCACTACCAAGCCTATTTGGATTTCATTAGTGTCTTTCAATGAATCAAATACTGATGCAATCAGTTTAAACTATTCTTGCTTAACACTCTTAAATATTTATTTCTTGTCTATATTTATCCATTTATTCCTATAGATAGACTTTTCATTTGAAGATAGTTGGGCATCTTATATTTAGTGCCAGGTGGCACTAGAGGAAAAGAACCTGCCTGCCGATGCAGGAGATGTAAGAAGTGGGGGTTCAATCCCTGGATCAGGAAGATCCCCCAGAGGAGGGGATGGCAACCCACTCCAGTATTCTTGCCTGAAGAATCCCATAGGCAGAGCAGTCTGGCCAATTCCGTCCATTGGGTTGCAAATTGTCGCACACAGCTGAAGCAACTTACCTCACATATTCGCGCACTCAACAGTGCAGCGGTTCACAAGACCACTCTCACTTCTGACATAACATTCTCAAGTTCAGAGGTTCCCAGACTGTCCTCAGGTTTGATAGCTTTCTAAAAAGTGTGACTGAATTCTTCAAAGCTCTTGTGGTGATTTATTACAATGCTGATTAAGGGCAGGGTCCAGGAAAGTTCTAAGTATGAGCTTCTGGTTCATGGACGCTCCCAGTGCATCCATGCACACTGTCCTTGCTTCTCCCCACAGTGATATGTGTTAATAAGCATGGAGCACTGCCCACCAGGGAAGATCACCTGGGTCTTGAGTCCAAAGCTTTTATTGATAGTCACAAAAATGTGCTAAACCACCTGCATGACAAACTTTAGTCTCCATTTCCTCCAGAACCAAGGTGACACTACAAGGTTCAAAGCCCTGCCTTAATCACGTGAGTAGCATAGCACATTCAGTTTGCCCCAAAACTCTATGGTAAACAATGACAATCACCAGATTAAACAGTCTGCTCTCTTAGAGGCCACATCCTAGGAGCTGCGGGGGAAAGCTAGATGTCTCCTTGGCAAAATTAACACTTGACTGCACAGAATCTTAAACTTACAGAATCACATATTTCTACGGCTATATAACATGGAGAACAATATAAAAAAATACATTTTTATTAAAACCAAGAGCATCATTGTTTTTCCTTAGCAGTGCTAAATAAGAAAATTGGTAGATAATACCATCATCATCATTAACTCTCCTTCAGTTTATACATAAAGTAGATAATGATAAAGAAAATAAATGAACTAGTACACATTAAATTTTTATGTCTCATCACATGAAATTTGACCCTGACCCCCTGGCATATAGAGAAAATGACATAAAGAAGAGCCAAATGAGAAAATACAACTTTAATTTTAAAATTCTGCTGTAAGAATTAGGAGATTGGAAGTCTTATCCTGGCTTTGTGACTAATTTGTTATATGATTTGGGCAAATAGCTTAACCTTTCTAGAACTCAATTTGCTCCTCTGTAATTAGTAAGTAGATTGAAATAGATTGATTTTAAATCCCTTCATTATCTTCAAAATTCCACATATTTATACTTCTCATAAAAGAGTAAGAGGTCTATATAAGATGTAACCTAACACAAAGATAAAGTCATTAAAAGCAGCCCTCTTTATGTAAAAAGGACCCACAGAAATACCAGTTATTTGAGTCATTTTAATATGCTCATCAAGATTGTTGAACTAGTTTTAACTAAAAATTTTCCCTGTTATGCCCTAGAGAAATACATTAAAACATACATATTTGAGACAAAGTCTAAGAAAATCCAATCAGATAATAAATATATTTAAACACTCAGAATTAAGATATAGCCCTTTATTTGTTATGCTTGATGGTTGTTGATTTTGCCTTATTTTTAGCTTATTTTTAGGATTTTCAGCTTCTTTTACAGCTAAAGTCAACAAACTAAACATAGTAGACGCATACCCATTCTTTTCTTATTTAAATGAACTTTCCCTAATTTAAATATGCTCCTAAAATAGCAATCATAAGATTAACAACATTGAAAGGTAAATGAAATGAATAACAAATACTAGTTCTCCATTTTTTATGTTTTATGTTCTGTCTACAATAACTTATTTTTTTCTTGAAATGGCATATTTACACTGGTAGAATTTCTCAAGTAAAATATTTATTTCTGCTAAGAAAATGTTTTATTTGAGTATTTCCTAATAGCCATAATGTTAAGTTTCAGTAGCAAACATTTGTTCTTCCAAAAAAATGTTTCCAAAATGGACTNTTTTTCTTGAAATGGCATATTTACACTGGTAGAATTTCTCAAGTAAAATATTTATTTCTGCTAAGAAAATGTTTTATTTGAGTATTTCCTAATAGCCATAATGTTAAGTTTCAGTAGCAAACATTTGTTCTTCCAAAAAAATGTTTCCAAAATGGACTATTACTTTCAAGGGTTTTGGCAACTGTGTAGGATGGGCAATAGGCTTAGCCAACTGTTTTTCCATCTGCTACTCCAGCTTCCCTGCAATTTTTTCCCAATTAGCCAGGAACACTTTAGTGGCTTCCTGGAAAAAAGGCGTATTTAAACATTTGTTCCACTAAAGTAAATCAAATATTTATAACAATCCACACTTAGTACAACCTTACAAAGAATATTACCCATTACTTGAATGATTTTGAAGTTAGTGAACTTTCCATAACAATTTCCTTTTCAAGTGAATATATAGCCTTAAAAATAATCTATTATAGCACTAATTAAAGAGATTGATTTTACATATAGCTAATATTGAAATAGAAATATAGAATTTCAAATTTAAAAACCCGGTGACTGAATTTTCTAATGAAAATCTAAAGTGGTTTGTATTTACTAGCAAGATTAATTTATATATTCCCAAATATAAATATTTACCCAGATTTTCAAAATTAGAAGATAGAACATAAAAACAGCAAGTTATTTCTAAGATTGCTTCATTTTCAACCATTTATGAAATAGGGTAAAAAATATAAATTATTCCTGAAAAATATTATTTTATGTCCATTATTTTTACATAGTTTTATTTGAATGTCTGATTTGACTAGGTTTATGTGCTTTTTTTTGCTTCTCTGGTGGCTCAGATGGTAAAACGTCTGCCTGCAATGCAGGAGACCCGGGCTCGATCCCTGGCTTGTGAAGATCCCCTGGAGAAGAAAATGGCAACCCACTCCAGTATTCCTGCCTGAAAAATCTCATGGACAGAGATTGGTGGGTTACAGTTCATGGGGTTGCACAGAGTTGGACACAACTGAACACTAAGTACAAATTAATAGAAAATTATTTTAACAAATTTATTCAATCAATAAAGATAATAATTATATAAATATGAGTTGAGACAAGGATGCTTAAAGTACATTAATTTGTATGACCATCATAGAAAGTGGATGGCAAGTGGTGAGTAGAATCAGATTTGGTGTCCACTTATTTTCCTGGTCTTTTAAAATATACCCTTAAAACAATTTTGGCTATTGACCTTTTCTGAATCATGTTGACAATTCTAGTCTCCTTCTAATCCTCTATCACATTGCCCACTCTCACTGGCTTCATAGTCGCCTATCACAAATCCACTTTGACCTTCTTTTTAATCTAATCTCTCCCCTCTGACTTAACTGAAATCAAAGTTCACTATAGAAACTCCAAACCTTAACTTGGCATGATCTCTTGATATTAAATTGCTTGAAGTTACCTGTGTATTAAAGAAAGAGACATTTTTTTCTTTTTTGTTCCTTTTATCTATCTGTCTGTCTATCCATCCACTTACCATGCTGGTATATAATCACTATATGGAAAGACTGATAGTATAAATGTTTTATAGATATTTATTTCAGATGGCTTATATTAATATATTGACATGAAGGAAATGCCATATTCTTGCTCAAAATTATGAAATAAATATTCTCTCATTGGGATTTTAAGGATTCAATTAATTGCAATCCCATGGATTGTAGCTCACCATTCTCCTCTGTCCATGGAGTTTTCCAGGCAGGAGTTGGTAGCCATTCTGGAGCCATACTGGAGATGGTAGCCATTCCCTTCTCCAACGTATCTTCCCTAACCAAGGAACTGAACCCCAGTTTCCTGCATTTCAGGCAAATTATTTACCATCTGAGACTCTTACTCATTTGGATTCAGAATCTTTTGAGAAATAAAAGAACAAAACACCAGTGAATGGAACACAAAGCATCATCACAATTACTAATACATCTAGGTTAGACCAGAACATGATTAGCATAGACTAACTCCTAGTGTAACTCCTACCCACACCCTACATTAAGTTAAGACCTGGAATAGAGAACTGAGGACAAGTTCCCAGGCAAGAATATTAGAGCGGGTTGCCATGTCCTTCTCCAAGGAATCTTCCTGATCCAAGAATTGAATCTGTGTCTTCTGCATTGGTAGTCAGGTTCTTTACCACTGAGTCACAAGGAAAGTCCTTTTAAAGGTAAGCCCCATCCAACTGATAAAAGAAACAAAATATATTAATTTACTAATCAGAGGATTTGAGGAGGAGTAACAAGGTAGAAAAGATGCCAGAATTTAAAGTAAATTCCTCTTTCTCTGTAAATGAGCTCTGGGAAAAACACATTCCTAGATTTTCTTCCTTTATTTCACTAAACTGTACATTTAAATCTGTAATCAGTCATGAATGTGGCTATTTGCCTCACAGTTAAGAATGGTCATTCATGAGTATAGCCCTGCTCTCACATTCATAAATAGCTCCTTTGAGCTTTGACCTGGAACTGCTAATAAAGAAATACTAGTGAATACTTTTCCTCAAAGCTCTGAAATGGATCAGAAGAGTGCATAAATAAAGTTGATAAAATTGACTCAAAACATCTTTTTCAAGCCATAATACTTTTAGTATCTTTTGTGTAAAGTATCCTAAGTTTGCAACCCAACACCCTGGACATTTGCAAATCCCAGATATAGTAAGAATTTATGTTTACTTGTGTTTGATCCTTGATACTAATGTCCCAGAACCCCTTTTCTAAATGACTGCAGATTTCATTTCTGCTATTTTAATGGTTATTAGCTTAGGAAAGATAAACCAAGTGATAAAATTGTCCAGGATACTGATGACATCTTGCTTATGTCCACTTCACTGGAGGAGGATACATTAGTCAAAACATAAAGCTTTAAAGTAGGCTGCACACATTGGGAACTTTGCCCATGAATTTATTTCTGTAATTAAACACTCTTGAAGACATACTGGCCAAAACTCATTTGTTTCACCTAGTGCAAAATTTCCTCCCAAAGATACCATCGAAGTAAATCCTGAGCAGATGTGCTGAGTAGATCCCCTTCTACCAGGCTTCCCTGGTAGCTGAGTCAGTAAAGAATCTGCACGCAGGAGACCTGCATTCAATCCCTGCTTGGGAAGAGCCCCTGGAGAAGGAAATGTCTACCCACTCCAGTATTCTTGCCTAGAAAAATGAACAGAGGAGACTGGTGGGCTACAGTCCATAGCATCTCAATAGTCAGACATAACTTAGCAACTAAACCAACACTACCATGTAGATGATTGATAGGATCACAATGAAGAGGTTATAAATTGCCACTTCTTATTCCCATTTTTCCTAATCAGTTTTAAAGCCTCTAATCTCTCTATTTGGGCTTCTCTGGTGGCTCAGAAGTTAAAGCATCTGCCTGGAATGCTGGAGACCCAGGTTCAATCCCTGGGTTGGGAAGATCCCCTGGAGAAGGAAATGGCAACCCACGCCAGTACTCTTACCTGGAGAATCCCATGGAGGGAGGAGCCTGGTAGGCTACAGTCCATGGGGTCGCAAAGACTCAGACATGACTGAGTGACTTCACACACAATCTCTTTATTAGAGTAATTTATATCACATTAAAAGCAGAAAATAAACTGAAAAAGCTCATAACTTTATAAGCTGGACAATGCCAAAAATACATTCTTCAAACAAGCCCTTGATATCATTAAGATATGGTTAGTTCAATTTCCTGAGGCCCCTAAAATTTTAGTAACTTCATTTTCTCTGTAAATGTATACAAGGATTTTTCTCTTTTTCCTGCCCTACCTCCTCCTTCTTCTCCTGCTCCTCCTTCCCCTGCTCATCCTCCCCATTCCCTCCTCTTGCTTCTCCTCCTCATCCCCTCCTCCTCACCCTCCTCCTACTTCTCCTTTTTCTTTGTTCCTTTGTTCTATATCTTTGTTTTTCCAAATCTTGGGAATTAAACTGTTCTCTTTTTGTCTCTGCATAGGGATTAATACATTTGTCTATCAAGTCCTCCATATAAATATGTAGTTCACATGATAGTAAGAAATATACTTGAGTCTTTCGGGAGTAACCACTCCTTAGAATTCCCAACTAATTTCCCACTCTGCATAATCTAACTTCGTGGGATTTTTCTTTCTTCACTCCATTGTCTATAATCTAGGCTGATACCATTGTGACCCTCCCAGTTCTCCTTGCTTGGGTCATTTTGCTTGCATCTTCCTTTAGTTTTCTAATTTCCCAAATATTAGAAACACATTTCTTCAATGCCTGCATCTCTGTCCACAATAACTAAGTTACCTTGGAGATTATTCCTGTCTCTTATACACATCTAGTGGATCTTCCCAACCCAGGGATTGAACCNGGGATTTTTCTTTCTTCACTCCATTGTCTATAATCTAGGCTGATACCATTGTGACCCTCCCAGTTCTCCTTGCTTGAGTCATTTTGCTTGCATCTTCCTTTAGTTTTCTAATTTCCCAAATATTAGAAACACATTTCTTCAATGCCTGCATCTCTGTCCACAATACCTAAGTTACCTTGGAGATTATTCAATGAAGTAAATAAATAAGTAAGAAATTCATAAATTCTTGAATATATGACTGTTTAGATTGCTTTCCTTTTCATATCTGTCCACATCTTATGTAACAATTTGCTATAGTTTTCCCAGTCTTTAAAATGGCTTGCCTAAGGACTCTTTGGAATCCATAATTTTGAGAGGAACATTCTCTGTGGTTTCCAGGATCCCAGTTCCCACTGAAACTGAGTTTTTGAGTTCTGCTTTCTTAGATATCTCTATTTCTTTCCCAGTGTTTCCATTGGCTACTGGTTCTTTTCTAGAGTTAATAACCTCTAACACCTCTTTTTTTCAAATGTTATCTTTAATAACAATCAATTTGAATATACTTTAATTCCCTTCCCCACCCTCATTTCTAAAATTATCTACTTTGGCTCTTAAAGCTTCATATTTTTTGATGTAGTGCCTGCTTCTTCTACTTCATTGGATAGATCCTCAAATCATCATTTATCTATCATTCATCATCTGTTACAGCTAAGACTATTATTTATACTTTTCTCTTATGCTCAACAAAATAATAGCATCTAGTGCCTAAAGTGGTCACATTCCTTCTGAAAGATTAAAATATTCTAAGCATAAGTTTTTCTTAAATATTTTATATTGCCACATTTATCATCATATATATTATATATATATCTATAAGTATATATTCATATATATGCAATATAGTATATCATAGTTCTTTCCATTATTTTCTCTTAAGTGTTAGTCATATTTCCTTGGTAGGGATATCCACTTTTAATATATTTTGTAAAATTTATAAAATTTGTTACATATCTGAAAGTAATTGTTCTCTGCTTTCCCAAGAATAGTAAACATATTAGCCCATGCTGGGCAAGTATATACTCAGAGAAAATGGGAGGGGGGGGAAAGGCCACACTGATTTTATTGTAAGACCTACTTGGACTTCCTATGCCATATGTGCTTTAGAACCAAAACCAACATATCCTCTAATGATTTAGACATTAGTTTGACAAATGAAGCATAAAGTATAAGATTAATAAATCCACCAACTTATATTTAAATGTACTCAGAAGCTATTCTACAAGAGACATTTACAAAATCAAAGAAACTCCTCAGTACCAAAGAATCCATGTTCTCTGACTTCACTAAAAACATATCCATCTGTTCTTTTTCAGTACACCTACAAGAAGTAGTGGGTTTACAAAGCTGATTTAAAGCACTGCTCTTTCTTGCCTTTGTTTTGAAGCGATTGGGAAATTAAGCTCCCCAAACAGATTTGTAACACCTTTCATTGTAAATAAAGTTAGGTTAGAGAGCATATTTTGTGTGAGTGTCATTTGCCTCTAACTGCCTGTACCTTCTCTGGAGGAGGGTATGGCAGTATTCTTGCCTGGAGAATCCTGTGGACAGAGGAGCCTGGCAGGCTCTAGTCCATAGGGTTGCACAGAGTGGAACAGGACTGAAGCGACTTAGCATGGCAGACACACCTATACCTTGCATCTTGTCCTTAAGACTAGAACACCTAAGGAAGAATTAAAACTGCAGAACAGATGTACATGAGGGCTTCTCCAATGGCACAGTGATAAAGAATCTGCCTGTAAATCTCTCTGCAGGAGATACAAGAGATGCAAGTTTGACCTTTAGATAGGGAAGATTCCTTGGTGTAGGAAATGGCAACCGACTCCAGTATTCTTGCCTGGAAAATTTCATGGATAGAGGAGCCTGACAGGCTAATTTCCATGGAGGTCACAAAGAAGCAAACATGACTTAATGACTGAGAATGCACAGCAGGTATACTGACCCAACTAGAACAGTGGTAGAAGATAAAGAAGAGACACTCAATCTCCTATGCCCAAGACTTTTGATAGATTAGTCTCACTCAGTTGAGCTTATGAAATAAAACCCCAACAAGGAAATCTACTGCATATCTGCAGAGAAGAGTAAGTGGCAGAGTGGTGGAAGTACTGAAGAACGTGCAGGAGAAATCCATCCTTACGGATTCATGTGGATTATGGCTCTGTCTGTGTCTTTCAGAGCCAGCCTGGAGCCCAGAAGAGAAACAGAAAAAAAAAAAAGCTAGTCCCATTATGAGATTTTATTCTCTGAAGTATCAAGCATCAGGTTCTCCATTGTGTAGGGGAAAGCTCTCCAACAGCAGGATAGTGCTAGAAGTGGGTAAATTAGAGTATGCTTGCTATCTGAGATGCCTTCAAGGAACAGAAGTGAATCCAGTAAGCTTGTGTTTCAGAAANTCTCTGAAGTATCAAGCATCAGGTTCTCCATTGTGTAGGGGAAAGCTCTTCAACAGCAGGATAGTGCTAGAAGTGGGTAAATTAGAGTATGCTTGCTATCTGAGATGGCTTCAAGGAACAGAAGTGAATCCAGTAAGCTTGTGTTTCAGAAATTCTAGAAACCAACTAAATGAACAAACCAGATCAAAGACAAACATGTAGAGACCGAGAACAGAGAAGTGATTCTGAGTAGGAAGGATGTGGGGCAGGTTGAAATGGGTAAAGAGGTTCAACTATATGGTGATGGATGGAAACTGAGTTTTTGGTGGTCAGCATGTTGTGTATACAGAAATCAAAATATAATGTAGGCATGAAATATATAGTTATAAGCCAATGTTACCTCAAAAAAGAAAATGAAAATTTTGCTAGTAGGAAATTAAATAAATAATAGTTTATTTTTATTTATTTTTTTCTTCCTTGGGATTCTATTGCTGGACAGATTTAGTACAACATTATTTTTGAAAACTGTGGATTAATGAGGAAAAAAAGGAAATATGTGTAGTTTTAAAAGATGTAAGCCAGGAACCTTTGTAGGCACTTATTTTCTATTCCTTAAAAAATTAAGTCTCAGTTCCCCAATTTCAAAAATGGCAAGACACTTCTTAACATTTATTATAATGCAATAAAATGATTATTAGAGATAAAAATAGATTTTATTTGAGAAGATTTTGTTCACTAAAATTTACGGTTCATAGAGGGAAAAGCTTTCTCAGTAAATATATTTATTAATATATATAGTTAATGCTTACAACCCAGTATCTAAAGTAATTCCTTATTCATAGTAGAAAATCCTTGCTAAATAAAGAGAACTTAAAATTTACTTAATGTGATACTGTGATTTTTAATTATCACATTGACCTAATAATAATTTATCTTCATATCTTCTACTGTGGGAACTTTGCTATGTGATATTGCGAAGGCGGATATTTTAGGAAGTGTGTGTATGTGTGATCACATATGACTATTATATGTGAGTATATACACATACAAGTATATATTACATATTACATATAATTACCTGGTAAATTAAATAGGGTGAATAAATCATAATTATTATTATTTTTTTAATTTTGCCAAACTGGAGTAGAAGATCAGCAGGATAGAAAGATAAAAAGAGACTTTTTTTGGAATTTGGTTCACATGATTATGGGGCCTAAGAAGTTCCATGATATGCTGTCTGCAATCTAGAGTACCAGGAAAGCCAGTGATATAATTCTGTCTGAGTTAAAGGCCCAAGAAAAAGAATCTTTGACTGTGGAGGGCAGAAGATGGATGTCCCAACTAAAGGACAAAGAGACAGATAGAGGGGAAGAGAAAATCTGCCCTTCTCCTTTAATTTTGTTCTATTAGGGACCTCAATGGCTTGAATGTTCCCCACTCACAATGGTGAGAGTTCACCTCTTAACTCAGCCTATTGATTCAAATGCTTATTTTGTTTAGAAATGCCCTCAGAGAAACACCCAGAAATACTTTCACCAGCTATCTGGGAATTCCGTAGCCTAATCAAGTTAGCATGTAAAACTAACTATCACATCAGGAAATTTTTCAGTCAAGAGAAACTTTAGAAGAATCAGCAGAGCAAATATTCATGGTTTTCATAAGCAATTTTCCCTGAATGAAAGGGGAGAAAAAGCTATTCAGCCACCTTCTATATTCTCAACATACTTAACCCTTTTTATACTTCCTCCTGGAGTTCATAAGATTCTCTTAACATCAAAATTCTCTTGAACACTCTTCTGTTTTAGGACTCTTCTCCCCAATTTACAATGACTGTGAAGCATCATTTTGTAAAACAGTTGGAAATAACTTTTCATACTAGTTTAGTATGGTTATCATGTTATAAAATTCTTGATGTCATTTGTTAATAAAGTGGCTATTAAAATGCTACTTACATTTCCATTTTAAATCTTGAATATTTTCCATCTTCTAAGAATAATTGTTTCATTTATATGCTAACTTTATTCTATGACCAAAGGTACAAAGTATAACTGAAGAATTTTGGACTATCTTTGACATCTGTTAGAAGTAATGCTTAAATTCTTAATCTCTGGGATTAGTGATATGCAAATTGTCATCTTCACTCAGTTTTCATCTTGATATAAAATGTTGAGCTAGTTTGGACCTTGTATGGCGTCTCATTGGAATAAAAAACTTAGTTCAGCTGACTTGGGCCATTAGTCTCTATATGTTAGAAAATTAAAAACAAAAACATTATTTTGCCTATTTATTTGCCTATTTAGGCATAAAAGAATGAGAAAACTAGAAGATAGAAGAAGGCTTCTCAGTTTGTTTTCTGACCAATTATCTTTTCACATCTTTTTTTTTACTATGTGATGGATAATGCAATTCCTATAATGACTGTTTAAGAGAAAGTAAATGAGCATTTTATTATGCATTGTTCATAGGATAGCTTCTTACATACTTGAATCTACATAAATATGACATCCCTTTTTTAAGTTTAGGTATATTTGGCATAGAACATTATATTACTTTTAATTGTATAGTATAATGATTTAATATGTGCATGTATTGCAAAATGATCACCACAATAATTCTAGTTAACATTCATTGTCATAAATAGTTACAAGTTTTTCTTTGATGAGAATTTTAATAACTACTCTTCTAGAAACTTTCAAATATGCAACAATATAATTAACAATAGACAGCATGTTTCACATTACATCCTCTTGACTTATTTATTTTGTACCTGGAAGTTTATATTTTTTGACCCCTTTCACCACCTCCCACCTCCCATTCTTGATTAAGTATAGGAAGGTATAGAGCTCTGAAGGCCTGTTTTATAATATGCTTTCAGGGGTATTATGTCTGTGTGTTGTGAAGAGTCATGTATTCCTCTTGAAATTCTAGGCTTGGGATAGTGAGGTTGAAATCATAGCAAGGTAACACAGATCTCTGGGATGACAAATCTCTGTGTGGTCACAGAGAGATCATTTCAATTCTCCCAAAGTAATGGCACAGCAGGGAAATATGGAGTCAAATTAGGCCATCATGAAGCTCTGTGTAACTCTTTGAATCTTGACTTAACAAGTAACATTTCTTTTATGCCTCTGAAACTAGCAAATGTGTGCTTCATGCTCTCATTTTTCTAGATCATGTTACTTAATTTTATATACATATATGATAGCTGTTAATTTTAGATAATCTCTGAGATTTACCTTCTAGTTTTCTGATTCAGTTCAGTTCAGTTCAGACTCTAGTAGTGTCTGACTCTTTGCGACCCCATGGACTACAGCAGGCCAGGCCTCCCCGTCCATCGCCAACTCCTGGAGTTTACTCAAACTCATGTCCATTAAGTCGGTGATACTATCCAACCACCTCATCCTCTGTAGTGCCCTTCTCCTGCCTTCAATCTTTCCCAGCATCAGGGTCTTTTCCAATGAGTCAGTTGTTCCCATCAGGTGGCTAAAGTACTGGAGATTCAGCTTCAACAATAGTCCTTCCAATGAATATTCAGAACTGGTTACATTAAGGATAGACTGGTTGGATTTTCTTGCAGTCCAAGGGACTCTCAAGAGTCTTCTCCAACACCACATTTCAAAAGCATCAATTCTTCAGAGGTCAGCTTTCTTTATACTGCAACTCTCACATCCATACATGACTACTGGAAAAACCATAGCCTTGGCTAGATGGACCTTTGTTGACAAAGTAATGTCTCTGTTTTTCAATATGCTATCTAGGTTTGTCATAGCTTTGCTTATAAGGAGTAAGTGTCTTTTCATTTCATGGCTGTAGCCACCATCTGAAGTGATTTTGGAGCCCCCCCAAATAAAGTCTGACACTATTACCACTGTTTCTCCATCTGTTTCCCATGAAGTGATGGGACCAGATACCATGATGTTTTTTTTCTGAATGTTGAGTTTAAGCCAATTTTTCTACTCTCCTCTTTCACTTTCATCAAGAGGCTCTTTAGTTTCTCCTCAATTTCTTCCATAAAGGTGATGTCATCTGTATATCTCAGGTTACTGATATGTCTCCCGGCAATCTTGATTCCAGGTTGTGCTTCTTCCAGCCCAGCGTTTCTCGTGATGTACTCTGCATATAAGTTAAATAAACACGGTGACAATATACAGCCTTGACATACTCCTTTTCCTATTTGGAACCAGTCTGCTGTTCCATGTTCAGTTCCAACTGTTGCTTCCTAACCTACATACAGATTTCTCAAGAGGCAGGTCAGGTGGTCTGGTAGTCCCATCTCTTTCAGAATTTTCCACAGTTTATTGTAATCCACACAGTCAAGGCTTTGGCATAGTCAATAAAGGAGAAATAGATGTTTTTTCTGGAACTTCCCTTTTTCAATGATCCAGCAGATGGTGGCAATTTGATCTCTGCTTCCTCTGCCTTTTCTAAAGACAGCTTGAACATCTGGAATATCTAAAAGATGATGCTGTGAAAGTGCTGCACTCAGTACACCAGCAAATTTGGAAAACTCAACAGTGGCCACAGGACTGGAAAAGGTCAGTTTTCATTCCAATCCCAAAGAGAGGCAGTGCCAAAGACTGTTCAAACTACCGCACAGTTGCACTCATCTCACATGCTAGTAAAGCAATGCTCAAAATTCTCCAAGCCAACCTTCAGCAGTATGTGAACCATGAACTTCCAGATGTTCAAGCTGGTTTTAGAAAAAGCAGAGTTTTCTGATTAAACTTCCTCAATTTTATGTGATCTTTAATTCTAGGTCATCCTTGGAAAACATTTTCCTAGTTAGAAACATTTGCTCAGGAGTTGGTATTAAAGTGAGAAAGCAACAGTTGGCCCAGAGGTCTCACAAATTTCCATTGAAAAAGATTCCATGAGAGCTACATTTTGTCTTATGGATAATATATATGTTACATTTCAACTCTCCGGAGCTTAGTCAAAGACCAGTTACCAGTCAGTGTCTAGACAAAACCTCCTGATTATGGGGAAGGAATGAAACCAAAGTAGTTTCCATGGACACAGAAATAAGATGTAGGAAGAAATCCTGAGAAAGTTTTTAAAATTGGGCTTCTGGACATAACTTGTCTTAAAAAAAAAAAAAAGACATCATTTCGAGAAGAAAACTCTTGAACTAACCTAGATAGTGCATTGAAAAGCAGAGACATTACTTTGCCAACAAAGGTCCGTCTAGTCAAGGCTATCACTTTTCCAGTGGTCATGTATGGATGTGAGAGTTGGACTTGAAGAAAGCTGAACACCAAAGAATTGATGCTTTTGAACTGTGGTGTTACAGAAGACTCTTGAGAGTCCCTTGGACTGCAAGGAGATCCAACCAGTCCATTCTGAAGGAGATCAACCCTGGGATTTCTTTGGAAGGAATGATGCTGAAGCTGAAACTCCAGTACTTGTACTTTGGCCACCTCATGCAAAGAGTTGACACATTGGAAAAGACTCTGATGTTGAGAGGGATTGGTGGCAGGAGGAGGAGGGGACAACAGAGGATGAGATGGCTGGATGGCATCACTGACTTGATGGAGGTGGGTCTGAGTTAACTCTGGGAGTTGGTGATGAACAGGGAGGCCTGGCATGCTGCGATTCATGGGGTCACAAAGAGTCGGACACGACTGAGTGACTGAACTCAACTGCTGACCTGTCTTTGGGGCCAGATCAATGACTGACTTATCAGTCCCTTCACTGTAAATTTTTCTTTTATAGTCAAAAATATACCATGTTACTAGGCAAGCAGACAATAAGTAGATCAAGACATTTGGNTCAACTGCTGACCTGTGTTTGGGGCCAGATCAATGACTGACTTATCAGTCCCTTCACTGTAAATTTTTCTTTTATAGTCAAAAATATACCATGTTACTAGGCAAGCAGACAATAAGTAGATCAAGACATTTGGTGCTAGAAAACAATTTCTCCAAATACAGTATAAAACAGGTTTTAAAAAAATGGATTGTATTCTTAGGAAAACAAAATAAACACAATGCTTAAGAGATTCAATTAATTACCTTAGCTCCATTCAGTGATTGAACATTAGGACTCCTCAGTGAGTAAAAGCACCAGGGGTCTCAGATGTGCACCACTGCTATTAACTGAGGTTGTAGTCAAAGGCGGTGAGGTTCTCAGTTCATTCTTAACTGGATGAATCTTCAGTTTTGCCGATTTCAGAAGTGGCAAAACTTAAAAAAAAAAGTCTGTCAGCCAACCCTCAGAGGATTGAACTAGAGAAGTAATTTTTAATATAAATCATAGAGATTTGGAAGTTTCTTTTTATACAACATTATTACAATAATAGCAATTGATACAACTAATAAGAATAGAAATATATTTTATTAGGTCAATGAAGCCCCAAACCTCTTGAGTATACATAGTTTATGACTCAAACTAGGAATAAAAGACTTTTGAAGTACAGATATCAAGTATAGACACTACTTAATATATATGCAAAATATATATTATCTGTATCCAAATGATATTTTTCTTATACTAGGTCTTCCAAACTGAGTTCTATAGAACACATTCCATTCAGTGTTTATAATTTTAAAAGAAATTCTGTTTCTACATCACTTTTGGAAATGTTGTATAAAGGAGGGAAAAAAAGCATTATAAGCCCAGGAACTTCTTGGAGTCCTTATTTATTTGTGTGATTTTGTTCATATTTTTATAATCTTACTGACTTTTTCTTAGGCTATTATTTTTCCTCTGCATTCAACATTGATATGAAGCTGGTGAACAAAATGATCAAATTACCATAGTGTTTTGGAAATTTTTAGGATTTTCATTTTTTCTTTTGGTTCCTTCACTGTATGAACTGAAGGCTGCCCCTGCAAATCNTTTTCTTAGGCTATTATTTTTCCTCTGCATTCAACATTGATATGAAGCTGGTGAACAAAATGATCAAATTACCATAGTGTTTTGGAAATTTTTAGGATTTTCATTTTTTCTTTTGGTTCCTTCACTGTATGAACTGAAGGCTGCCCCTGCAAATCCCTAGGTTGAAGTCCTAAACTCCAGTGTGAGTCTGTTTGGAGAGCAGACTATAAGGAGTCAATGAAGGGTAAATGAGGTAATAAAGGTGGGGCCATAACCTGATGACACTGATATCCATCAGACTATTACCACCCCTTCTTCCCTATCACAGAAAATTAAAATAGCATCCTTTTGGTGTCTGAAAAAATCATTACATTATTTTTAAATAATATGTTTCTGTTATGCTCCTCCACATATTCAATTTATGGAAGTTCTGCTTAACTTATTGCAAGTGCCTTCTCATTTCCACCATATCCCAAATCCACCCATGTCTATTCTTCTTGATATCAATCTACTCCAAATCACCTTTACTTCTCATCAAGACTACTACAATAGCTTCCTCACCGATTTCTCTCGTTTTACTCGTTTTATGCTGCAAGTCTGACTTTTATAATCGGTGTAGTACCTGGAAAATATAAAGCACACCAAGTCACAGTGGAGCTGAAGCCCCTGGGATGACTTCCTGTTACTAAAGGGCTCTCTCAACCTCATTTTCTATTTCTGTTTTCCTTGTTCACCACACCCAGTCACTAGAGTTGTGATTTGATGAGTATTCAATTCCTCAAAAAACTCATCAGGTCTCTTCTTAAAACAGAGCTTTTGTGTCAGCTCTGTTCTTCTCCTGCATTGTTCTTCCTGTTCTTTACATCCCAGTTCCAATGATACCTCCTCAGAGAGGACTTACTATCCTTCTTATCTAAAAATTTCCCTCATCCTCAATGACTGTGTAACTTTCTATCAGGTTTCTGTGAGAGTTCTTTTTGCCACAGCATTATCAGAAATTCTTCTTTCTTTGCTCACATTTGTTGTTGTTTATTGCTGATTGTATGAATGGTTCAGTGGTAAAGAGTCTGCCTGCAATCCAGGAGATGCGCGTTTGATCCCTGGGTCAGGAAGATCCCCAGAGAAGGAAATGACAACCCAAACCAGTATTTTTGCCTGGANCTGATTGTATGAATGGTTCAGTGGTAAAGAGTCTGCCTGCAATCCAGGAGATGCGCGTTTGATCCCTGGGTCAGGAAGATCCCCAGAGAAGGAAATGACAACCCAAACCAGTATTTTTGCCTGGGAAGTTCCATGGACAGAGGAGTTTGGGTGGGCTATAGTTCATGCGTTCACAAAAGATTTGGACACAATTTAGTGATTAAACAGCAGCAATGAAAGAATATCCTGCCAGTGATGACAAAGTGGCAGGACTGGAAGAATATGTGGGTTATGGACATAAAACACACAATACACAAAGACACACGAGGACAGACAGACACCACAAACACAAATATACACACATATACATGTCATCTGTGAAGCTACGAGAGAAAGCCTGCTCAGATTGGGTTATTTTGGTTGCAACTTAAAACCAAAGAGAAATTTATTGAAAGAATATTGAGATATTGAATACACTGAAGTGCAAACAATCCTGCTGCTGCTACTAAGTTGCTTCAGTCGTGTCTGACTCTGTGCGATATCATAGACAGCAGCCCTTAAAGAACCACAAAAGAAGTTGGGCTTCAGGGTCAATTGTAAGTAAAGATTGGATATAGCTAGTGCCCAGTTTCTGTTCTGTAATTTCTCTTTTACTTTGCCTCTCACTTCTTTCAGCATGTTGGTTTTGTTTTCTATCTAAGAACAGAGCAGTCCAAACTATTGTCATCTTAAAATTTTCATACCTAGGGACTTTTCCTCAATTGCAGTTTGGGGGTCTGTTCTAAGGGACTGTGTTAGTGTCAATCTCTTATCCATACACCAACACTGAAGCCAGAAAAAAGGGGTCATATGAGGAAGTGTGATCTACATTATAGCCATGTGGCCATGAAGATATGTGGGAGGATGGGAGAAGACCACCATTTCTAGAAAGAAGTGACACTAAGAATACCATCCCATTAAAATTCTCTCCAACAAGATTACAAAAATGATTATTTGCCAAGATGGTCTCCAATAGAAGGGCAAATTGTGTGTTTTTTCTAAACTACCATATGATACTTCATCCTCATTCTTTTTATTTGGTACAAACCAGGAAACTTCAGTTAGCCAAATATTTGATCTTTACATGATTTCTGATACTTATTCTAATATAATTCAGAAAATGTATCACCTCAGTCCATTCAGGCCATAGGAACAGAATAGCATAGACTGGGTGGCTTATAAACAGCCACAATATAACTCTTACAGTCCTGGAAACTGAGAAGTCCAGTGTCAAGGCACTGGCAGATTTGGTGAGGGCCTGCTTCTTGGTTCATGGATAGCTGACTGTTTTCTCACTGCATCCTCACACATCAGAAGGTGTGAAGAAGCTCTCTGAGATCTCTTGTAAGGGTGCTGATCTGGGCATCAGGCCTCCACTTCATGACCTAATTAACATTTCAAAGCCTCCACCTCCTAGCCTCATCACACTGGGCATAAGGATTTCAACATATGGATCTTGAGGCTATACATTCAGTTTATGGCATATGTGTTTTTCTATTTTACTTTTGTAAATAATAACCACATTAAAATGACAGTGTGTTGGTACAACATGATACCTATTTTAGCTGTAATAACCAAAAGTTTCAGAATATGGGTAGCCTATCAATACACTTTGATTATACGCGCACACACGCACACACACACACACACATTTTCAATAAAAGATGACAATCCTCACTCTTTTTCCTACAAGAAATAACTTAGTTAGATTTAATTCTATAGTGTGATTCTGGAAAGAGCCTAAGGTGACTTAATATATTTTATAACTAATTTATTTTTTTTTTTTTTTTTTTTTTACTTTGTGATTTGAAGAACAGTACATCTCCTTTATTCCATTGTTTTCATGTAAAAATGGATCATAAAATGATTTTGTGATAGAAAATAGCTTATACTGTTACTTTCCTGCCCATCTGGAACTTTGCTTTAATATAGTTTTATCTCTTGATTAATGTTCTGTCAAGGTGGAAGTCACAGTGTTTGTGATTTCTGTGCTTGATAACATAAATCATGTTCTTAGGAAACATAAACTTTCCAAACAATGTCTATTTGTTATGCTCAGCTAGGTAAGGCACACTAAAGTATTTAAATATGACATAAAAGTTTTCTCTATTTAGTACAAAACTACTTTGAACTAAAGCTATGATAATAACCATAGTTGATGGAAGAATATAAATAGTATGATTCGCCTGCCTAGAGATTTAGATGCCTTTGTTTCAAGAACAGTATTTATTCAAATATATAAACTGTTTAAAAGCCTGCTTATTTCCAATACTTTTTTACTCAGAGAGGTTTTTATAAGCTAACCTAAAACATTCTATATTAACTTGGATTTTAAGATTGTATTTCTTTTGATTTTTTCCTACATGTAAAAGAGAATTATAACTTCTAATAGGATTGTGTTATATATTGTTTCTAAGGAAGAAATAAGAAATAGAGGGAAAACATTCAGATTATCACATTCATGACTAAGAGACAGTTTCTTCTCTATTCCTCACAAAAAACATTTTTTTGTGTGTGTTTTTTAAATGAATTTATGCATGGACATTTTTATGAATTTGGAAAATGTCTTAAGAAAATTTTGACATGAACTGAGAAACTAACATGATCAGAGAAGCTGACTTTTTAATATTGTGACTTCAATGTCTATTGCTTTAGAATAAATGTTAACCAAAGTCTGGAATGTTCCAATCTCACCATCCTAGCTCTAGGAAATTCCATCTTTTATACCTTGGACATATTGTCTAATTTCTGCCTAACTACATTTTTTTTACACTTTTCCACTACCAAGTTTTCATATTTCCTGTTCATTTTGTTTAAGTAGCATCCTTGCCTACCCACCTAAATCCAACTTATCCTTAACATTAATTTATAGTCCTTCATCAATTTTCTATACTTCAGAAAATTCTATGACTTTAAATAATTTTACCTACTCATGTAACATCAAGTCTGCCATACAAAGTCTCAACACTCTGTGCTTCTTTAACCTATGCCTTATAGTTCATTTCACTTCAGTAGCTCAGTCGTGTCCGACTCTTTGCGACCCCATGAATGCAGCACTCCAGGCCTCCCTGTCCATCACCAACTCCCAGAGTTCTCTCAAACTCACGTCTATCGAGTCAGTGGTACCATCCAAACATCTCATCCTCTGTCATCCCCTTCTCCTTCTGCCCCCAATCCCTCCCAACATCAGAGTCTTTTCCAATGAGTAAACTCTTCACATGAAGTGGCCAAAANATGCAGCACTCCAGGCCTCCCTGTCCATCACCAACTCCCAGAGTTCTCTCAGACTCACGTCTATCGAGTCAGTGGTACCATCCAGACATCTCATCCTCTGTCATCCCCTTCTCCTTCTGCCCCCAATCCCTCCCAACATCAGAGTCTTTTCCAATGAGCAAACTCTTCACGTGAAGTGGCCAAAATACTGGAGTTTCAGCTTTAGCATCATTCCCTCCAAAAAATCCCAGGGCTGATCTCCTTCAGAATGGACTGGTTGGATCTCCTTGCAGTCCAAGGGACTCTCAAGAGTCTTCTCCAACACCATAGTTCAAAAGCATCAACTCTTTGGTGCTCAGCTTTCTTCACAGTCCCATTCTCATATCCATACATGACTACTGGAAAAACCATAGCTTTGACTAGACGGACTTTTGTTGGCAAAGTAATGTCTCTGCTTTTGAATATGTATCTAGGTTGGTCATAATTTTCCTTCTAAGGAATAAGTGTCTTGTAATTTCATGGCTGCAGTCACCATCTGCAGTGATTTTGGAGGCCCTCAAAATAAATTCTGACACTGTTTCCACTGTTTCCCCATATATTTTCCATGAAGTGATGGGACTAGATGCCATGATATTTGTTTTCTAAATGTTGAGCTTTTTAAGCCAACATTTTCACTCTCTTCTTTCACTTTCATCAAGAGGCTTTTGAGTTCCTCTTCACTTTCTGCCATAAGGGTGATGTCATCTGCATATCTGAGGTTATTGATATTTCTACCAGCAATCTTGTTTCTAGCTTGTGCTTCTTCCAGTCCAGCATTTTTCATGATGTACTCTGCATATAAGTTAAATAAGCAGGGTGACAATAGACAGCCTTGACATACTCCTTTTCCTATTTGGAACCAGTCTGTTGTTCCATGTCCAGTCCAAACTGTTGCTTCCTGACCTGCATATAGGTTTCTCAAGAGGCAGGTCAGGTGGTCTAGTGTTCCCATCTCTTTCAGAATTTTCCACAGTTTATTGTGATCCACACAGTCAAA
>SJYW01044453.1:186551-212337 GCA_006410735.1 Raphicerus campestris | reverse complement strand
GTCTTGTAATTTCATGGCTGCAGTCACCATCTGCAGTGATTTTGGAGGCCCTCAAAATAAATTCTGACACTGTTTCCACTGTTTCCCCATATATTTTCCATGAAGTGATGGGACTAGATGCCATGATATTTGTTTTCTAAATGTTGAGCTTTTTAAGCCAACATTTTCACTCTCTTCTTTCACTTTTATCAAGAGGCTTTTGAGTTCCTCTTCACTTTCTGCTATAAGGGTGATGTCATCTGCATATCTGAGGTTATTGATATTTCTACCAGCAATCTTGTTTCTAGCTTGTGCTTCTTCCAGTCCAGCATTTTTCATGATGTACTCTGCATATAAGTTAAATAAGCAGGGTGACAATAGACAGCCTTGACATACTCCTTTTCCTATTTGGAACCAGTCTGTTGTTCCATGCCCAGTCCAAACTGTTGCTTCCTGACCTGCATATAGGTTTCTCAAGAGGCAGGTCAGGTGGTCTAGTGTTCCCATCTCTTTCAGAATTTTCCACAGTTTATTGTGATCCACACAGTCAAAAGCTTTGGCATAGTCAATAAAGTGGAAATAGATGTTTTTCTGGAACTCTCTTGCTTTTTCCATGATCCAGTAGATGTTGGCAATTTGATCTCTGGTTCCTCTGCCTTTTCTAAAACCAGCTTGAACATCTGGAAGTTCATGGTTCATGTATTGCTGAAGCCTGGCTTGGAGAATTTTGAGCATTACTTTCCTAGCATGTGAGATGAGTGCAATTGTGCGGTAGTTTGAGCATTCTTTGGCATTGCATTTCTTTGGAATTGGAATGAAAACTGACCCTTTCCAGTCCTGTGGCCACTGCTCAGGCGCAGCGGCTGAGAGGAGCTGCCCAGTGTCCTAGGTCAGGGGCAGTGGCCAAGAATGTCTTATAGAAAACAACCTAATTAGTTAAAAATGATTCATTTTTCTATCAAACTTTCACACCTCAGCAGGTAGATTTCTACCTTTCTAGGATTCTAAAATGGCCCACGATTTCCCACCCTATTTATTAATTAGGTTACATGATATGACTCAGTTGAATTTCACATCAGTGGATTACATGTGTGTGAGTGCTAAGTCACTTCATTCATGTCCAACTCTTTTTGACCTCATGGACTATAGCCCACCAGACTCCTCTGTCCATGGGACTCTCCAGGCAAAAATACTAGAGTGATTTGCCATTTCCTCTCCAGGGGATCTTCNGAATTTCACATCAGTGGATTACATGTGTGTGAGTGCTAAGTCACTTCATTCATGTCCAACTCTTTTTGACCTCATGGACTATAGCCCACCAGACTCCTCTGTCCATGGGACTCTCCAGGCAAAAATACTAGAGTGATTTGCCATTTCCTCTCCAGGGGATCTTCCCAACTCAGGGATGGAACTCTTGTCTCCTGCACTGGCAGGCAGATTCTTTACCACTGAGCTACCTATGGGAAGCTCTAGGTGAGTCAAATCTAATTGTAGGAGTCATTTTAAAGGAGAGTGTTTTCTCCAACTGGTGGCAGAAAGCCAAATCAGTGATAAAATGTGAGAGAGAATTAAAGTGAAAGAGGCTTTTTCCTGTGGAAGAATTTGAGGTGGACATGTGGAAAGGACCTTAGAGCCTCATCTAGAAGGCCAGAGAAACTGACAGGTACAAGAGGATAGGATCCCAGTTCTACCTTTGCAAAGAATATCCTATGCCTCTTTCATCTTGTCTTTTCTTCTGTCTTTTCCCAACTTTGAGGGCACAAGAAGAAAGAAGGAGGGCCAGACTCCTTTTTTGATACATTAAAGCAGCTTGGTCTAACCTCTCAGCCATGTATCACTCTGCTTCCTTATGGACTGTAGCCTACCAGGCTATTCCACCATGGGATTCTCCAGGCAAGGATACTGGAATGGATAGCCATTCCCTTCTCCAAGGAATCTTCCTGACCCAGGGACTGAACCTGTGTCTCTTGAAAATGAAACAGATTCTTTACTATCTGAGTCACCAAGGAAACTCTGGGCTAGCATAGTGCCCAAGTTTACATGAAACAAAAACAGAGCAACAACAACTCAGAAATTTTTGATGAGATAATAAAATAATTAGTTGGCTATAAATCTTTTTGGAGTAATACATCTATGTGCTTACTTAACATGTACTTGAATAGAGCCTCTCATAGATTATATTAATAAACTGTAGGAGTCCATGAATGGCAACCCCTGGATTTGTGAAGTGCACAGCTTGTGCAAATGCACATAAATACAGAGACCTTGTATTATTTCATCATCAAAAAATTTATTAATTTACTCATTGCATTTCTTCTCACAGTGCCGTAGTGTCCTGGATATCCTTCCCTTGACAAGAATGTACACATTGCTGTGAATGTTTGATTCATAACAATACACTTGAGCTAGGACTACTTTTGAAAAAGTGTCAAAGAAGGTCACATACTCAAATAATCCTCTGAGTGTGTGGTTACTCTGAACCTGATATAAATTTGGGGGCAAACAACATTATTTGTATGCCCTCACACTCTCTGTTCTTTGCCATTTTTCTTCTCCATTCACTTCTCTTTCTTGGATATCAGTATTCAAAGACCCCACTATTTATTAAACTGTTTATTAAAAACTGTTCTTCAGTATGAATCTGAAAGACTTCTTTGTATTAAGGGATAAAGTGATGTGTAATTTAATGTGCTAGTTACCTTGCATTTATCATTTACTTTAGAATATTATCTATAGTTCAGTAATTATAGCACCAAAATATATAAAGTTTTTTTTAAGGGAATCTTATTTCAGTCACAACTAAATTCTAATCTATATTTCTGGAGGATTTTGTTTCCACATCCATAGTTTGAAGATACAAACTATTTTAGTAAGATTAAAATGAATATGAGGATCTAGATCGCTAAACATTATTTTATTTCTCTAAGTCTCTTAATAAATTATAAAGAATACATGGATTTTAGTACTGCCTGTGCTGTAGAAGTGATTGATATTGTCAAGAGGTTTCCAAACTTCTCTTCAGTCCTTCAAGATAACATTAGTTTTTATTGAAGTATTTTGAAATGATCAAGACCAAATATTCTATAATATGATATATAAAATAAAGTTTTATATTTAAAAACTATCACTTTAAATGTTTCTATTCATATTAGAAAACATTTATTGCTTAAGCATGAAATGAGCAGAAATGTTCATAACAGCTTAATTAAGTGATAAATATACAATATTTCTATAGAGATGTTTACAGAATTTAACTGTATGGGATGTTTGTAAGCTCTCTTCTTCCTAAATATGGACTGTGAACTACAGAAAACTTTAATTTTTTTCCTGCAAATTTTATCTACAGAAAAGGTGAAAACTTTATGTCAAATATTTTAGGACTACCAGGCCTGGGGAAAAAAATGGATTTAATTAACATCAACAGAAGCATTCCTGTTTTATAAGCCAAGAAATAGGAGACATAACAGACTGAACATGTCAGCTCTAACCCTTTAAGAATATTCTTATATTTTACTGAATAATTATATGATTTATTGAGTGTTGGCAAAAGAAAATTTAATGTTCAGTGCTATTGGGATATGTGCTAGCCTGAAAGGTCCATCTAGTCAAGGCCATAGTTTTTCCAGCAGTCATGTATGGATGTGAGAGTTGGATTATAAAGAAAGCTGAGTGTTGAAGAATTGATGCTTTTGCACCACAGTGTTGGAGAAGGCTCTTGAGAGTCCCTTGGACTACAAGGAGATCCAACCAGTTCATCCTAAAGGAAATCAGTCCTGACTGTTCATTGGAAGGACTGATGTTGAAACTGAAACTCTGATACTTTGGCCACCTGATGTGAAGAGCAGACTCATTTGAAAAGACTCTGATGCTGGGAAAGATTGAAGGCAGGAGGAAAAGGGGATGACAGAGGATGAGATGGTTGGATGGCATCACCGACTCAATGGACATGAATTTGAGTAAACTCTGGGAGTTGGTGATGGACAGAGAGGCCTGGAGTGCTGAGGTTCATGGAATTGTAAAGAGTCGAACACAACTGAACAACTGAACTGAACTGAACTGATTAAAAATCTAAGAATAATAAAACCCAAATTTGAAGTTAAATTTCCTTCCAGACTATTATCAGTTTTTAAGAAAAACATCTATCACAAAGATAAAGAAATCTTCTCTGAAGATTTAATTTAAAGAAAATATGTGATATATCATATTGTAATAATGTCAAGAAGCTTATAGAAAGGCTAAAACTTGTATATGGAAATAGTATACAAAGCTCTTATTGGTTTCCTTTTTATTTCCCAAAAGTTTTTTGCAAAGTTCAGTTCAGTTCAGTTGCTCAGTCGTGTCCGACTCTTTGTAACCCCATGAACCGCAACATGCCAGGCCTCCCTGTCCATCACCAACTCCTGGAGTCCACCCAAACCCATGTCCATCGAGTCAATGATGCCATCCAACCATCTCCTCCTCTGCCATCCCCTTCTCCTCCTGCCCTCAATCTTTCCCAGCATCGGGGACTTTTCAAATGAGTCAGCTCTTCACATCAGGTGCCCAAAGCATTTCAGCTTCAACATCAGTCCTTCCAATGAACACCCAGTACTGACTTCCTTTAGGATGGACTGGTTAGATCTCCTTGCAGTGCAAGGGACTCTCAAGAGTCTTCTCCAACACCACAGTTCAAAAGCATCAGTTCTTCAGTGCTCAGCTTTCTTTATAGTCCAACTCTCACATCCATACATGACCACTGGAAAAACCATAGCCTTGACTAGACAGAACTTTGTTGGCAAAGTAATGTCTCTGCTTTTTAATATGCTGTCTAGGTTGGTCATAGCTTTCCTTCCAATGAGTAAGTATAACTCTGAACTCATGCATCCAGTTTCGGACATTGGAGAGTAGGGTAATTGTTTTTGTTCAGTTGATTCAGTGATGTCCAACTCTTTGCGACCCCATGGACTGTAGCACACCAGGTTTGCCTGTCCATTACCACTTCCTGGAGCTTGCTCAAACTTATGTCCATTGAAGGTAATAATATTGTCATATTGTAAAGAAATCACTGTTCTTTAGAACACATTTAAAACTGGATTTTTTCTTGATCACATGAAATAGAAAATGCAGACAAAGCTATTTGGATGAACATTCAAAATCTTATTATAGATGATGATGTACATCCTAACATAGGTGTGTATCCTCACATGGGTATACATCCTCACATAATGTTTATCTTCACATAGGTATTTATCAGCCAACATTTTCTATACCTTCTTTTCAATGTTGCATTCACCTCTACCCTGAGAGAAACAATTACTATGCAGTCACGTTTGCACTTGAATCACCAGATTTAATAGAATGCCCTTTGTTTTTGGAGTTAGTCTATGTGGGTTGTAGTACTGCCTATGCCCTGTTCTAGCTATGTGACCTTGAGGAAGTGAATACAATTGAGGAAGATGCTGATTTAAAATCTGTAGTAATATACACAACTACAAAGAAATTATATTATTGCAACCATCAGATTTCAATAGAATATATGTGTAAGGGCAAGTTGCTTTTTATATTTATTTTTTATTTAACTTAATGATAGCCCCAAAGCATAGTTTTTGAAAACAGCTTTATTGAGGTATAATTGACATACAAAAACTGTACATATTACAAGTGTACAACTGATAGCTTTCACTTACATACATATGCATATATCCATGATATCATTACCACAATCAAGATCATGGATATACCCACCATTCCAAACTTTTTTCTTGTGCTTCTGTATACTCTCTCCCTCTCATTCCTAAACACCAGGCTTATCTTAAGTGAACCTTGATTTTCTCTGTCACTGTAGATTAGTTTGTACTTTCTAGAATTTAATAAAAATAGAAACATATAGTACCCACTCTTTTGGTCTGGCTTCTTTCATGTAACATACTTATTTTCAGACACAGCCATGTTTTTACAAGTATTTTTTTGCTGAAGAATATTTCATTGTATGGCTATAAAACAACATATTTATCCATTTACCTGTTGATGGACATTTCCAGAGTGTTGTTATAAAAGATAAAGATACTCTGAACTTAGCCATTTTAGTAAAGATGTAGTAATATCTCAATGTGGTTTTCATTTACATGTCCCTAATTACCAAAGATGTTGAGACTATCTACATGTGCCCATCTCCCATCTGCATATCTTCATGGCAAAGGCTGCTTTTTATTATCAT
Organism: Raphicerus campestris; assembly: GCA_006410735.1. Classification (NCBI taxonomy): domain Eukaryota; kingdom Metazoa; phylum Chordata; class Mammalia; order Artiodactyla; family Bovidae; genus Raphicerus; species Raphicerus campestris. Next base: position 206,162 of record SJYW01044453.1, on the reverse strand, counting down.
TGTGCATTCTGAAGATCCATCATAGAGGCTTAAACACAGTAAGCATAGGACAATATTTGTAAAGATAAAGTATGGTAGTTTTTNATTATATAAAAGTTGTTTTGTTTTGTTTTTTAACATCCCAAATTCAGCTAGGCTTAAGGATTAAGAATCTTAATTGCTCAAGGATATTAGTCAAAATCTGATTAATCAAAAGATTTAACAAATGTGCCTCATTTAGATGTGTATAAGAGACAGGATCATGGCATCCGATCTGATTTCTTCATGGCAAATAGAAGGGGAAAGTGGAAACAGTGACATATTTGATATTTTTGGACTCCAAATTTTCTTCAGACTGTGACTGCAGACATGAAATTAAAAGATACTTGCTCCTTGGAAAGAAAGCTATGACCAACCTAGACAGCATATTAAAAACCAGAGACATCACTTTGCCAACAAAGGTCTGTATAATCAAAGCAGACCTGATTTTTCCAATAGTCATGTATAGTATCAGAGCTGGACCATAAAGAAGGCCGAGTGCCGAATCATTGATGGTTTTGAACTGTGGTGTTGTAGCAGACTCTTGAGAGTCCTTTGGAGTGCAAGGAGATGAAGCCAGTCAATCCTTAAGGAAACCAACCCTGGATATTCATTGGAGACACTGATGATGAACCTGGAGCTCTAATACTTGTCACTTGATGTGAAGAGTCAACTCATTGGAAAAGACCCTGATGCTCAGAAAGATTGAGGGCAGGAGCAGAAGGGGTCAACAGAGGATGAGATGGTTGGATGGCATCACCAAATCAATGGACATGATTTTGAACAAATTCTGAGCCATAATGAAGGATAGAGAAGCCTGAAATGTTGCAGTACATGGGGTCACAAAGAATCAGACATGATTTCGTGACTGAACAACAATGACTCTGTGATGATATATACTGTAAATCATGTGATATATATTTACAGTCTATATCTATGACATATACCATGGAAATATACATATAGTACTATATATATATGCATATAGATATGAATGGAGCATCATAATTTTAGAAAATATATAGGTCTTCCTTTTTTCAAAACGTTTTATTTCCTGTAAATATATTTCACTGTGAAATATCAAGCAAATCTTTCTAAATATATAAGAAAGAATTATTTAATTATGCCTTCAATATTGAAGAAAATTTTTGTTTGTATAATATTTAAATTGTATAAAAATGTACTTGCCAGAATATATATACAAAAAATAATATGATAAACATCAATCCTCACTATTTTCTGTAACTGAAATCAGAATCTTAAGATGATTATTTATGCTACTTCTAAAAGGCTTATTCTTTCCCTTTCAAATATTTTAAATTATATTTCTTTAAAATAGTCACTTTATAACCTTCCTTCCTTGTGACTTAAAGTTTATCACATTGAATGGTCTTACATAAACTCTATGAAAATAAACATGCATATAAGTATGTACATATATTTTTCTGAAATATCATGTTTTTTAATTAATTAATTTTAATTGGAGGCTAATTACTTTACAATATTGTAGTGGGTTTTCCCATACATTGACATGAATCAGCCATGGGTGTACATGTGTTCCCCATCCTGAACTCCCCACCACATTCCTCCCCACCCCCTCCCTCAGGGTTGTCCCAGTGCACCGGCTTTGAGAGCCCTGTTCATATGTTTTTAAGAGTTATAGTCTCAAGTCAGAATTTTTAATAATATATTTGTTATACTTATTATTGGCCTTCCTAGGTGGTGCTAGTGGTAAAGAACCTGCCTGCTAATACAGGAAACATAAGAGACTTGGGTTTTATCTCTGGGAAGGGAAGATCTCCTGGAGAAGGGCATGGCAACCCTCTCCAGTATTCTTGCCTGGAGAATCCCACGGACAGAGGGGCCTGGTGGGCTACAGTCCGTAGGGTTGCAAAGAGTCATACATGACTGAAGCAGCTGAGCATACACAGCTATTATTATCTTCCTTTCTCTTTTATGCTTTCTTTTACTGAAAATTTTTAATCATTCTATTTTTCTTCCATAAAATAATCTAGATTATATAAAAGTTGTTTTGTTTTGTTTTTTAACATCCCAAATTCAGCTAGGCTTAAGGATTAAGAATCTTAATTGCTCAAGGATATTAGTCAAAATCTGATTAATCAAAAGATTTAACAAATGTGCCTCATTTGCTTGATTAAAAACAATCGAACACTTGAAGTTTGCCAAATGACCTAAGGAAAAAAGAGGATGTTCTAAATAAGACCACATGTTTTGGAAATAGAGTACAGCATGTAACAACTTAATGAAAATCTTGTTACAACCCACTTTTTAGTAACAACAACAAAAATCAGCATGCCCAACAAGTCTGAACTGAGAGAAAACTGCTACTAGGTAGCTTTATTTTTCTTTTCCTTCCTCTAAGTAAATAACACCACTCAAATTCCTTATTTTATAGTTAAATACTTTCATGTAATCAACAATATGTTTAAAAATGTCTTTAAGTAATGTGCTGCTGCTGCTGCTGCTGCTAAGTCGCTTCAGTCGTGTCCGACTCTGTGCGACCCCACAAATGGCAGCCCATCAGGCTCCCCATCCCTGGGATTCTCCAGGCAAGAACACTGGATTGGGTTGCCGTTTCCTTCTCCAGTTCATGAAAGTGAAAAGTCAAAGTGAAGTCGCTCAGTCGTGTCCGACTCCTGGCGACCCCATGGACTGCAGCCTACCAGGCTCCTCCATCCATGGGATTTTCCAGGCAAGAGGACTGGAGATGGTTGCCATTAATGTGAGTTTGTTTAAAAAAAAAAAAAAAAAAGAAAGAAANAGAAAATGCAGACAAAGCTATTTGGATGAACATTCAAAATCTTATTATAGATGATGATGTACATCCTAACATAGGTGTGTATCCTCACATGGGTATACATCCTCACATAATGTTTATCTTCACATAGGTATTTATCAGCCAACATTTTCTATACCTTCTTTTCAATGTTGCATTCACCTCTACCCTGAGAGAAACAATTACTATGCAGTCACGTTTGCACTTGAATCACCAGATTTAATAGAATGCCCTTTGTTTTTGGAGTTAGTCTATGTGGGTTGTAGTACTGCCTATGCCCTGTTCTAGCTATGTGACCTTGAGGAAGTGAATACAATTGAGGAAGATGCTGATTTAAAATCTGTAGTAATATACACAACTACAAAGAAATTATATTATTGCAACCATCAGATTTCAATAGAATATATGTGTAAGGGCAAGTTGCTTTTTATATTTATTTTTTATTTAACTTAATGATAGCCCCAAAGCATAGTTTTTGAAAACAGCTTTATTGAGGTATAATTGACATACAAAAACTGTACATATTACAAGTGTACAACTGATAGCTTTCACTTACATACATATGCATATATCCATGATATCATTACCACAATCAAGATCATGGATATACCCACCATTCCAAACTTTTTTCTTGTGCTTCTGTATACTCCCTCCCTCTCATTCCTAAACACCAGGCTTATCTTAAGTGAACCTTGATTTTCTCTGTCACTGTAGATTAGTTTGTACTTTCTAGAATTTAATAAAAATAGAAACATATAGTACCCACTCTTTTGGTCTGGCTTCTTTCATGTAACATACTTATTTTCAGACACAGCCATGTTTTTACAAGTATTTTTTTGCTGAAGAATATTTCATTGTATGGCTATAAAACAACATATTTATCCATTTACCTGTTGATGGACATTTCCAGAGTGTTGTTATAAAAGATAAAGATACTCTGAACTTAGCCATTTTAGTAAAGATGTAGTAATATCTCAATGTGGTTTTCATTTACATGTCCCTAATTACCAAAGATGTTGAGACTATCTACATGTGCCCATCTCCCATCTGCATATCTTCATGGCAAAGGCTGCTTTTTATTATCATTGTGCATTCTGAAGATCCATCATAGAGGCTTAAACACAGTAAGCATAGGACAATATTTGTAAAGATAAAGTATGGTAGTTTTTGGACAATAATGTATTTTTCATAAGATCATGGCATCCGATCTGATTTCTTCATGGCAAATAGAAGGGGAAAGTGGAAACAGTGACATATTTGATATTTTTGGACTCCAAATTTTCTTCAGACTGTGACTGCAGACATGAAATTAAAAGATACTTGCTCCTTGGAAAGAAAGCTATGACCAACCTAGACAGCATATTAAAAACCAGAGACATCACTTTGCCAACAAAGGTCTGTATAATCAAAGCAGACCTGATTTTTCCAATAGTCATGTATAGTATCAGAGCTGGACCATAAAGAAGGCCGAGTGCCGAATCATTGATGGTTTTGAACTGTGGTGTTGTAGCAGACTCTTGAGAGTCCTTTGGAGTGCAAGGAGATGAAGCCAGTCAATCCTTAAGGAAACCAACCCTGGATATTCATTGGAGACACTGATGATGAACCTGGAGCTCTAATACTTGTCACTTGATGTGAAGAGTCAACTCATTGGAAAAGACCCTGATGCTCAGAAAGATTGAGGGCAGGAGCAGAAGGGGTCAACAGAGGATGAGATGGTTGGATGGCATCACCAAATCAATGGACATGATTTTGAACAAATTCTGAGCCATAATGAAGGATAGAGAAGCCTGAAATGTTGCAGTACATGGGGTCACAAAGAATCAGACATGATTTCGTGACTGAACAACAATGACTCTGTGATGATATATACTGTAAATCATGTGATATATATTTACAGTCTATATCTATGACATATACCATGGAAATATACATATAGTACTATATATATATGCATATAGATATGAATGGAGCATCATAATTTTAGAAAATATATAGGTCTTCCTTTTTTCAAAACGTTTTATTTCCTGTAAATATATTTCACTGTGAAATATCAAGCAAATCTTTCTAAATATATAAGAAAGAATTATTTAATTATGCCTTCAATATTGAAGAAAATTTTTGTTTGTATAATATTTAAATTGTATAAAAATGTACTTGCCAGAATATATATACAAAAAAATAATATGATAAACATCAATCCTCACTATTTTCTGTAACTGAAATCAGAATCTTAAGATGATTATTTATGCTACTTCTAAAAGGCTTATTCTTTCCCTTTCAAATATTTTAAATTATATTTCTTTAAAATAGTCACTTTATAACCTTCCTTCCTTGTGACTTAAAGTTTATCACATTGAATGGTCTTACATAAACTCTATGAAAATAAACATGCATATAAGTATGTACATATATTTTTCTGAAATATCATGTTTTTTAATTAATTAATTTTAATTGGAGGCTAATTACTTTACAATATTGTAGTGGGTTTTCCCATACATTGACATGAATCAGCCATGGGTGTACATGTGTTCCCCATCCTGAACTCCCCACCACATTCCTCCCCACCCCCTCCCTCAGGGTTGTCCCAGTGCACCGGCTTTGAGAGCCCTGTTCATATGTTTTTAAGAGTTATAGTCTCAAGTCAGAATTTTTAGTAATATATTTGTTATACTTATTATTGGCCTTCCTAGGTGGTGCTAGTGGTAAAGAACCTGCCTGCTAATACAGGAAACATAAGAGACTTGGGTTTTATCTCTGGGAAGGGAAGATCTCCTGGAGAAGGGCATGGCAACCCTCTCCAGTATTCTTGCCTGGAGAATCCCACGGACAGAGGGGCCTGGTGGGCTACAGTCCGTAGGGTTGCAAAGAGTCAGACATGACTGAAGCAGCTGAGCATACACAGCTATTATTATCTTCCTTTCTCTTTTATGCTTTCTTTTACTGAAAATTTTTAATCATTCTATTTTTCTTCCATAAAATAATCTAGATTATATAAAAGTTGTTTTGTTTTGTTTTTTAACATCCCAAATTCAGCTAGGCTTAAGGATTAAGAATCTTAATTGCTCAAGGATATTAGTCAAAATCTGATTAATCAAAAGATTTAACAAATGTGCCTCATTTGCTTGATTAAAAACAATCGAACACTTGAAGTTTGCCAAATGACCTAAGGAAAAAAGAGGATGTTCTAAATAAGACCACATGTTTTGGAAATAGAGTACAGCATGTAACAACTTAATGAAAATCTTGTTACAACCCACTTTTTAGTAACAACAACAAAAATCAGCATGCCCAACAAGTCTGAATTGAGAGAAAACTGCTACTAGGTAGCTTTATTTTTCTTTTCCTTCCTCTAAGTAAATAACACCACTCAAATTCCTTATTTTATAGTTAAATACTTTCATGTAATCAACAATATGTTTAAAAATGTCTTTAAGTAATGTGCTGCTGCTGCTGCTGCTGCTAAGTCGCTTCAGTCGTGTCCGACTCTGTGCGACCCCACAAATGGCAGCCCATCAGGCTCCCCATCCCTGGGATTCTCCAGGCAAGAACACTGGATTGGGTTGCCGTTTCCTTCTCCAGTTCATGAAAGTGAAAAGTCAAAGTGAAGTCGCTCAGTCGTGTCCGACTCCTGGCGACCCCATGGACTGCAGCCTACCAGGCTCCTCCATCCATGGGATTTTCCAGGCAAGAGGACTGGAGATGGTTGCCATTAATGTGAGTTTGTTTAAAAAAAAAAAAAAGAAAGAAAGAAAACCTATTGGAGTCTAGTTGCTTTACGATATTGGGTTAGTTTCTGCTGTACAGCAAAGTGAGTCAGCCATATATATACATACCGCTTTGTTTTTGGACTTCCTCCCTATTTAGATCACCACAGAGCACTGAGTACAGTTCCCTGTGCTAAACTGTAATGTAAGTTTTGAAGTAATATTGCTACTTTATTAAAAGAGAAAGGACATGTTAAACTTGTTTATGAAATCACTGTGATTAGGATGATAATTGGTCATACTTTTTCTGCTATGCAAGTTTCAAATCAAAATTATATATCAGACAATGGTGACATAACTGTAAAAAATCCAAAATTTCCTTTTGAATCATCTACTGATAATGTTTCAGAAATGTTGATGTAAGAGTTTAGCAATGTAAAACCTTTTTCAATTCTTCCATTTTCTTTTTTTATAAATGAATTATTTTAATTGAATTGTTTTGTATTATTTTTCCCAGTACTAAAATAAATATAAAAAGCATTAAAGATATAGTTTTATCAAATATTTATTTGTATTTATACATTATTTACCTTGTAAATGGAACTAAAATATTTTCAAGAAAACTTACCTGAGAATTTTTAGCAGATATTTACATGAATTGAATCTATATATATATTTTATTAAATTGTATTACAGAGTGGAAAATCCACTCAATAGGAATAATGAGGTTATTTAGAATAGAGAAAAAAACCAAAAGGCGAAGTCAATGTTGGAAGTAAAACAAAAAAAGAATTCAGAACATGATGGCTGAGGATGACCTAACCCTTACCCTGTTTCCCTCAGTTGTTTCTGTTGCATGCCAGAAAACTCATATTTAAGCTTGAAATAAACAAAGAAGAAATGAGAATTTCCAACAGGCTAAATTTATTTTTTAATCATGCATTTCCTTCACAAAATTATAGCATACCATGACTATTTCCAATTTATTTTATAAACATTTATAATGTATTCATTGAAATGTACATGCCATATTTTGCAATGTCTATTATATTTAAACAAAAGTTTTCACAATTCAATTTGATATTTTTATCATTCTTATTTATGAAAGAGCTACTTAAGCTTTTTATTGTACATGATTCATATATAAAGAATGTATGCAATATACATATGTGAATAAAATATACATGTACACATACACAACTGAATATTACATACTCCATTTATGAATTGAATTTTAAAATAATAGACTGTATGGTTTATAGTAAACTGATGAAGCACTTTTCTCTTTATGTAAACATCCATGTTGAATTCTTTAAAACATGAAATTCTCAAGATACTCATTTCTTACACAGTGACCTGCTTTCCCCAAAGCAAAGATTTCAAGACATTCAGGCAGAGATAACAAGGTTTCTTATTATCTTATCAGAAAGATCAAAACCAGTATTGCTGGCTTTGTATACACAGGGCCAGTCAAGATTGAGGGGACATGCATATTGGGAAGTGTGAGTCATTGGATTTAGAAGTTCATCTTTAAGATTAACTATCATGATGGCAACCAAATCAAAAACATTTAATGAGATTATCATTTTAAAATTATTTTATATTATAAGGAATAGCAATCCAACAAAATTTAAATGATTATTAGGATAGCATTTACCACTGCTCCAATGTATGTTAAAGTACAAACTCATCTGAAAAGTTTATTCATTGATCTACTCATTTTACCAATAACTCATCTTGCTGGATCCACAAGGTTGCCATTAAAAGAAGATATTTCTTAGTTGTCACAATAAATCTGTTTTACAGTTAAGACAGCTAGGTGATGATTTCCAGCTCTTTATCCACTGTATGACAGAGAACACTAAGACATCAGTCAACCACTCACCAAGAGGATTTAAAATGTGCAAAGCCATGTTCTCTGAAGAAATGATGGCTCTGTCCATGAAAATCCCTATGCACTCCTTATAAGATGCAGGAAAATCCTCTATTTGGATAAACTTCTATAGGGACTAATTAAACTTAAAACCTTTTGCATAGCAAAGGAGACCATGGTAAGGTAAAGTCTCTCAGTCTTGTATGACTTTTTCGACCCCATGGGCTGTAGCCTACCAGGCTCTTCTGTCCATGGGATTTTCCAGGCAATAGTACTGGAGTGGATTGCCATTTCCTTCTCCAGGGGATCTTCCTGACCCAGGGATCGAACCCAGGTCTCCCACATTGTAGACAGACGCTTAGCTGCCTGAGCCACCAGGGAAGTCAAAGGAGACCATAAACAAGATGAAATGAAAACCCTAAGAATGGGAGAAAATATTTGCAAATGACAAAGGAATAGTATCTAAAATATATAAATAGTTTATGCAGCTCAATAGAAAAAAATAAAGTAAAAGATGGGCAGAAGACCTAAAGAGACATTTCTCTAAAGACGACACACAGATGGCTAATAAACACATGAAAAGATGCTCAGCATCACTAATTATAAGAGAAACACAAGTCAAAACTACATTGAGATATCACTTCACAAACTGTCAGAATAGCCATCATCAAAAAATATATATAAACAATAAATGCTAGAGAGGCTATAGGGAAAAGGGAACCCTCTTGCACTGTTTGTAGGAATGTAAATTGTATGGAGACCAGTATGGAAGTTCCATAAAAAGCTAAAAATAGAACTACCATATGACCCAACAGTCTCATTGCTGGGTATATACCCTGAGAAAACCATAGTTCTAAAAGACACATGTACCTCAGTGTTCAAAGCAGCATTATTTACCATAGCCAGGACATAGAAGCAACATAAATGTCCATCAGCAGAGGACTGGATAAAGAAAATGTGGTACATACATAAAATGAAATATTACAGCCATAAAAAGAAACAAAATTGGGTTTTTGCAGTGATGCAAAAGGACCACTGATAGATTGAAGTCAGTCAGACAGAGATAAACAAATATTGCATATTAATGTATATATATGGAATCTAGAAAAATGGTACAGGTGAACCTATTTGCAGAATAGGAATAGAGATGCAATCATAGAGAATGGACATGTGGACAAAGCGGGGAAGGGGAAGGTGGGATGAACTGAGAGAGTAGCTTTGACATATATACACTGCCANATGCAATCATAGAGAATGGACATGTGGACAAAGCAGGGAAGGGGAAGGTGGGATGAACTGAGAGAGTAGCTTTGACATATATACACCGCCATATTTTGGGGGCCTCCAAAATCACTGCAGATGGTGACTGCAGCCATGAAATTAAAAGACTGTTACTCCTTGGAAGAAAAGTTATGACCAACCTAGATAGCATATTCAAAAGCAGAGATATTACTTTGCCGACTAAGGTCTGTCTTGTCAAGGCTATGGTTTTTCCAGTAGTCATGTATGGATATGAGAGTGGGACTGTGAAGAAGGCTAAGCGCCGAAGAATTGATGCATTTGAACTGTGGTGTTGGAGAAGACTCTTGAGAGTCCCTTGGACTGCAAAGAGATCCAACCAGTCCATTCTGAAGGAGATCAGCCCTGAGTGTTCTTTGGAAGGAATGATGCTAAAGCTGAAACTCCAGTACTTTGGCCACTTCATGCGAAGAGTTGACTCACTGGAAAAGACTCTGATGCTAGGAGGGATTGGGGGCAGGAAGAGAAGGGAACAACCGAGGATGAGATGGCTGGATGGCATCACGGACTTGATGGACATGAGTCTGAGTGAATTCCGGGAGTTGGTGATGGACAGGGAGGCCTGGCGAGCTGCGATTCATGAGGTCGCAAAGATTCCAACACAACTGAGCGACTGAACTGAACTGAACTGATGTGTAACACAGATAGCTACCATATAGCACAAGGAGCTCAACTTGGTGCTTTCTGATGACCTAGAGGGGTGGGATGGAGGAGTGGGAGGAGGCTCAAGAGGGAGGAGTATATGCATATATATGACTGATTCAGGCTTTCCTTGAAGATCAGTTGGTATGAATCTATCTGCAGTGCAGGAGACCCAGGTTCTATTCCTGGGTTGGGAACATCACATTGTAAAGCAATTATACTCCAATAATAAATTTTTTTAAGTAAACTTTATTAAAAAAAGAAAAAGACATAGTGATAGCAATGCTAGAGAGAGACCTAGAAACTGACCTACACATGTATCATTGGGGAACAAATTTCTTGGCTGGAAACTTGAGTTCTGACAAATTATCTATATGAAAACAATCATTTATCATCTTTACATAATAGTTAAAAGACTCTTATAAGAAAATGTATTAACCTTTTTGGAAGGAAATATGAGGCATACATTTATTACATTAGCAAGTCAATGCTTTTAAAAGCCAAANTCTTGGCTGGAAACTTGAGTTCTGACAAATTATCTATATGAAAACAATCATTTATCATCTTTACATAATAGTTAAAAGGCTCTTATAAGAAAACGTATTAACCTTTTTGGAAGGAAATATGAGGCATACATTTATTACATTAGCAAGTCAATGCTTTTAAAAGCCAAAAAAAATAAAATATACCTTAATGGAAGACATAATGAATCTGTGTTAAAATTAAGTTTTGTTTAATCAAAGAAAACAACACTTGGATGAATATATGTGAAATTACTAAACAGATTATTATATTCTACCATACACCAATCAGGAGAATGAGTATTAGGCGGTAAAAACAGATGAACATTCAGAAAATACATTGGAAAAAATTCTCATTACAAGCAGAGTGGTCTTGGCTTTGGTTTAAGTTAGCAATGTGCGTGTGTGTGTTTAGGGGGAGGGGGCAAGCACTATGAGCTAAAGAACTTCTAATGAAGATGAAGGAGGAGAGTGAAAGAGCCAGCTTAAGACTAAATATAAAAAAAAAAGAAAGAANTTAAGTTAGCAATGTGTGTGTGTGTGTGTTTAGGGGGAGGGGGCAAACACTATGAGCTAAAGAACTTCTAATGAAGATGAAGGAGGAGAGTGAAAGAGCCAGCTTAAGACTAAATATAAAAAAAAAAAAAAAGAAAGAAAAAAAACTAACATAATGGCATCCAAGATTACGACTCCCTGCTGAATGACCAGTGACAGGAGAATGTTGGATCCCGCTCAAAAAAATATATCCCACGTCCAAGGGCAGGGGAGAAGCTCCAGTGAGATGATAGGAGAGGGTGAAATTGCATCTGAAATCAAACCTGATACCCACCAGAGATGCTGGGAGGGCTGAAACAAAACCTTGTGTGCACCAGAAGACCCCACAGAGATTGAGCCAGACTTGTCTTTTAGTGTTGGAGAGTCTCCTCTGAAGGCAAGGGTCAGCAATGGCCTGCTGCAGGGGCTCTGGGTGCAGTAGACCTGGGTATGGCATAAGCCCTCTTGGAGGAGGTCGTCATTAACCCCACAATAGACCTTCAAGAACTTACACAGGACTGGGAAATAAACTCTTGGAGGGCACAAACAAAACCTTGTACACACCAGGACCCAGGAGAAAGGAGTAGTGATACTACAAGAGACTGACCAAGACTTGCCTGTGAGTGTCCAGGAGTCTCTGGCAAAAGTGCTGGGTCAGTGGTGGTCTGCTGCAGGGTTGGGGGTACTGAATGTGGCAGTGCCTGTACTGGATATTTTGAAGGAGTTAGACATTAACNTTCCTTTTCCATAAATTATATATATTAAAATTATCTTTAAAATTAGTTATTTAGTGTGCAGGCAAGACAAATATGTGCTCAATTTACTCTTCCCAATCCTCAAAAATAGATCTCTAAGTAAAACTGGATCAACTGAGTGCAAAGCAACCATATTTAGGCCTGATGTTTGGCATTACATTTACTATATTTTACTATATTGTCACTTTTTGTATATTTTTATGGAAATGCTAAGTGCTATATTTACACATTTACTCCCATAGATATATCAATTCCATCTTCTATTGCTGTGTTCTCTTTTATTTCATATTTTGTGACAAACTCTTATTTATATATGTATATAATTTGTTTCAACATGTATTTCTTCTACATATATAAATTACCAAAAAACGCTATATATTTTGTAAATGCAACTNTCAATTCCATCTTCTATTGCTGTGTTCTCTTTTATTTCATATTTTGTGACAAACTCTTATTTATATATGTATATAATTTGTTTCAACATGTATTTCTTCTACATATATAAATTACCAAAAAACACTATATATTTTGTAAATGCAACTAGTGTAAAAGTACAACCATGATCATGTATTTTAATTTTGTCAAAAGTTTAAGCACTGTGCTTTATATTTCAGAGTAGTTTATAGCAAGCATGAATTGAATTAATTAAGCAATACTGTTAAACTGATGAACCTAATTTTTCAATATGTAAAAATTTAATAGAACCATTGTAACTAATGAAGTTGTTGCTAAAAGCACCTCCTTGTTTATTTCATTCTTTGACAGTTGAAGTGATTGAGTTAGTATGGAACAGAGTAATCAAAAGAAGGAAGAAAACAGGAATCAAGAAAGCAATTAGTAGAATCTGATAGAGTGTTATTTAACTTAATAAAATTTAATGACTTCTTTCGATTCTAAAAGAAAAAAATATAATGTAATTCACACTGAAAATTACACTTGAAAATAAAGCATTCTGTCATTCTTTACTGACGCTTGCCCCTTGGAAGAAAAGTTATGACCAACCTAGATAGTATATTCAAAAGCAGAGACATTACTTTGCTGACTAAGGTCCTTCTAGTCAAGGCTATGGTTTTTCCTGTGGTCATGTATGGATGTGAGAGTTGGACTGTGAAGAAGGCTGAGCGCCAAAGAATTGATGCTTTTGAACTGTGGTGTTAGAGAAGACTCTTGAGAGTCCCTTGGACTGCAAGGAAATCCAACCAGTCCATTCTGAAGGAGATCAGCCCTGGGATTTCTTTGGAAGGAATGATGCTGAAGCTGAAACTCCAGTACTTTGGCCACCTCATGCGAAGAGTTGACTCACTGGAAAAGACTCTGATGCTGAGAGGGATTGGCAGTAAGGGGAGAAGGGGACGACAGAGGATGAGATGGCTGGATGACATCACTGACTCAATGGACATGAGTCTGAGTGAACTCTGGGAGCTGGTGATGGACAGGGAGGCCTGGTGTGCTGCAATTCATGGGGTCACAAAGAGTCAGACACGACTGAACGACTGAACTGAACTGAATCTATGCTTTGTAATAATTTTAAATGAGAGGTGCAATCACAATGTCTAGTATTATCAATTATTATATTAAGAGTAGACAGAGACTACCATAAATGATTTTATCTTCACCAGTATTTTCACAATCAAGCAGTTATTGTGGACAATGAACCTTTAAATCAATGTGCATGCATGTATGTATGTGTGTGTGTGGGTGTATGACAGAGAGGGAGATAATTATTTCATTAGTTTAGAAAATTAGACCCAATAAAATATGCATATGTATTATGTATGTGTTGTATTAATCGATTAGAATTAAACTTTGGAATGTTTCCTAAATTAATCACAGTAAAACATGTTGGCTAAGCATGTAGGCAAATCACTTGGCTACCTATTTTCTATGAGAGGCTATGACATCTCTGCCCAGGCTTTTTGATCTTGCTGACTGTAAAATTGCTATCTCTAAAGCCATCCTTATAAAAATAATATAGAAAACAGTTAACATACATGTGTTTTCTGAAATCACTGACTTTGAACACAGTGGAATCAAAAATAGAACAGGAAATTTCCATTACATGAGAAAAAGAGAAGAGTGATCTTAATGTTTGAAATCAGTGGGCAACGACTGACCAAAAAAAGCAACATATTTTGTGCCTATAAGTGTCTCTTATTTCTTATTGAGAAAGCAATAAGTTTTCAAAACAAAGTCCTATTTCACAACAAATCTATGACTAGTTTTGTGTGAGGCAGATTAATGATTTACAAACACAAGTTTACAAATTAGTTCTTGAAAAGTAAACTAATGGACCCCCCAAAAGGAAATGGACCCCCATCGGCTCAGTACTTCTAAACAGTTCCTATGTCCAAACAGAATCACTTGGAACAAAATTCTGATCAGACTCCAGCCCCACTCAATAACCGTCACCTGTTACTAGCTGTGTATGGAAAAATTACCAAATTCCTCTCTGACACTAAGGAAATTTTATAGCCTGTTTTCTTTTTCCATTTATACCATATTATATTCTACTTCACAGTCACTTCCCTTCACCCTGTTAAATTCTTTTCTCATACTGGTCCAATCCTTTGCTTCTCTCTGAGTCTGGCCTGAAATTGTTTATTTTTCCTGGAATAACCTAAGTTCCTCAGCTGCTTGCCAAATTATCTTCATATTCAATACTTACTTCAGAAATGAAGGCCAGTTCAGTGCTCACAGCCTTTGACATTTTTTCTAATCTCTTTCCAGGACACCCTTAACACTATATCTGCCCTCCCCCTCAGGGACAGATCCATTTTTATTCTTTCCTTTAGTTGTTTATACTGATGGATTTTTTCTCCTTTTAAGATGGAAAGTTGCATGGGATTACTATGTTTAATTTTTCTTTTTAACCTGGAACATAAACAAGAAGCAATGAGGGTAGACAAAGTCAAAGCTGGGGGAAGCTGCAAAGCCCTAGGAGATATTCTGCATTTAGATCTGTGCTGCAGTCTGCATCTGGCCCAGCAGATATTTCATAGCACTGACTGACAAATCATCTGAGGCTATGCTCCAGAGTTCCATGGTCAAGGCATATAATAGTGGGGTCCAGAAATTTACGCAAACCCTGGTGATGAGACAAATGACTCCTAAAAATTTGGCTGACCTAGAAAGGAATAGTGTAAAACAAGAGTAAAATAGTTCAGTAATTTTNATCGGCTCAGTACTTCTAAACAGTTCCTATGTCCAAACAGAATCACTTGGAACAAAATTCTGATCAGACTCCAGCCCCACTCAATAACCGTCACCTGTTACTAGCTGTGTATGGAAAAATTACCAAATTCCTCTCTGACACTAAGGAAATTTTAGAGCCTGTTTTCTTTTTCCATTTATACCATATTATATTCTACTTCACAGTCACTTCCCTTCAGCCAGTTAAATTCTTTTCTCATACTGGTCCAATCCTTTGCTTCTCTCTGAGTCTGGCCTGAAATTGTTTATTTTTCCTGGAATAACCTAAGTTCCTCAGCTGCTTGCCAAATTATCTTCATATTCAATACTTACTTCAGAAATGAAGGCCAGTTCAGTGCTCACAGCCTTTGACATTTTTTCTAATCTCTTTCCAGGACACCCTTAACACTATATCTGCCCTCCCCCTCAGGGACAGATCCATTTTTATTCTTTCCTTTAGTTGTTTATACTGATGGATTTTTTCTCCTTTTAAGATGGAAAGTTGCATGGGATTACTATGTTTAATTTTTCTTTTTAACCTGGAACATAAACAAGAAGCAATGAGGGTAGACAAAGTCAAAGCTGGGGGAAGCTGCAAAGCCCTAGGAGATATTCTGCATTTAGATCTGTGCTGCAGTCTGCATCTGGCCCAGCAGATATTTCATAGCACTGACTGACAAATCATCTGAGGCTATGCTCCAGAGTTCCATGGTCAAGGCATATAATAGTGGGGTCCAGAAATTTACGCAAACCCTGGTGATGAGACAAATGACTCCTAAAAATTTGGCTGACCTAGAAAGGAATAGTGTAAAACAAGAGTAAAATAGTTCAGTAATTTTATGAAGAGAAGAAAATACTGGGATCCACAGACCCAATAAATTCAAAGGCTCTTTTGAAGCAGCTGCACCCCTATGCTGATGCTCAGATCAGACCTCGTCACCTAACAGAGGATGGCATAAAAAACTGTATCTGAGTATTTAAAGTGAACCTCATCCATTTTCACCAAGTGTCATTAGGCAGTCTTCAAACATGCACCAGGAATACTGCTGTGGTCAGGACTGCAGGTGAGAAAATCTGAAAAACTGAGCATGGATCCAAGAGAAAATGGGTCATTCAACACTAAGTCCCTAATCAAAATAATCTGAAAATGGTGTTAATTCACAATGATATGCACTTCTAAACCTGATAACTTAGATCAGTGATAGAATTTGAAGATACATTTTTGTTACATATTTGAGTTGTTCCATAACTAAATCTATTTGTTGCCCTACTATAATAGTAAAGATAACTTAATATCATTATTGAACAAAATATGTTAATAAGATTAAGAAGTTAGCAAAAATATCATTTGAATGGGAAATATAAATTATTTTGTGATTTACCATTAAATGTGTGAAAATGGCAGTCCTCTCTATTACAGATTTTTTTGGTGTGAAAGCTAAAAACCCATATTCTGTATGATAACTCAAAAACATTAAAGAATCAGGATAGTGCCTATAAGTGTCTCTTATTTCTTAATGACATGTTGAATTGTTTGTTCCTTCAGAATCATTTGTACTTTATTATTGAAGGAATGAAGAAGGAAATGGGAACCTACTCCAGTATTCTTGCCTGAAAAATCCCAAGGACAGAGGAGCCTGGCAGGCTACAGTCCATAGGGTTGTAAGAGTCAGACACAGCATAATGACTAAACCACTACCACCGATGAAGGACTAGGGCATGTATTAATAATTTTAATACCTATTCCCATGAAAATATTTTTAAATATGCCTAAGAGAAAAAACTGTCAAAAACACACAGTCTTCCTAATTGCTCTGTGCCTTAGAATTGTTATTGGTCAATTTCTCCTCCCACTGCTCTTGAGAAATCACACTACCCTTTGACCTCAGCACATTAAAATATGCATTTTTGCTAGTTTTCTGTTATTATTCCCCTTTTCAACAAGTTCATCTTTGTCAATGAATTTCTATGATTTAATTTTGCATCTGTATGTGAAATCTCCAGAATAAGTATAATTGATGGTTGGACATTTTCACTTGGTTGTCTCACACAGGTATCTCAAACTTAGTGCTTACTCTGTGATCATTATTTATTAGGCAAACTGTCTCTTCTTTATAATCTACTTTGGTATGCATGTGTATTTATGTGTGCATATATATATACATATATATATATGTGTATATATATACAGAGCTCACTCTTAAGTCTTCCTCTTATTAGACTCTTGATCAATCCATTAATAACCAATGAATGACTCTAACTTGTGACTTTACCATATGCAAAGCTACACATAGTGGCTCCTAAATAACTATATCCTCATTTAGCCATCTCCCCTATCTTCTCGTTAACTTGGGACCTGATATTCCTGATCATGATAATTGATGGTGTCAATAATGATTATAGCCATAATCTTATTCCTTTCATTGAACATTCAGTTTGCCTCCTTCTCCTTTTCCTACCTTACATTCAAAACCAAGTTAAATGTGACATTTTTAGAAATATCAGGGAAGATTAATGTATTTGAAATTAACTCATTTGTTCAACAGAGTAAATTTATTGAGCCATGATTCTGTGTCAAAAACTGTAACAGAGAATTGGGGATACAAGTATGAGAAATCCTTATCCTCCCAGAGTTTACAATCTGATAGTTTCATGCTATTTTCCAGTGCTTATATGAAAGATATTATAATATGTTCTTTAAACACATCATTTAACCTTTCAGACGAGCCTATGAAACAGGTAGAATTATTAACAATTATTATCCCTTTTTTATGTATTAAAAACTGAGACTCCCATACAGTAAGTGACAAATTACACAAATACTGAATACTAATAAATACTCCCCTTTTAATCATTAAGCTGCAATTGTTCAATAAAAACATTGCAAATATAATTTATCGCCAAAAGTATGTCAGATCTTAAGATGCCTGTATTTAGAGGTGGCATCTACAAAATAATGGGGAAATTTTTTTTAGAATCAATTTTTAAATAAATTTGTATGTGAGAGGTCATGAACAAATTGCTGATTTTATATTATTCAACAAATTAAATCTCAATGAGTATCAAATATGTGGACCATTTTCTCTCAAAGAAGTCCATAGCCTAGTAAGGGAGAAATATATATGGAAAAAGATAAAAACAAATAAATTGCAGTGTAATAGTGATATTATTCTCCTAATAATGTATCATGGAAACAAATAAAAAGTTAAATTTTCACTCTTAGATCAGGAGACAGTTTATAGAACAAGCATCTTTACATGTTATTCTTAAAGGTAAATGAGGACTGCATGGAACAGTTTTAAAAAACACCTCATAGAGGTAAACATGGAAATGTAAAAATGAAAACCGCAGGCTTAGAAATAACAAGTAGACACTTAAGCGTTTCAGATAAAAGGAGGACAGTGGAAAAAATGGATTAGAACTCATCAGGTTAAGGTCCTTGTGAGCTAGGATACGAAATTTGAATTTTATTCTAAAAGCACTGGGTGGTTTCTTGACATTATGTCAGAAAATGGCAAGTTTTCCAAACGTACTTAAATATATCCCTGACCAATCTGGAGCTCCCAAAGAGAGACACCATGCCCTGGCTGCAGCTCTTAGGAGATTAACTGATAAAACCCTGACTACTGCCTGCACTTCAGGCAGCAAATACAGTTCATTAAATTCTGCCTCAAGGGTCGTTGAAACTGTCTAAAGATGTTAAAGCAAGCCAAAGCAAATGATGAATTCAGTTTTATTTAAAGCAGGTAGCATTTTTAAAATGTCAACATGCTATTGAATTCAATGAGTAAAGTATAATTGTACAAGAACAAATCGTACTAAATGATGATAATGATGATAAGCACATACTGGTTACATATGCAGGTATGGATATTTAATTTCATTTTCTTTTCCCTGTGTAAATGTGGGCAAATCCTCTTACCTTCCAGAAGCCATCAATAAAACGGGTGGAATATTTTTGTACTTACTTTAAAGTGTTGTTTTTAATATTAAGTGCGTTATAATATATAAAGGCCTTATACAGTGTTAGGTACAAAGTATTATTGTGTTAATTATAGTAAAAGTAAGCATAGTCAGAATTTCAATACTTATAAATTTACCCTGTGAAATAGATTTAATCAATTATTTTTAATTGATGTATATAATCATTTTTCTATTTGAATGAGGATGGAGGGTGGGGTGACTGGAGATGGGAAATTAGGGACTGAGTGAAAAAAGTGTTATTTAAGATTTGGGTGGACGAAACTAAAAGAAATTAATACCTGCAATCAACACA
>SJYW01044453.1:156511-167804 GCA_006410735.1 Raphicerus campestris | reverse complement strand
CTGCCGTCTATGGGGTCGCACAGAGTAGGACACGACTGAAGTGACTTAGTAGCAGAGTATTCCTCCGTGAAGAATCATTCCTCAACTATCACATTCATAATTCAAGCCTTATTATGCTCATAAAACACCATTTGATATACATCTCCTACAGAAAGGCCTGTTTTTAATTGCAAGAGTTTTGGCAATTTAAAGAAAAGATAATTTAATATTTAGGAGAAAATTTTTAGATAGACAACTTTGACCAAGAGATATAGGAATCAGTGTAATAACGTGTTGCATACTTCATCACGATATTTGTGATGTATTTGGAAAATACATACAGAAAGAGCTAAGTGCAACATCTTGTTTACATTTCAAACCCTGTTTAATATTTTAAAAACATGTAAAATGTATAAATGAATAAGATTTTAACATGTGTATGGTTTTATTTGCTTCAAAAAAACCAACTTTTGACAATTTAATATTACAAAATCCAAAATAGTCACTATAGCTTACTCAGCATTAAGTAAAAGAGTGTTCAATAAGGCAAAGCCAGTGTAAGGAAATCTTGATGTTTGTGGCTCCTAGTCTGCAAGTGTTAACTCTGTTTCTAAGGATAGTTTAATGCTGTTGCAGCATGTTCTACTGATGGATTCATAGAATGACTTTGGCAGTTAGGTGTGCTATTTCAGATTTTGATGGTCTGTGCCAAAATGTGTTAATTTTTGGAAAGATGCTACTAAAAAATAAATGTTGTAACATGTCTACTTGCAGCACCTATTTCAATAAAAGTAGAAAGTCTATATGTTAAAATGTTATCCATGCTTGATGTTGATCTTTGGAAAGACAAAATAAATAATTTATATTTTAATTATTTGGAAAAAAATTTAACAATGACAGGGCTTTTCCTAATATTGATACATATGAGGTGAAAGTTATTTTTTAAATAAATACTGAGATTATGAAGCAGAAACCCAATTTATAATGATTATTTTTATTTAGAAATAGATCTATCTTTTAGTTCTTACATATTTATGGTTAAAAAATATTTGAAATTATCCTGCTATGCTGAGGTCCCATTTGGCACTGATTTTGCTTCATGATATAAAATGTTCTAGGTCACTATAGCAGGAATAGCCACTTAAAAAAAAATTTTTTTTTTAATAGAAGGGACAGGGGTAATAGAGGTATGTGTTTTGGCAGAAAATAGTGACATTAATAGAACTGGGCTATATGCTTATAAATATGACATCCACTAAGAAAAGATTAGTGTTAGCCCAAAGTAGAACATTAAAAATACTGGGATGGACAATTGTGTGAAAAAGTCAGAAATCCTTTTAGAGAAGATTCAGAGTAACTAAAAGTTTATATAAATTGGGATGAATCACTAAGTATAATAAGAAGAAAATGAAAAAAGAAGAGTATCTTTAATTAAAAGTGTCTACATCTTTCTCTGGTAATTTTGTTTCATATCAGATGTGGAAGATTTACTTATTTAAATTTGGTGTCAGCTGATTCTTATGACCTATGTGACCTTGAGGAAGTTGATTAACCTTGCTGCCCTCAGCTTTCTCATGAGTCAAATGAAACTGCATGAGTTTATATGAAACTGGTGCCTGGAACCCATATACTCAATGAATTTAAACCATTATTTTTACTGGATAATGGACTAATTTATTTGTTTAAATATGCTGCCTGATTGGGAACTATTATATATGCTATGTACAGGATCTGTTGTTATATAATATAGATTTTCATGAGTACCCACAAAAAAAGAAGAGAGTCACAATAAAATTTTTAAAGTTTTTGTTCAAATAACCATTATTAATACGTTACCATTTTATTCTAGAGATTTAAGTATTTAATTTAATTATCTTTGTGCTTAATTTGGGGCTTCCCTGCTAGTTCACTGGTAAAGCATCTGCCTACCAATGCATGTATTCAATCCTTGGATCAGAGAGATTCCCTGGAGAAGGAAATGGCAACCCTACTCCAGTATGCTTGCTTTGGAAAATCTATGGACAGAAGAGCCTGCCAGGCTATAGTTGATGGGGTCTCAAAGAGCTATCTAGAACTTAGTGACTTAACAACAACAACAACAAATGCTTACTTTGAGATTTAATACTCTTTGCTCATTTTAATAAATTATTAATTTATTATATAAAATAATCCTTCTTTGAAAACATATCTATTTGATACATGTCTTGAACTTTCTCTACATATTGTTCCATAATCCTGTCAATGTGGTGGCGGTGGTTTAGTCACTAAGTTGAGTCCAATTCTTTGCAACCCCATGGATTGTAGCCTGCCAGGCTCCTCTGTCCATGGGATTTTCCAGGCAAGAATACAGGAATGGGTGGCCATTTCCTTCTCCAGGGTTTCTTCCTGACCCAGGGATTGAACCTGGGTCTCCTATGCTGCAGGAAGATTCTTTACCAGCTGAGCTACCAGGGAATTCCCAATCCAATCAATAAGTTAGAATGAATAGACACATTCTCTATTTTTTATATTTATTAGAATTGGTATTAGAACATAAACTGCTTATAGTCAGACAGTGGGTCTACATTATATTTTTTGTACCTCAAATGATGTGACATAATTTTGAAATATAAATATTTATAATTAACTGACAACCTTTTATTGGATATAAAGACTGCTGACAGATTAAAATACACTTGCTCTTTGGAAGGAAAGCTGTGACAAACCTAAACAGCGTATTAAAGAGCAGAGACATCACTTTGCCAACAAAAGTCCATGTAGTTAAAGCTATGGTTTTTCCAGTAGTCCTGCACAGGTGTGAGAGTTGGAACATTTAAAGTAGGCTGAGCACCAAAGAATTGATGCTTTTAAATTGTGTTGCTGGAGAAGATTCTTAAGCGTCTCTTGGACTGCAAGGAGATCAAACCAGTCAATCTTAAAGGGAATAAACCTTGAACATTCTTTGGAAGGACTGATACTGAAGCTCCAATACTTTGGCCACCTGATGCACAGAGCTGCCTCATTGGAAAAAGACCTTGATGCTGGGAAAGATTAAAGGCAAAAGTAAAAGGGATGGTAGAGGAAGAGACGGTTATATAGCACCACTGACTCAATGAACATGGATTTGCGCAAACTCCAGGATATAGTGGAGGACAGAGGAGCCTGGCATGGTGCATTCCATGAGGTCTAAGAGTTGGACACGACTTACGACTGAACAACAAAAATACACACATGTGTATTGATCAAATCAAGGTTAATGTGAAAGAAACATCTCACCTCTTGGCGCCATTTTTTTTTTTTTTTAATTGCAGTTAGACAAACTTTCTCCTCTACCACTGGGAATCATGTAATTGCCTGGGGTGTTTTGTAGAGATGATACACTTATAAAATCAGGAACTAGGGATCCACAGCTTGGTTCAAATATGTTAAATACTGGAGATGAGATGCCAGCAGAAAGAATTAATGACATCTTTACCTCAAACCTCTGGAAGGACATTCCCAAAGAAAATGAGAGTTCATTCTGNTTTGTAGAGATGATACACTTATAAAATCAGGAACTAGGGATCCACAGCTTGGTTCAAATATGTTAAATACTGGAGATGAGATGCCAGCAGAAAGAATTAATGACATCTTTACCTCAAACCTCTGGAAGGACATTCCCAAAGAAAATGAGAATTCATTCTCAGCCAAGAAAGAGTGCAGTAGGATAGTGTTTTTCTTCTGAATAGTATTTTCTTCTGATAAAACTTATAGATATTTATACTTTCCCTTTATAGAGAGCCATGAATCATGATAACTGACAGCCCTGGGCTCACCAACAGAGGTCTCCTGTGAAATGTCCTTTAGATACAACATAGAATAAACTGGGGCCACAGATCACTGAGTCATAGGGCTTATTTTTGAAGACCAACACTGATACAAAGATAAAGCTTCTGGGAATGGAAACTGTCTTCAATAGATAAAATATAATTATGAGGAGCTCTTTTTACAGGAAGAGCAGGGAAGGGCAGTGAGATCTTTAGTCCATCATACCATGAACTTTACTGA
Organism: Raphicerus campestris; assembly: GCA_006410735.1. Taxonomy (NCBI): domain Eukaryota; kingdom Metazoa; phylum Chordata; class Mammalia; order Artiodactyla; family Bovidae; genus Raphicerus; species Raphicerus campestris. The sequence goes on along the minus strand of SJYW01044453.1, from coordinate 163,799 downwards.
GCTCTAGAGAGAAAAAGACAATCATATTCCACATAATTCTCAGAAGGGAAAAGAGCATTGATATCTCTCATTGAAAAAGAAAAATAAAATACAATAGCAGAAAAACCAAGTAAATAAATGGTCTAACAGCTGGGGATAAAAGTCAGAAGCAGCTATCTAGCCCTTCAATCAACACTTATTTTCTGATTTCTGTAAAGGAGATGATGCAAGAAAATAGGTCTTACATAAGAAGATAAATCAGTTGAAGACAAAGATACAAACCTAGCAACCTGAATAAATGGGTGGCATATCACAATCAACAACCAAGTGTTGTGTAATAGATACTCACCAGGAATATTCATTCTTTCACTCCTCTGTGTTACAGAGTCAATATTTTAATGAATCTTTGTATGATTCTATTTCCTAATCCTACTATAATCAGGATTTGAAATTTGTTGTTATTTCCTTAAAATTTAATTATGGTCCTTTCTAGTAAAATTATACTGGATGTGTCTTTAAAAAGACAAAGAAAACCTCTTAATAACAGAATTGGCTGATTGGTTTGTCTGTATATTTGGCTTAGCAAGATGCTTTTAGGGTGAAATTTCTTTCATTTATATTCTACAGGTTTATTATAGAAATAATCCACACTTTTTGATGTATCTTCAGTTTTAATTAAACTTCTCATATCTCCAGGTAGCCTTCTGAGGAACTCTGCTGCATTCCTCATTACTATAAAAACATGAGTTATCATTAGAATACATATAGTTTAATTTTTATCAGGTGGTTGGCCTTTATCATCCTCCCCTACCTTCTAATGATTTCACCATTTCTATTTACTCTATATTTTCTTTTTTGTATCTCCTCTTCTTTAGCTCACCAAGAAGGAATGGTGGGAGAAATTTCAATGATATTGATAGAATCTATTTGGGCATGGCTAGAATATACATTATTATATTCTTTTTTCTATATCAAATAAGTGTGGAGCATATTATTGGTCTTAAGTACGAACTCAAAGTTAGCCATCATCATTCTTTCTCTCTAGTTTAAAGCAGTTATTTAAATATGCTTTTTTCAATGATCTTTCTAATTTAACTGTTGGAGTCTTAGGTCGGGACTGTTTTTGCCAATATTCTTCCTTTCCCTTCTCTGAGTATATATTTCAAACAGTCATACAAAGCAATTTAATAAATATGTGTCTCTTCTTTCCCCATTTTCACTGAATAATCATTATTCTGCTAGATGGTTAACAGCTCAGTAGATAAAATTTCAGATAAAAAAAAAAAAGCAAATGAATGTACTTGGTCTAATTAAGACATTTCTCCAAAATAAATGTTTATTGAAATAGCTGATTAGAGAAAAGCAACACCACCTGTCTGTGAGGATTACTTTATTCTCAGTTTTCTGTAATACTTGAACTCAACCAAGTTTGATTTAAATCATAACAAATCCAAAATATGTAGACATAACATGTCACAACAGCTCATGTTAACTCAGTGATTTCTAGACAGTAAATTATTTGTAAGTCATTTGAATGAACTTCTTAATATATGAGTATACATAGTAGACCTGTAGCCCCTAATAAAAGTGTAACAACTCTTCTAGATTTATATTCTTGGAGAATGATTGAGAATGTTTCTAAGCTTAATCAGTGAATGTAATCAGTTGGTAGTCAGACTGTTTGATTATCATTTCTTCAGTGTATTCACATATATCTACCTCCAAAAGAAGATTGAAAAATGTTCTTTCAAGTGAGTGATGTTGGTATGCCCTTCCTTTTGTAATTCAGTTCCTTAAGTAGATGAGAAATTTTATACTTGGGTAGATGTATGCATTCTCTGTTTTATTAGGCAATATTTTCAAAGGTCAGTTATGTTTTAGAAACTGTTACATGTATTTAAGTCTATTCAAATAACATGTTTTATAAATGGTCCCTTCATGGGTGGAGGAGCCTGCTAGGCTACAGTCCATGGGGTCACAAAGAGTCGGACACAACTGAGCGACTTCACTTCACTTCCCTTCCCTAAAAGGATTCACAGTCTAATATGAAGTGAAGTCGCTCAGTCATGTCCAACTTTTTGCGACTCCATGGATTGTACCCTAGCAGTTTCCTCAATCCATTGGATTCTTCAGGCAAGAATACTGGAATGGGTTGCCATTTCCTTTTCCAGGGGATCTTCCCAATCCAGGGATTGAACCTGGGTCTCTTGCATTGCAGGCAGATGCTTTAACCTCTGAGCCACCAGAGAAGCCCTACAGTCTAACGTAGTACTCTTCAAACTTGATGTTGACTTTCTGGAATGCCTTTAAACTACTGCTACCTGTGTTCCAATATAGATGCCCAGGTATCTGATAAAATTGTCATGAATATGGCCTAAGTGTCAAGCTTTTTAAAGTCTGCAGATGATTCTAATATGAAGGTAGGTTTGAGAACCACAGACAGTGAAAGATATATGATCAACGTAGAGCTCTAATGTAAGTAAATAAAACTGAAGAATGTGATAGTTTTCCTGAGAATTGAAAAGGACTTAACAAAAGAGACTGAATCCTGGGAGAAGAGTAGTTGGCACTAGTTAGCTTACAGAAGCAGACTGAAAGAATATACTGAGAGGAGATAGTAGGTACATGAAGGAGTGTGCTGTGCTGAGTATATTTGAATAGGCTAGATGTGTTTGAACAGAGGGAATAGATGAAGAATCTGGATTGAAATCAGATAATGGAGTCAAATTAGTTTCCTATAAGTAAAAAGACTGCATATTTATATTTTCCTTTTTATAGCTTGTCATATAAAATTAGGTCAAAATTTTTATATATGTTCTTTAATAAAAGTAAATATGACAGCTTATAGAATGGAGGAGAGAAATGTATAAGAACATTTAGCTGACCTGTAATGAGGTGGTAATGTCCTGAATAGGGTCAGTGAGAGAAACATTTCAGAAAATAGACCATTTATTGATTTAAAGCAAAACATGGTCCTTCAAGGACCATGTTTACTGAGTAATATATCTGGGGCTCTGTGCTATGTGCTAAGTGGCTTCAGTAATGTCTGACTCTGTGTGACCCTATGGACTGTAGCCTGCCAGTCTCCTCTATCCATGGGATTCTCCAGGCAAGAATACTGGAGTGGGTTGCCATGTCTTCCTGCAAGGGATCTTCTTGACTCAAGGATTGAACCCACTTCTCCTACCTTGGCAGGTGGGTTGTTTACCACTAGCACCACCTCGGAAGCCTGGAGGTATCAGTCAGTCGGTTCAGTCGCTCAGCTGCATCCAACTCTTTGTGACCTCATGGACTGCAACATGTCAGGCTTCCCTGTCCATCACCAGCTCCTGGGCTTTGCTCAAACTCATGTCCATCAAGTCGGTGATGCCATCCAACCATCTCATCCTCTGTCATCCCCTTATCCTCCTGTCTTTAATCTTTCCCAGCATCAGGGTCTTTCCTAATGAGTCAGTTCTTTGCATCAAGTGGCCAAAGGATTGGAATTTCAGCATCAGCATAAGTCCTTCCAATGAGTATTCAGGACTGATTTCCTTTAGGATTGACTGGTTGAAACTCCTCTCAAGAGTCTTCACCAATACATCAGTGTAAAAGCATCAGTTCTTTGGTTCTCAGCTTTCTTTATGGTCCAACTCTCACACCCTTACATGACTACTGGAAAAACAATAACTTTGACTAGACAGAGCTTTGTTGGCAAAGTAATGTCTCTGCTTTTTAATATGCTAAGTTGATCATAGTTTTTCTTCCAGGGAACAAGTGTCTTTTAATTTCATGGCTGCAGTTACTTTGGAGCCCAAGAAAATAAAATCTGTCTGTCACTGTTTCCATTGTTTCCCATCTATTTGCCATAAAGTGATGGGAACAGATGCCATGACCTTATTTTTCTGAATGTTGAGTTTTAAGCCAGCTTTTTCACTCTTTTCTTTCACTTTCATCAAGAGATTCTTTAGTTCCTCTTCTCTTTCTGCCATAAGGGTGGTATCCTCTGTATATCTGAGGTTATTGATGTTTCTCCCAGCAATCTTGATNCAGCTTTTTCACTCTTTTCTTTCACTTTCATCAAGAGATTCTTTAGTTCCTCTTCTCTTTCTGCCATAAGGGTGTTATCCTCTGTATATCTGAGGTTATTGATGTTTCTCCCAGCAATCTTGATTCCAATTTGTGCTTCATCCAGCCTAGCATTTTGTATGATGTATTCTGCAAATGAGTTAAATAAGCAGGGTGACCAAATACAGCCTTGATGTACTCATTTCCCAATTTGGAACCAGTCCATTGTTTCATGTCTGGTTGTAACTGTTGCTTCTTGATCTGCATACAGATTTCTCAGGAGGCAGGTAAGGTGGTCTGGTATTTCCATCTCTTGAATTTTCCACAGTTTATTGTGATCCACACAGTCAAAGACTTTGGTGTAGTAAATAAACGAGAAGTAGATGTTTTTCTGAATCTCTCTTGCTTTTTCAATCATCCAATGGATGATGGCAATTTGATCTCTGCTTTCTCTGCCTTTTGACCTGTGACAAAAACACAATATCCCCTAGTAATATACTTGCTGTGCAATGTGAGAGATCACTTCCTCAGGACTGTGTGAAGGATTCTATGTGAGTTCCTAACAGGTGGATAACTTCTTAAAGCTCCTTAAAAAGAATCAGAGCCACTGCTTAAAATAAAAGGCAGTGGCAATATAATGGCCAGTATTTATTCATTACTTGCTTATTTTCTAACCTATTACATGTTGCGGTGACCATTTTGGTGGTTCTCAGCTTCATTCCCTGTCCTTTCTGTCTTTGTTCTGTACTGCAAGGGGGATGCCCCTGAAAAGTTACATTTCCTAGACTCTCTTGACAATTGGTTTCTAGTAAATTCAGACAAGGGAGGCTGTGGAGGGAGATAAGAGAGCAGGAAAGCAAGCAAAGTCAGTGCCTTTCTCCTCCTTTTTCTCTCGGGATACAGCAGCATCACTGAGGGCAAGGGCAGTGTCATGATTCCAAGTTCCTACCTGGATGCTCCTCCTCTGTGTTCTCAACTCTAGAAGGGTGGTTTCAGCTCCTGAGAAACCATACCCATCTTTTCCCCTTCAGTCATAGGAGGCATATTATCTTCTGTATATTAATCTCCGGGTTATTTTATCATCTTGTTTATCCCTGAGCTTTCAAAACCCTTTTGTAATCAGTTGTTCTGATTACAATCATGTCTGACTCTTCACGACCCCATGGACTGCAGCATGTCATGCTTCCCTGTCCATCACCATCTCCCAGAGCCTGCTAAAATTCATGTCGAGTCAGTCATGCCATCCAACCACCTCATCCTCTGTTACCCACTTCTCCTGCCTTCAATCTTTTCCAGCATCAGGGTCTTTTACAGTGGGCTTTTCCAGACTCTTCACATCAGGTGGCCAAAGTATCGGAGCTTCAGCTTCAGCGTCAGTCCTTCCAATGAGTATTCAGGTGCCTCATCTTAAATTTTGCTGTTGTTCTTCTTAAGTTAGTTACTATTTTCTTTTAAGAACTTCAACTGATACACACATATTTAGTGATTTGATTCTCAGATAAATTTAAGAAGTAGGCATTATTTTATCTCCACTAATACATGAGGTAAGTAAAGTTTAGAGTAGTTAAGTCACTAACTCAAGGCCACACTATTAGTAACAAGACAAATAATAGAACTCAGGTTTTCTGGTTACAAGTTCTGTGCTCTTCACTAGTATTCTAATGCTTTCTAAACATTTTTTTTTACTGTAATCCACAAAAAGAAATAGATTTTATATCACACAGCAAGACCACTGCACATATCCACACACATAAACTTTTGAAACAAAAGTTTCACTAAAGAATATGTATATATGTATATCATTGTAAGTAATACTTGATGCTGTAACAACAACTAAATTCTATGCACAGCAATGGCTTATTTTTCACTTTCATTATTCTGCCCCAAGTAGTCAATTAGGGACCTTGAAGATGATCATCTTGTAAGACCTCCATGTCCTTCACTGGATCCTTCGAATCAATCCAGGATCAAAGACAGTGGGAAATACATATGTTCTTAAAATTTAGCTTTCAGAGACTGAATATTTCCTCTGATATTCCAAGTCCAGAAGTAGTTACCATCCCACATAAATGGCTATTTTATGTGCCCAGCATAAAAATAAAATGGATTTTGGAGGCTTATATATTGTCTCTGGCAGAATGAGCTATGTTGATATGTATGTTAAAGAGTGCTGTAAGTTTTTTCCACTTGTCCATTAAGAAATGGAGTGTTTTCCCCCCATTTTTGCTCTGGCCTTGGGATTTGCTTTAGCTAATAGAATGTGCAGTGAAGTAAACGCTTTGCTGAACAGTCTTTAAGAGGCTAAGAGGGTGTTCAGTTTATTCTTCTGGAGAGAGAGGCCACATTGAGAATCCATGGAGACTGAAACACAACAAGGAAATAGAGAATATGCAGAATCTGGGCTACAATCAACAATTGGTTGAGTACAATTGAGTTGGTAACTCCAACTGACATTACAGAGAATAGAACTATCTGTTCAAGCCTCAGAATGGTAAGTAATACATTCTTGCTTTTTAAGCCATAAAATTTGAGATAATTTGCTTTACAGCAATGGAAAATTGATGCATCACCAAATATAAATTTCACTATTTCTCACACACATAGAACACACTGATACTGCCCTGAGACAGATGATAGCCCCATCTGATCACTGTCTTCAGCTAAAATTCCATGTTCCCCAGATAATATAGAGTACCCTTCTCCTTGTATATATGTGGATCCTTTGTAGCTCAGACCTCACATCTACTCTGAGTTTAGTACTTGTGTGTTGGGTGTTTTTTTTTTTTTTTCCTATTCTAATCCATCATAGTCTATTAAAATTGTATTTCATTAAAACTGCAGGTCATATGATCCAGTAAATTGCTTTCATGACCTACTAATCAGTTCAGTTCAGTTCAGTTCAGTCACTCAGTCATGTTTGACTCTTCGTGACCCCATGAATTGCAGCATTCCAGGCCTCCCTGTTCATCACCATCTCCCGGAGTTCACTCAGATCACATTCATCGAGTCAGTGATGCCATCCAGCCATCCCATCCTCTGTCATCCCCTTCTGCTCCTGCCCCCAATCCCTCCCAGCATCAGAGTCTTTTCCAATGAGTCAACTCTTCACATGAGGTGGCCAAAGAACTGGAGCTTCAGCTTTAGCATCATTCCTTCCAAAGAAATCCCAGGGCTGATCTCCTTTAGAATGAACTGGCTGTATCTCCTTGCAGTCAAAGGGACTCTCAGGAGTCTTCTCCAGCACCACAGTTCAAAAGCATCA